>OZ024745.1:10584429-10605642 GCA_964016885.1 Eledone cirrhosa
TGTGTGTGCACACACACATATATACACACATACACACACATACACATAAACACATATATGTGTATACATGCACACACACACATATATCCACATAGATACGAAGATAGACATATAAATAGAGAGACATACATATATATACAACACACATACACACACATACATACACACACATATATATATACATATATATATATATACACATATATATATACATACACATATACATATATATACATATACATATCCATATACACATACACATACACACATTCACATACACATACATATACACATGCATATATACACATATATACATACATACGCACACTCATATATACACACACAATCTTACATTCATATTTGCATGCGCATATATGTATTTTTATATTCAGATATAAATACCCAAACATATATAGACACCTACCTACATATATATTCATACATACACGCTTACAAATACAGATGATAATAGTATGGGGGAAAGGGGGGGTTTGGAGAAGGGGATCATAGTAAATATATGTTTCAAGAAACATAGAATATTTTCCGTATCTTGATTCAATGTATGTTTTTACATAGTTTCAGTGTTAGGAAATACAATAAACAAGAAATAAGGCAAAATCTATGCATCTCAAAATAAACAAGTATACCATTAATTATATGTTAACTAAACCAAAGATAGTTAACATATTGATTTCTAAGGTGTAAATTAGTTAGGTTTATAATATTTGAAGCAGAATTTTGAAGTTAAATAGTAGTAGAGTATTAATTATAGTATAACTAAATTAAAGTTGATAACGTTATGGTATCAATATTAGGAAATGAATTTAGTAATAGGGAAAAAACAAATAAAGTATTACATCGGTAGTAGAATATAAATTATAGGTTAACTAAATTAAAAATTATATATTTATTTCTATAGTATATGTTAATTAGGTATATAATAAATAAAACAGATATTGTATTATCAATAGCAGAATATAATTATATGCAAATAGAAATCAAAAATTAATACATATACATATACATATACATACACATACATATATACATATATATACACATATATATATATATACATATATACACATATATATACACACACACACATAACATACACATATACTTATACATATTTTTTTCAAAAAATTGCATAGAGTATATTAACTAGGTATATATCCAAAACACATCCCATTCTATGATTACATGACATTCTGCAATTCGTCTGTATAAGGATACTAATTTTAAGCAAATTAAATTAAATTTTTAGGTTGATTAAAATTAAAACCAAATTATAAATATATTTCTAAAATGTATATTAATTAGGTCTATAATACTAAAAATTATTTCTCTGTCATTGGATACACGATATTATTATGTTATATTTTATCTGTAAAAGAATTATAATAAAAGGTTTAAATAAATTAAAATTAATCTATAAATTAAATTACTAAGTATATATTAGTAATATTTAAAGGTTTATCACAATTTATGATTACATAATATTTTATATTCTCATCTGTAATAAAATTTTAATTAAATTAAATTTATAGGTTAATTAACATTTAAATTAAATTAATTTCTAAAATAATGTTATTAATTAGGTTTATAATATTTAAATGTTTTTTTTAGTTTATGATTACACGATATAATTAATTCCTGTCGTTTATTTAATAAGATATCCTTAGACTTCATTATTTCAAATAGTTCTTGGGAACATAATCTACATTCATTTCTATTATTTTGATAAGGGGTGGCTCTTTTGAGGACACTCCAGGTCAAATCATATTCTATATTCTTATTTTTATAACTATTGATTTTTTCTGCTAGAGATGTTGTATTAGCCAGTGCGGCATTTTTAAAACTATGCTTGTGGGTATTAAACCTTGTCTTAAAATTGTTAGAGGTAGCTCCTATATATGAGCAAATAGAATCTTTAGTTTTAACATTACATTTATAGACTATGTTGTTAACAAGACAATTCCCTTTTAATGGGCAGTTTGCTTTGTTTCTACAGTTACATCCTTTCGTTAATTCTGTATTTGAGGAGATATTATGGTTAATTTGATGTACTGGTGGTATACTTATGGTTTTCTTACATTTATAAGCATTATAGGCACTTATATTTTGTTTTATGTTATTTGTTGTAGAGTATGAGAATTTAACTGTAGACCTATTTAAGATTTGATGGTATTTGTGGTTTGGCGGGAAGTTTTTCTCAAGGATATAAAAAAATTTTTTAGCAATATTATCCTTAACTTGTAAATTAAATGGAGCATTATACCAAGTAACCCGTCTATTACGGTTTCTATGTTGTTTATTATTTTTATTATTTTTATAGGTTGTATCGTGATTTTTACTAGGAGGATTAATGTTAATGATCTCACCACAACCATTTTTAGTTATATTTGTAGATTTAGGTGTTTTATCCTTTTTATTAGGAGTTTTATTATTAATATTTATTAGAGTTGTATGATGAGTATTTTTTTGAGAGTTACTATACTTTATATTAGAAGATTTGGTATTTTGGGGTATAGTGTGGGTGGCATTTAGGTGTGTACTTTTCATTTGGTGTTTGTTGGTAATATTATGTTGTATGCTTTCAGTATTTTTAGTAGAAGGTATATACTCTAATCTATTTTTGTGGCCACTTCTATCTAGAGCTTCGTTATAGAAGGTCGCATTTTTATCAAATACATCTTGGTTAGAAGAAAGGTTAGAAATTCTAAGTGATATATTATATGCAAGGTTTTTAAGGATAGATTTAGGGTGATTAGATTGTGAGTGTATGTAATGTAAGTTTTGGTTAGGTTTATGGTAAGGTTGGTAGATACCCGTAGCTAAATCTAAAGTTATATCTAGGAAGTTTACTACTTTACTTGTTTTTTCAAAAGTAATATTAAGATTATAATAGTCTTTAAGGAAAGTTCTAATATGTTTTTTGTTTTTTTCAATTTCTGAAAGGCTAAGGTTGTTAGAAAGAAGAAGACAGTCATCACGATATAAACCACCTTTGAGGTGGGGAAAAGAGGCATTTATGTTGAAAAGGAGAAAGAGGCCCACAAGATCAGTAATTTGGGCGGAATCGCTTGAACCCATAGTAATATCAAAAAGATTACTATATGTGTTTCTGGTCCAGTATTCATTCTGAAATTCAATAAGTGTTAGTCTAGCATGTGTAATAATATTAATGTCATCCAAAGTTAAGTTAGATCTATTTTTAGCAAATATCAATGCTTTGTTCAGGAGTATAGGTGATATAGAAGAATAGTAATATATATATATATATATATATATACACACACACATATATGGTGGTTAGAGCATTGGCCTTGCAATCGAGAGGTTGTGAGTTCAATTCTCAGACCGGGTGATGTGTTGTTTCCTTGAGCAAGACACTTTATTTCACATTGCTCCAGACTGGGGTCCCTATCATTCCACTGCAAAGTGGTTGTGGAGGCGTCACGGCAAAAAAAGCACCCTGCACTCACTGTAAATGAGGTTGGTGTTAGGAAGGGCATCCAGCTGTAGAAATCAAGCCAAAATCATTTCCCATCCCACCCTTGCAAGCAGGGAAAAGCGGACGTAAAATGATGATGATGATATATATATATATATATATATATACACACACACATATATATATATACACACACACCTATATATACACACACACACACATATATATACACACACACACACATATATATAGACACACATATATATATACACACACACACATATATATATACACACATATATACACACACACATATATACACACACATATATATATACACACAAGCATATATATACATATACACTCACACATATATATACACACACACACACATATATATACGCACACACATATATATATATATATATATACACACACACACACATATATATATATATATTACATATACACACACATATATATATATACATATACACACACATATATATATATATATATATACACACACACACACTCATGTATATATACGTCTAGAAGTTGTCTTAGATGTAACCTAATCATGCAACTCATTTCACTTGGTTACTTTTATTCTATAATCCACCCCCCTCCCCACCTCCTACTCTATATCTTCACATAGACCCCCCCCCCCCCTCCTACTCTATATCTTCACATATAAATGCTGGTCTATAATATGACTGTTGCGATATCTTTTGAAAGTGTTAAGTGCCAAACCAATTTCACCAATTGTTTCTTAATCTTGGCACTTTTCCCTGTCATTTTGTCAGTCTTATAGCCCCCTCCCCCTTGCTTCACATGTTTAACCATGCAAGAAATTCCTACATAATAGCTCCTGTATCTTTGATTTAATATATAATATATATATATAATCATCATCATCATCATTTTACGTCCGCTTATATATATATATGTATATATATATATATATACTAACCCATGCTAGCGTGGAAAACGGACGTTAAACGATGATGATGATGATACATGTATAATGTATTTTTTAACTGTTACAAAATTTATTTTTATGTTCGTTATTTATATTTTTTATCATTTTCTCTTATCGGTAGAGGGTTGGATGTCATGCTTTGACGCATAGAGTTCCGGCCCTTTCCATTTTGAGTCCAAATCCCGCCGAGGTCAACTTTGCCTTTCATCCTTACGGGGTCGATAAAATACAGTACCAGTAATGTACTGGGGTAATTGCTGGCCTTGTGCCAAAAGTAGAAACAATTATTTTTGGTGGATTGGCAGTAGAATCGGTAGAACGTCAGACACCTTGCTTTATAGCAATTATGTCCCTTTGTTCTGAGTTCAAATCCTACTGAGGTTAGCTTTGCCTTTCATCGTTACAGGGTCATTAAAATAAAATACCTGTAATGTACTGGGGTTAAAAAGGTTAAAATATATTTTCATAACTTACCACAATACCTTTTTTAGTTATTTTATTTTTTGGGGACCCTTTTACCATACCACCTGTTATACCATACCACCTGTTATACCATACCACCTGTTATTCTTACCATACCATCATTTCTTCTGTTATAATACAGAGAACTGTACTATAACAGCAACACCACCCCATTGCGCAGGCTGGGTACATTATATTGACACCAGCAACACCACCCCACTGTGCAGGCTGGGTACATTATATTGACACCAGCAACACCACCCCACTGTGCAGGCTGGGTACATTATATTGACACCAGCAACACCACCCCACTGTGCAGGCTGGGTACATTATATTGACACCAGCAACACCACCCCACTGTGCAGGCTGGGTACATTATATTGACACCAGCAACACCACCCCACTGTGTAGGCTGGGTACATTATATTGACACCAGCAACACCACCCCACTGTGCAGGCTGGGTACATTATATTGACACCAGCAACACCACCCCACTGTGCAGGCTGGGTACATTATATTGACACCAGCAACACCACCCCATTGTGCAGGCTGGGTACATTATATTGACACCAGCAACACCACCCCACTGTGCAGGCTGGGTACATTATATTGACACCAGCAACACCACCCCACTGTGTAGGCTGGGTACATTATATTGACACCAGCAACACCACCCCACTGTGTAGGCTGGGTACATTATATTGACACCAGCAACACCACCCCACTGTGCAGGCTGGGTACATTATATTGACACCAGCAACACCACCCTACTGTGTAGGCTGGGTACATTATATTGACACCAGCAACACCACCCCACTGTGTAGGCTGGGTACATTATATTGACACCAGCAACACCACCCCACTGTGCAGGCTGGGTACATTATATTGACACCAGCAACACCACCCCACTGTGTAGGCTGGGTACATTATATTGACACCAGCAACACCACCCCACTGTGTAGGCTGGGTACATTATATTGACACCAGCAACACCACCCCACTGTGAAGGCTGGGTACATTATATTGACACCAGCAACACCACCCCACTGTGTAGGCTGGGTACATTATATTGACACCAGCAACACCACCCCACTGTGTAGGCTGGGTACATTATATTGACACCAGCAACACCACCCCACTGTGTAGGCTGGGTACATTATATTGACACCAGCAACACCACCCCACTGTGTAGGCTGGGTACATTATATTGACACCAGCAACACCACCCCACTGTGTAGGCTGGGTACATTATATTGACACCAGCAACACCACCCCACTGTGTAGGCTGGGTACATTATATTGACACCAGCAACACCACCCCACTGTGTAGGCTGGGTACATTATATTGACACCAGCAACACCACCCCATTGTGCAGGCTGGGTACATTATATTGACACCAGCAACACCACCCCACTGTGTAGGCTGGGTACATTATATTGACACCAGCAACACCACCCCACTGTGTAGGCTGGGTACATTATATTGACACCAGCAACACCACCCCACTGTGTAGGCTGGGTACATTATATTGACACCAGCAACACCACCCCACTGTTTAGGCTGGGTACATTATATTGACACCAGCAACACCACCCCACTGTGTAGGCTGGGTACATTATATTGACACCAGCAACACCACCCCACTGTGTAGGCTGGGTACATTATATTGACACCAGCAACACCACCCCACTGTGTAGGCTGGGTACATTATATTGACACCAGCAACACCACCCCACTGTTTAGGCTGGGTACATTATATTGACACCAGCAACACCACCCCACTGTGTAGGCTGGGTACATTATATTGACACCAGCAACACCACCCCACTGTTTAGGCTGGGTACATTATATTGACACCAGCAACACCACCCCACTGTGTAGGCTGGGTACATTATATTGACACCAGCAACACCACCCCACTGTGCAGGCTGGGTACATTATATTGACACCAGCAACACCACCCCACTGTGTAGGCTGGGTACATTATATTGACACCAGCAACACCACCCCACTGTTTAGGCTGGGTACATTATATTGACACCAGCAACACCACCCCACTGTGTAGGCTGGGTACATTATATTGACACCAGCAACACCACCCCATTGTGCAGGCTGGGTACATTATATTGACACCAGCAACACCACCCCACTGTGTAGGCTGGGTACATTATATTGACACCAGCAACACCACCCCACTGTGTAGGCTGGGTACATTATATTGACACCAGCAACACCACCCCACTGTGTAGGCTGGGTACATTATATTGACACCAGCAACACCACCCCACTGTGTAGGCTGGGTACATTATATTGACACCAGCAACACCACCCTACTGTGTAGGCTGGGTACATTATATTGACACCAGCAACACCACCCCACTGTGTAGGCTGGGTACATTATATTGACACCAGCAACACCACCCCATTGTGCAGGCTGGGTACATTATATTGACACCAGCAACACCACCCCACTGTGTAGGCTGGGTACATTATATTGACACCAGCAACACCACCCCACTGTGTAGGCTGGGTACATTATATTGACACCAGCAACACCACCCCACTGTGTAGGCTGGGTACATTATATTGACACCAGCAACACCACCCCATTGTGCAGGCTGGGTACATTATATTGACACCAGCAACACCACCCCATTGTGCAGGCTGGGTACATTATATTGACACCAGCAACACCACCCCACTGTGCAGGCTGGGTACATTATATTGACACCAGCAACACCACCCCATTGTGCAGGCTGGGTACATTATATTGACACCAGCAACACCACCCCATTGTGCAGGCTGGGTACATTATATTGACACCAGCAACACCACCCCACTGTGCAGGCTGGGTACATTATATTGACACCAGCAACACCACCCCACTGTGTAGGCTGGGTACATTATATTGACACCAGCAACACCACCCCACTGTGCAGGCTGGGTACATTATATTGACACCAGCAACACCACCCCACTGTGCAGGCTGGGTACATTATATTGACACCAGCAACACCACCCCACTGTGTAGGCTGGGTACATTATATTGACACCAGCAACACCACCCCACTGTGTAGGCTGGGTACATCCAGACAATTCAATAAAGCAGCTTCACTATCACCACCAGCTTTTGGTAATGTAAACATTTTTGTATTCTAGTCCTGTAGAAAACATTTCTCTATATAATAAACATATCTGTGTGTGTGTATATATACACACACACACATATATACATAAAGAGAATGTGTTCATATACGTATAGAAAATGTACGTATGAAAATAATATATATATTGTATGTGTGTGTATATATATACACACACTATACTATACGTATATGAATACATTCTCTTTAGCTAGCTTCGTAAACCAATATTTATATATTTATTTTCATATGTATGTTTTATATATGTATATTTGCGTATGTATATACATATGTATGTATATATATTTTTATACATTCATTTTATATATCTATATCTCTCTCTCTATATATATATATATTCTCTTTGATTAAATTCATAAACCAATATATATATATATATATATATATATATATATATATATATATTATATTGTTATATATATATATATATATATATTATATTGTTATATATATATATATATATATATATATATATTATATTATAATATATAGTAAGAAACACAGTAAACCGTGTGTCTAAAATTACAAGGGTTGAAAAACCACATATGCTTGAAATATTTAACCAAGAAACAGACAGAATGACGAAATGAAAATAAAAATATATTATCAAATAATACAAACCGCCTCAATAACCATTATATCTCTCGGACAGATTATCCCTAATCTGTTTCGCCCCGAGTGTGTTTGTAACAGATAATCCTGGGCTTCATCAGCGAGAGATTGCGATTAAATGCCACAAACACTATTTGCCAACGTTCACACAGAAAGATGAATTCATCACCTCGTGCTTCGCCAGCCAAACGTGGTAAGCGCGTGTTGAACAGAAATAACAGTCCAACACGCACAACTTAATAGCTCATCCTGTAAGAGAGCCGAAATATATATATATGAATTAGAACCCTGTAACCATTAAGCTCTAAGTATAAAGTATAAATACTGAGCCGATTAACAATATATAGTAAGAAACACAGTAAACCGTGTGTCTAAAATTACAAGGGTTGAAAAACCACATATGCTTGAAATATATTTCGGCTCCCCTATACATGGCTTGTACCGCTTTCACAAGCCATTCATCTACTCCTAGTTTTCTAAGAGCCCACCAGATTACTGCACGTGGAACTCTGTCAAAGGCTTTCTCAAGGTCGACAAATGCCAAGTAGAGTGGCTTACTTTTAGCTAGGTACTTTTCCTGTAATTGCCTCACAAGGAAGAGGGCATCAGTGGTGCCTTTCCCTGGTACAAACCCAAATTGCATCTCGTCTATATTCACCCGGTCCCTAATCAGCTGTGCTATAACTCTTTCTGTTACTTTCATGACCTGGTCCATCAACTTTATACCTCTATAGTTTCCTCTATCTAGTGCATCACCTTTACCTTTGTAGCAGTTGACAATGATGCTACTGCACCAATCTTTTGGTATGGCCCCCTCTAGTATTACCTGGTTAACGATACGTGTGGTTATAGTGTGACCTACAGACCCAGATGCCTTCAGCATCTCGGCAGCTATACCCGATGGACCGGTTGCCTTCCCTATCTTCATATCTCTGATTGCCTTACTTACTACGCTGCCACTGACTTGTACTGCTGGTCCCTCTATAGGGTCTACGTGGGGTAGGGTCTCTTCTTCCCATGCATTCTCCTCATTTAGTAATCTATCATAATGACTCTTCCATGCATCTTTCTTCTCAGCACTTGTGAGGGCAAGCTCACCTTTATCATTCCGGATACACTTCTCCGGATACACTTCTGTATATATATATATATTTTATAAATATATTATAAACGGAAAAAATGAAACGAAATTTCATTTCCCACTCTTAGTACGGCTGTTACTTAAATATAAGTATGTATACGTACATACATATATGTATACAGATGTACAGTATGTATATATATACATACATGCACACATATATATATATGTACATATGGATTCATCGAACATTTATTATAAAGCTTGGTGTGTTTGTAAACAAACATCCCGTATTAAGCCGTAGTGTCTAGCAACCACCGTTGCTCGTTTGTTCAACACTGACAAAGGAACGCCGTTAATATGCATAAGGAAAGTATATACTTTCAGACGTTCAATCATCTGGCAGGAAGGTATACGTTGCTGACGATAGTTAATAAGCTTGAAACTAGTACAGCGTTCCTTTGTCAGTGTTGAACAAACGAGCAACGGTGGTTGCTAGACACTGTACGGCTTAATTCGGGATGTTTGTTTACAAACACACCGAGATATTATAATAGATGTTCGGTGAATCCATGCGTACATATATATATGTGTGCATGTATGTATATATATATATACATACTACTGTACGTCTATATACATATATGTATGTACGTATACATACTTATAAATATATTATATATATATACATATTTATATACATTTTATATATATATATATATATATATATATATAGGAGGAGGTTATAGTAGGTAACAGAGGAAGGCAACATCCACACCTGCTTCTATAAAAAATCCGCCAGCAGGGACCTGTTCGTACATTTCAGATCGGCCCTCCCACTCGGTGCCAAGTTCGGATACATAAAGAACGAACTGGCACGTATCAAGAACAAATGCACCGACGCCAGAGACCGAGACACACACACCACACATTTCCTGGAAGTACTCAAACTGAACGGATACACGACATCCACCACAAACCGTGCCAGAAAGAACAGAGGACACCACACCCGAGGCACTAACACTTGCTTCCTGAAGCTCCCACACTTCAGTGAAGAAACAACAACAGCCATCCGCAGAGCCATCAGACGAGAAGGTCTGGATATTCAACTGGCCCATTCGGGTCCTTCTTTGCGTGGACGGCTAGCTAAGAGACACTCCACCAGACATGACAACTGCTGCAGACTAGCCAACTGCCCCATCAACGACACAGACCTATGCCACCAGGCTTACGTAGTTTACAGACTAGAGTGTGACAAATGCAACAACTTCTACGTAGGTAGCACCACCAGACCACTCCACATAAGAATAAAGGAACACCTCAATACTAACGCTTCCTCATTTAAGAAACACCTAGTTAAATGCAAAAACACTGATAAAAACATAACAGTTAGGATAGAAACTAAAGAAAGAAACCTCGGTAATCTTAGAATCAAGGAAGCACTCATTATAGATAGAACACATCCACCAATCAATAATAGACTAGAGCTCAACACCCAATTTATAACCTGATAGGGCCTCTAGCCCCACTTTACACACCCCACACACACGCACGCACACACCTCCACTTATTCTCTCTCACACATACACACACAAAACCAGTTCTAACACCAGATAACACCTACCCCCCACTTTTACGATTAGACCTATCTTCCCACACTCACACACACACATACCTACACCTTCATGCTTTCTCCCACACACATATACAGGCACGCATATAAAATTTAAAAAACACAACAAAAACATAAACAAACCCCTCTTAAAGGGAGACTACTCTTTACCCACCTAATTTTAATTCTTTGATATTAAAGTTAGAACTCTATACTATTTCCGGTCAGCATGGCTTCATTGGAAATTTAGACGCTGGTCTGAGACTTTTACTTCCCTCCGAAGAAGAGATATTATCTCGAAAATTAAGGACATTTAAATAAATTCAAGGTGAAAGACGAATTCTCATCAATATCTCTCACTATTGCATTCTTTTTCTATGTCCATATCTGCATTGTCTTGGCCTTATTACACATATTCTAACGTTTATATATATATATATATATATATATATATATATATATATATAGTCCTGAGCAAGACAACCAATTTTACCTCAAGTGGGACAATTCCCATGCTAGCGTGGAAGGTGGACGTTAAACGATGATGATGATGATGATGATATATACATATTTATATACATTTTATATATATATACATTTTATATATATATATATATAATGATGGGATTAAATTGCTATTTTGATCTTTTGTGACTAAATAGTTCTATTGACTGGCTTTTCTAAATAACCATTGTTTTCTTAAAATGGTCAATGGTGCATGTGTGTGTCTGTGTGTGTCTGTCTCTGTGTGCCAGTGTGTGTGTCTCTGTGTGTGTCTCTGTGTGTGTGTGTGTGTGTCTCTGTGTGTGTCTCGGTGTGTGGTGTATTATCATTAGCAGTGGCATCAGACTTCCCACCATTGTCCTTGGCACCACTCTCTATTGTGTCTAGAAATAGATACTGGCTACTTGTTAATGATAATAATTATGGTGATGGTGATGGAGGTGGTGATGGAAGTGGAGATGATGGTGATGGTGATGATTGTAGTGATGGCGGTGATGGAGATGATGATGGTGATGATGGTGATGGTGATGATGGTAGTGATGGAGATGATGGAGGTGGAGATGATGGTGGTAATGATGGTGGTGATGGTGATGATGGTAGTGATGGAGATGATGGAGGTGGTGATGGAGATGATGGTGGTGATGGAGATGATGGTGGTGATGGTGGCGATGGAGATGGTGGTGGTGGTGGAGGTGGAGGTGGTGGTAATTATCATTCTCCACTTTAGTTTTTATCATTTGAAGCAATCACCACCACTACCATCACTATCACTATCATCACCACCACTACCATCACCACTACCATCACTATCACTATCATCACCATCACTACCACCACTACCATCACCACCACTACCATCACTATCACTATCATCACCATCACTACCACCACTCCCATCACCACCACTACCATCACTACCATCACCACCACTACCATCACCATCACTACCATCACCATCACTACCACCACTACCATCACCACTACAATCACTACCACCACTACAATCACTACCACCACTACCATCACCATCACCACTACCATCACCATCACTACCACCATTACAATCACTATCACCACTACCATCACCATCACTACCACCACTACTACCATCACCACTACCATCACCACTACCATCACCATCACTACCACCACTACCATCACCACTACCATCACCACCACTACCATCACTATCACTAACATCACCATCACTACCACCACCACCACTACCGTTACCATCACCACCACTACCACTACCATCACCACTACCACCACTACCATCACCACTACCATCACCACCACTACCATAACTATCACCACTACCACTACCATCACCACTACCACCACTACCATCACCACTACCACCATAACTATCACCACTACCACTACCATCACCACTACCACCACTACCATCACCACTACCATCACCACCACTACCATAACTATCACCACTACTACTACCATCACCACTACCATCACTACCATCACCACCATCACCATCACTACCACCACCACTACCATCACCACCACTACCATCACCACCACTACCATCACCACTACCATCACTACCATCACCACCACTACCATCACCACTACCATCACCACCACTACCATCACCATCACCACCACTACCATCACCACCACTACCATCACCACCACTACCATCACCATCACCACCACTACCATCACCACCACTACCATCACCACCACTACCACTACCATCACCATCACCACCACTACCATCACCATCACCACCACTACCATCACTACCACTACCATCACCACTACCATCACTACCATCACCACCACTACCATCACCACTACCATCACTACCATCACCACCACTACCATCACCACCACTACCACTACCATCACCACTACCATCACTACCATCACCACCACTACCATCACCACTACCATCACTACCATCACCACCACTACCATCACCACTACCATCACTACCATCACCACCACTACCATCACCACTACCATCACTACCATCACCACCACTACCATCACCACCACTACCACTACCATCATCACTACCATCACCACCACTACCATCACCACTACCATCACTACCATCACCACCACTACCACCACCACCACTACCACTACCATCACCATCATCACCACTACCACCACCACCACTACCATCACCATCACCATCATCATCACTATCATTATCATCATTCTTTTTGTCTGTATCAATGTCAGCATTACCAATTCTCCTTTCACAGAGATGGGGAAGAGGAAGGGGAGGATGGGGTGTTGGGAGGGGAAGGAGGTGGGTGTTTGGAAGGGAGGAGGAGGTGGGTGTAGGGAAGGGAGGAGGAGGTGGGTGTAGGGAAGGAGGAGGATGTAATTTAACTGTTGGCTTCAGTGCTTTTGTCATTATCTGTCACTACAGGTGGGTGACCTTGTCCAGGGGTGGGGTGGGGTGGCATCCCAGCTTATCTGTCATGAACATTACTCCCCTCCTCCTTCTCACTTTAATTTAACCCTTTAGTACCAACCCGGCTTTAGTACAGCTCTGGTTCTATGAAATAAAACCACCCATTTTAAAGGTTTCCAATTTAAATTAAAATCTTCCAACATAATTTTATATAAGTATCCTACATTAAGTTACTATCTTAGTAATGAAATAATTAATTTTAGTAAATCCCACAAAATTCTTCATTAATCGATTAAAATAGAGTATCATTAGAAATATGGTCATGAAACGGTTATCAAAGGATCTTACATAAAATTATGATAGAATGTTTTCAAATAAAAATAAACACTTAAACAGTTTTGAAATGCAGAACCCTGGGCCAATTTCAGGAAGCTTGGTAACATAAGGGCTGCTAATGAGAAAGTTATATTACTAAATTTTTGCAAATTCTTGATTTTGAAAATTATTTGAAAATGTTATCCAGTTTCTTTCATTAGAAATATGGTAATGAAGGTGTTAAGGTGTCATAATTAATTGAAATACTGGATGGACTTGGGGGAAACCTTATGATAAATGTTGTTTTGTGTTCTTTAGCAAGACATAACTCTGCTTGTCGCATTCAATCTGCTTGAATAAAAGAATGCCTGGCAAAAATACCCAATGATGACTGCTCTATGGAAATTTATTAATGAAATGGGCACTACCATTTTTAATGTACTTAAAGTAAAAAAAAATTTAATTAAAATTACACCCTTTGTGATGAGAAATCATTATTTAAATGACCGATCCTGTTACTCATTCCTGAAATTTTAATTAAAATCAATAAAATCTGGAATGCATTTTTATGGTTGAGTGGTTCACAGGAAATGTATTTTGATATGAAAACAATTGTTTCAATAACATAAAAAAATAAGGTTGTTCAAGAAACTGCCCCATGGCAAAGTTTACTAAAGATAAATAGCCAGTGGTACATCATCATCATCACCATAGCCAGTGGTACATCAACATCATCATCATCACCATAGCCAGTGGTACATCATCATCATCATCACCATAGCCAGTGGTACATCATCATCATCACCATAGCCAGTGGTACATCAACATCATCATCATCATCACCATAGCCAGTGGTACATCATCATCATCACCATAGCCAGTGGTACATCAACATCATCATCATCACCATAGCCAGTGGTACATCATCATCATCATCATCACCATAGCCAGTGGTACATCATCATCATCATCACCATAGCCAGTGGTACATCATCATCATCATCATCACCATAGCCAGTGGTACATCAACATCATCATCATCACCATAGCCAGTGGTACATCATCATCATCATCACCATAGCCAGTGGTACAACATCATCATCATCACCACCATAGCCAGTGGTACATCATCATCATCATCATCACCATAGCCAGTGGTACAACATCATCATCATCATCACCATAGCCAGTGGTACAACATCATCATCATCATCACCATAGCCAGTGGTACATCATCATCATCATCACCACCATAGCCAGTGGTACATCATCATCATCATCAACATAGCCAGTGGTACATCATCATCATCATCAACATAGCCAGTGGTACATCATCATCATCATCAACATAGCCAGTGGTACATCATCATCATCATCAACATAGCCAGTGGTACATCATCATCATCATCAACATAGCCAGTGGTACATCATCATCATCATCAACATAGCCAGTGGTACATCATCATCATCATCACCATAGCCAGTGGTACATCATCATCATCATCACCACCATAGCCAGTGGTACATCATCATCATCATCATCAACATAGCCAGTGGTACATCATCATCATCATCATCACCATAGCCAGTGGTACATCATCATCATCATCAACATAGCCAGTGGTACAACATCATCATCATCACCATAGCCAGTGGTACATCATCATCATCACCACCATAGCCAGTGGTACATCATCATCATCATCAACATAGCCAGTGGTACATCATCATCATCATCAACATAGCCAGTGGTACATCATCATCATCATCATCAACATAGCCAGTGGTACATCATCATCATCATCACCACCATAGCCAGTGGTACATCATCATCATCATCATCAACATAGCCAGTGGTACATCATCATCATCATCATCATAGCCAGTGGTACATCATCATCATCATCACCATAGCCAGTGGTACAACATCATCATCATCATCACCATAGCCAGTGGTACATCATCATCATCATCACCACCATAGCCAGTGGTACATCATCATCATCATCATCAACATAGCCAGTGGTACATCATCATCATCATCACCATAGCCAGTGGTACAACATCATCATCATCACCATAGCCAGTGGTACATCATCATCATCATCACCACCATAGCCAGTGGTACATCATCATCATCATCACCACCATAGCCAGTGGTACATCATCATCATCATCACCACCATAGCCAGTGGTACATCATCATCATCATCACCACCATAGCCAGTGGTACATCATCATCATCATCACCATAGCCAGTGGTACATCATCATCATCATCACCATAGCCAGTGGTACAACATCATCATCATCAACATAGCCAGTGGTACATCATCATCATCATCAACATAGCCAGTGGTACATCATCATCATCATCAACATAGCCAGTGGTACATCATCATCATCATCATCAACATAGCCAGTGGTACATCATCATCATCATCACCATAGCCAGTGGTACAACATCATCATCATCACCATAGCCAGTGGTACAACATCATCATCATCAACATAGCCAGTGGTACATCATCATCATCATCATCACCATAGCCAGTGGTACATCATCATCATCATCAACATAGCCAGTGGTACATCATCATCATCATCACCATAGCCAGTGGTACATCATCATCATCATCATCACCATAGCCAGTGGTACATCATCATCATCATCACCATAGCCAGTGGTACATCATCATCATCATCACCATAGCCAGTGGTACATCATCATCATCATCATCACCATAGCCAGTGGTACATCATCATCATCATCACATAGCCAGTGGTACATCATCATCATCATCACCATAGCCAGTGGTACATCATCATCATCATCAACACCATAGCCAGTGGTACATCATCATCATCATCACCATAGCCAGTGGTACATCATCATCATCATCATCACCATAGCCAGTGGTACATCATCATCATCATCAACATAGCCAGTGGTACATCATCATCATCATCATCACCATAGCCAGTGGTACATCATCATCATCACCATAGCCAGTGGTACATCATCATCATCATCACCATAGCCAGTGGTACATCATCATCATCATCAACACCATAGCCAGTGGTACATCATCATCATCATCACCATAGCCAGTGGTACATCATCATCATCATCACCATAGCCAGTGGTACATCATCATCATCATCAACATAGCCAGTGGTACATCATCATCATCATCACCATAGCCAGTGGTACATCATCATCATCATCATCACCATAGCCAGTGGTACATCATCATCATCATCACCATAGCCAGTGGTACATCATCATCATCACCATAGCCAGTGGTACATCATCATCATCATCAACATAGCCAGTGGTACATCATCATCATCATCATCAACATAGCCAGTGGTACATCATCATCATCATCACCATAGCCAGTGGTACATCATCATCATCATCATCACCATAGCCAGTGGTACATCATCATCATCATCACCATAGCCAGTGGTACATCATCATCATCATCACCATAGCCAGTGGTACATCATCATCATCATTCACCATAGCCAGTGGTACATCATCATCATCATCACCATAGCCAGTGGTACATCATCATCATCATCACCATAGCCAGTGGTACATCATCATCATCATCACCATAGCCAGTGGTACATCATCATCATCATCATCATCATAGCCAGTGGTACATCATCATCATCATCACCATAGCCAGTGGTACATCATCATCATCATCACCATAGCCAGTGGTACATCATCATCATCATCACCATAGCCAGTGGTACATCATCATCATCATCACCATAGCCAGTGGTACATCATCATCATCATCATCACCATAGCCAGTGGTACATCATCATCATCATCACCATAGCCAGTGGTACATCATCATCATCATCATCACCATAGCCAGTGGTACATCATCATCATCATCACCATAGCCAGTGGTACATCATCATCATCATCATCATAGCCAGTGGTACATCATCATCATCATCACCATAGCCAGTGGTACATCATCATCATCATCACCATAGCCAGTGGTACATCATCATCATCATCACCATAGCCAGTGGTACATCATCATCATCATCACCATAGCCAGTGGTACATCATCATCATCATCACCATAGCCAGTGGTACATCATCATCATCATCACCATAGCCAGTGGTAACATCATCATCATCATCACCATAGCCAGTGGTACATCATCATCATCATCACCATAGCCAGTGGTACATCATCATCATCATCACATAGCCAGTGGTACATCATCATCATCATCACCATAGCCAGTGGTACATCATCATCATCATCACCATAGCCAGTGGTACATCATCATCATCATCACCATAGCCAGTGGTACATCATCATCATCATCATCCATAGCCAGTGGTACATCATCATCATCATCATCCATAGCCAGTGGTACATCATCATCATCATCACCATAGCCAGTGGTACATCATCATCATCATCACCATAGCCAGTGGTACATCATCATCATCATCACCATAGCCAGTGGTACATCATCATCATCATCATCATAGCCAGTGGTACATCATCATCATCATCACCATAGCCAGTGGTACATCATCATCATCATCACCATAGCCAGTGGTACATCATCATCATCATCACCATAGCCAGTGGTACATCATCATCATCATCACCATAGCCAGTGGTACATCATCATCATCATCACCATAGCCAGTGGTACATCATCATCATCATCACCATAGCCAGTGGTACATCATCATCATCATCACCATAGCCAGTGGTACATCATCATCATCATCATCATAGCCAGTGGTACATCATCATCATCATCATCATAGCCAGTGGTACATCATCATCATCATCACCATAGCCAGTGTACATCATCATCATCATCACCATAGCCAGTGGTACATCATCATCATCATCATCATAGCCAGTGGTACATCATCATCATCATCACCATAGCCAGTGGTACATCATCATCATCATCACCATAGCCAAGTGGTACATCATCATCATCATCACCATAGCCAGTGGTACATCATCATCATCATCACCATAGCCAGTGGTACATCATCATCATCATCACCATAGCCAGTGGTACATCATCATCATCATCACCATAGCCAGTGGTACATCATCATCATCATCATCACCATAGCCAGTGGTACATCATCATCATCATCACCATAGCCAGTGGTACATCATCATCATCATCATCCATAGCCAGTGGTACATCATCATCATCATCACCATAGCCAGTGGTACATCATCATCATCATCATCATAGCCAGTGGTACATCATCATCATCATCACCATAGCCAGTGGTACATCATCATCATCATCACCATAGCCAGTGGTACATCATCATCATCATCACCATAGCCAGTGGTACATCATCATCATCATCATCATAGCCAGTGGTACATCATCAATCATCATCACCATAGCCAGTGGTACATCATCATCATCATCATCATAGCCAGTGGTACATCATCATCATCATCACCATAGCCAGTGGTACATCATCATCATCATCACCATAGCCAGTGGTACATCATCATCATCATCACCATAGCCAGTGGTACATCATCATCATCATCACCATAGCCAGTGGTACATCATCATCATCATCATCATAGCCAGTGGTACATCATCATCATCATCACCATAGCCAGTGGTACATCATCATCATCATCACCATAGCCAGTGGTACATCATCATCATCATCACCATAGCCAGTGGTACATCATCATCATCATCATCCATAGCCAGTGGTACATCATCATCATCATCACCATAGCCAGTGGTACATCATCATCATCATCATCACCATAGCCAGTGGTACATCATCATCATCATCACCATAGCCAGTGGTACAATCATCATCATCATCAACATAGCCAGTGGTACATCATCATCATCATCACCATAGCCAGTGGTACATCATCATCATCATCATCACTAGCCAGTGGTACATCATCATCATCATCATCCATAGCCAGTGGTACATCATCATCATCATCACCATAGCCAGTGGTACATCATCATCATCATCACCATAGCCAGTGGTACATCATCATCATCATCATCATAGCCAGTGGTACATCATCATCATCATCATAGCCAGTGGTACATCATCATCATCATCACCATAGCCAGTGGTACATCATCATCATCATCACCATAGCCAGTGGTACATCATCATCATCATCACCATAGCCAGTGGGTACAAATCATCATCATCATCATAGCCAGGTGGTACATCATCATCATCATCACCATAGCCAGTGGTACATCATCATCATCATCATCACCATAGCCAGTGGTACATCATCATCATCATCATCCATAAGCCAGTGGTACATCATCATCATCATCACCATAGCCAGTGGTACATCATCATCATCATCATCATAGCCAGTGGTACATCATCATCATCATCACCATAGCCAGTGGTACATCATCATCATCATCAACCATAGCAGTGGTTACATCATCATAATCATCATCACATAGCCAGTGGTACATCATCATCATCATCACACCCATAGCCAGTGGTACATCATCATCATCATCACATAGCCAGTGGTACGATCATCATCATCATCACCATAGCCAGTGTACTCATCATCATCATCATCAC
>OZ024745.1:10605842-10785842 GCA_964016885.1 Eledone cirrhosa
AGCCAGTGGTACATCATCATCATCATCACCATAGCCAGTGGTACAAGCATCATCATCATCACCATAGCCAGTGGTACAACATCATCATCATCATCACCATAGCCAGTGGTACATCATCATCTCATCATCACACATAGCCAGTGGTACAACATCATCATCATCACCATAGCCAGTGGTACATCATCATCATCATCACCATAGCCAGTGGTAACATCATCATCATCACCATAGCCAGTGGTACATCATCATCATCATCACCATAGCCAGTGGTACATCATCATCATCATCACCATAGCCAGTGGTACATCATCATCATCATCACCATAGCCAGTGGTACATCATCATCATCATCACACATAGCCAGTGGTACAACATCATCATCATCACCATAGCCAGTGGTACATCATCATCATCATCACCATAGCCAGTGGTACATCATCATCATCATCACCATAGCCAGTGGTACATCATCATCATCATCACCATAGCCAGTGGTACATCATCATCATCATCACCATAGCCAGTGGTACATCATCATCATCATCATCACCATAGCCAGTGGTACATCATCATCATCATCACCATAGCCAGTGGTACATCATCATCATCATCACCATAGCCAGTGGTACATCATCATCAATCACCATAGCCAGTGGTACATCATCATCATCATCACCATAGCCAGTGGTACATCATCATCATCATCATCACCATAGCCAGTGGTACATCATCATCATCATCACCATAGCCAGTGGTACATCATCATCATCATCACCATAGCCAGTGGTACAACATCATCATCATCACCATAGCCAGTGGTACATCATCATCATCATCATCACCATAGCCAGTGGTACATCATCATCATCATCACCATAGCCAGTGGTACATCATCATCATCATCACCATAGCCAGTGGTACATCATCATCATCACCATAGCCAGTGGTACATCATCATCATCATCACCATAGCCAGTGGTACATCATCATCATCATCACCATAGCCAGTGGTACATCATCATCATCATCACCATAGCCAGTGGTACATCATCATCATCATCACCATAGCCAGTGGTACATCATCATCATCACCATAGCCAGTGGTACATCATCATCATCACCATAGCCAGTGGTACATCATCATCATCATCACCATAGCCAGTGGTACATCATCATCATCATCACCATAGCCAGTGGTACATCATCATCATCATCACCATAGCCAGTGGTACATCATCATCATCACCATAGCCAGTGGTACATCATCATCATCATCACCATAGCCAGTGGTACATCATCATCATCATCACCATAGCCAGTGGTACATCATCATCATCATCACCATAGCCAGTGGTACATCATCATCATCATCACCATAGCCAGTGGTACATCATCATCATCATCACCATAGCCAGTGGTACATCATCATCATCATCACCATAGCCAGTGGTACATCATCATCATCATCACCATAGCCAGTGGTACATCATCATCATCATCACCATAGCCAGTGGTACATCATCATCATCATCACCATAGCCAGTGGTACATCATCATCATCATCACCATAGCCAGTGGTACATCATCATCATCATCACCATAGCCAGTGGTACATCATCATCATCATCACACATAGCCAGTGGTACATCATCATCATCATCACATAGCCAGTGGTACATCATCATCATCATCACCATAGCCAGTGGTACATCATCATCATCATCACCATAGCCAGTGGTACATCATCATCATCATCACCATAGCCAGTGGTACATCATCATCATCAATCACCATAGCCAGTGGTACATCATCATCATCATCACCATAGCCAGTGGTACATCATCATCATCATCACCATAGCCAGTGGTACATCATCATCATCATCACCATAGCCAGTGGTACATCATCATCATCATCACCATAGCCAGTGGTACATCATCATCATCATCACCATAGCCAGTGGTACATCATCATCATCATCACCATAGCCAGTGGTACATCATCATCATCATCACCATAGCCAGTGGTACATCATCATCATCATCACCATAGCCAGTGGTACATCATCATCATCATCACCATAGCCAGTGGTACATCATCATCATCATCATCACCATAGCCAGTGGTACATCATCATCATCATCACCATAGCCAGTGGTACATCATCATCATCATCACCATAGCCAGTGGTACATCATCATCATCATCATCACCATAGCCAGTGGTACATCATCATCATCATCACCATAGCCAGTGGTACATCATCATCATCATCACCATAGCCAGTGGTACATCATCATCATCATCATCACCATAGCCAGTGGTACATCATCATCATCATCATCACCATAGCCAGTGGTACATCATCATCATCATCATCACCATAGCCAGTGGTACATCATCATCATCATCACCATAGCCAGTGGTACATCATCATCATCATCATCACCATAGCCAGTGGTACATCATCATCATCATCACCATAGCCAGTGGTACATCATCATCATCATCACCATAGCCAGTGGTACATCATCATCATCATCATCACCATAGCCAGTGGTACATCATCATCATCATCAACCACCATAGCCAGTGGTACATCATCATCATCATCATCATCACCATAGCCAGTGGTACATCATCATCATCATCATCACCATAGCCAGTGGTACATCATCATCATCATCATCACCATAGCCAGTGGTACATCATCATCATCATCATCACCATAGCCAGTGGTACATCATCATCATCATCACCATAGCCAGTGGTACATCATCATCATCATCACCATAGCCAGTGGTACATCATCATCATCATCATCACCATAGCCAGTGGTACATCATCATCATCATCATCACCATAGCCAGTGGTACATCATCATCATCATCATCACCATAGCCAGTGGTACAACATCATCATCATCACCATAGCCAGTGGTACATCATCATCATCATCATCGCCATAGCCAGTGGTACATCATCATCATCATCACCATAGCCAGTGGTACATCATCATCATCATCACCATAGCCAGTGGTACATCATCATCATCATCACCATAGCCAGTGGTACATCATCATCATCATCACCATAGCCAGTGGTACATCATCATCATCATCATCACCATAGCCAGTGGTACATCATCATCATCACCATAGCCAGTGGTACATCATCATCATCATCAGCCATAGCCAGTGGTACATCATCATCATCATCACCATAGCCAGTGGTACATCAACATCATCATCATCACCATAGTCAGTGGTACATCATCATCATCATCATCACCATAGCCAGTGGTACATCATCATCATCATCACCATAGCCAGTGGTACATCATCATCATCACCACCATAGCCAGTGGTACATCATCATCATCATCACCATAGCCAGTGGTACATCATCATCATCATCACCATAGCCAGTGGTACATCATCATCATCACCACCATAGCCAGTGGTACATCATCATCATCACCACCATAGCCAGTGGTACATCATCATCATCATCATCACCACCATAGCCAGTGGTACATCATCATCATCATCATCACCATAGCCAGTGGTACATCATCATCATCACCACCATAGCCAGTGGTACATCATCATCATCATCATCACCATAGCCAGTGGTACATCATCATCATCATCACCATAGCCAGTGGTACATCATCATCATCATCACCATAGCCAGTGGTACATCATCATCATCATCATCACCACCATAGCCAGTGGTACATCATCATCATCATCATCACCACCATAGCCAGTGGTACATCATCATCATCATCATCACCATAGCCAGTGGTACATCATCATCATCACCACCATAGCCAGTGGTACATCATCATCATCATCATCACCATAGCCAGTGGTACATCATCATCATCACCACCATAGCCAGTGGTACATCATCATCATCATCATCACCATAGCCAGTGGTACATCATCATCATCATCACCATAGCCAGTGGTACATCATCATCATCATCACCATAGCCAGTGGTACATCATCATCATCATCATCACCACCATAGCCAGTGGTACATCATCATCATCATCATCACCACCATAGCCAGTGGTACATCATCATCATCATCATCAACATAGCCAGTGGTACATCATCATCATCATCACCATAGCCAGTGGTACATCATCATCATCACCACCATAGCCAGTGGTACATCATCATCATCATCATCACCATAGCCAGTGGTACATCATCATCATCATTACCATAGCCAGTGGTACATCATCATCATCATCACCATAGCCAGTGGTACATCATCATCATCATCACCATAGCCAGTGGTACATCATCATCATCATCATCATCATAGCCAGTGGTACATCATCATCATCATCATCAACATAGCCAGTGGTACATCATCATCATCATCATCACCACCATAGCCAGTGGTACATCATCATCATCACCACCATAGCCAGTGGTACATCATCATCATCATCATCACCACCATAGCCAGTGGTACATCATCATCATCATCATCACCATAGCCAGTGGTACATCATCATCATCATCACCATAGCCAGTGGTACATCATCATCATCATCATCACCATAGCCAGTGGTACATCATCATCATCATTACCATAGCCAGTGGTACATCATCATCATCATCACCATAGCCAGTGGTACATCATCATCATCATCACCACCATAGCCAGTGGTACATCATCATCATCATCATCACCATAGCCAGTGGTACATCATCATCATCATCATCACCATAGCCAGTGGTACAACATCATCATCATCATCACCATAGCCAGTGGTACATCATCATCATCATCATCACCATAGCCAGTGGTACATCATCATCATCATCACCATAGCCAGTGGTACATCATCATCATCATCACCATAGCCAGTGGTACATCATCATCATCATCATCACCATAGCCAGTGGTACATCATCATCATCATTACCATAGCCAGTGGTACATCATCATCATCATCACCATAGCCAGTGGTACAACATCATCATCATCATCACCATAGCCAGTGGTACATCATCATCATCATCACCATAGCCAGTTGTACATCATCATCATCATCATCACCATAGCCAGTGGTACATCATCATCATCATCACCATAGCCAGTGGTACAACATCATCATCATCACCATAGCCAGTGGTACATCATCATCATCATCATCACCATAGCCAGTGGTACAACATCATCATCATCATCACCATAGCCAGTGGTACATCATCATCATCATCATCACCATAGCCAGTGGTACATCATCATCATCATCACCATAGCCAGTGGTACATCATCATCATCATCACCATAGCCAGTGGTACATCATCATCATCATCACCACCATAGCCAGTGGTACATCATCATCATCATCATCACCATAGCCAGTGGTACATCATCATCATCATCACCATAGCCAGTGGTACATCATCATCATCATCACCATAGCCAGTGGTACATCATCATCATCATCACCATAGCCAGTGGTACATCATCATCATCATCATCACCATAGCCAGTGGTACATCATCATCATCATCATCACCATAGCCAGTGGTACATCATCATCATCATCATCACCATAGCCAGTGGTACATCATCATCATCATCATCATCATAGCCAGTGGTACAACATCATCATCATCATCACCATAGCCAGTGGTACATCATCATCATCATCATCATCACCATAGCCAGTGGTACATCATCATCATCATCACCATAGCCAGTGGTACATCATCATCATCATCATCATCACCATAGCCAGTGGTGCATCATCATCATCATCACCATAGCCAGTGGTACATCATCATCATCATCATCACCATAGCCAGTGGTACATCATCATCATCATCACCATAGCCAGTGGTACATCATCATCATCATCACCATAGCCAGTGGTACATCATCATCATCATCATCATCATCATCACCATAGCCAGTGGTGCATCATCATCATCACCATAGCCAGTGGTACATCATCATCATCATCATCACCATAGCCAGTGGTACATCATCATCATCATCATCACCATAGCCAGTGGTACATCATCATCATCACCATAGCCAGTGGTACAACATCATCATCATCATCACCATAGCCAGTGGTACATCATCATCATCATCATCACCATAGCCAGTGGTACAACATCATCATCATCACCACCATAGCCAGTGGTGCATCATCATCATCACCATAGCCAGTGGTACAACATCATCATCATCACCACCATAGCCAGTGGTGCATCATCATCATCACCATAGCCAGTGGTGCATCATCATCATCATCATCACCATAGCCAGTGGTACATCATCATCATCATCATCATCACCATAGCCAGTGGTGCATCATCATCATCATCATCACCATAGCCAGTGGTACATCATCATCATCATCATCATCACCATAGCCAGTGGTGCATCATCATCATCATCATCACCATAGCCAGTGGTACAACATCATCATCATCACCATAGCCAGTGGTACATCATCATCATCATCATCATCACCATAGCCAGTGGTGCATCATCATCATCATCATCACCATAGCCAGTGGTACATCATCATCATCATCATCACCATAGCCAGTGGTACATCATCATCATCATCACCATAGCCAGTGGTACAACATCATCATCATCACCATAGCCAGTGGTACAACATCATCATCATCACCATAGCCAGTGGTACAGCATCATCATCATCACCATAGCCAGTGGTACAACATCATCATCATCACCATAGCCAGTGGTACAACATCATCATCATCACCATAGCCAGTGGTACATCATCATCATCACCATAGCCAGTGGTACAATGTTCACTAATCATCTATTATTTTGTGAGTGACATCAGGTTAAGAAATATCTTTTAAGGGGGAAAGAAACTATAAAGTTGCCTCCATTTGCAATGGGGGATATTTGTGTTTAATGTTGCAGTTAACAGTTGCAAGGTTTCTACAGTTTATCATACAGAACTGTGAAAAGTGTTTGGAGAAGAACATTGGAAATGGAATACGTACATTCAGTCAGTCAGTTGACCTCAAGTCAGTCAGTTGACCTCAAATCAGTCAGTTGACCTCAAGAGATGTCAACATAAATGGATCTGATATTTTTATCTAAAGACATTTTTTCCAATTCCAACCCACCCGTCTCCTCAATCTATCTTATTTCTCATTCTTTCTTCTGCTGAAGGACTAGCATCCAAAACGTTAAGACCTTCTTCTTGCTTTATCAAGCATTAAACTAATATATTCCTCCCATATACTGTACCGATTGTGTTGTTATTTCTGTTTACCTTTTACATATATACATACATATATATATATATATATATATATATATATATATATATATATATATATAATTGGTGTTGAATGCTTAAAGCGTCCGTATGCGGTAGGCCGTTTGAGCACTCGATGCTCTTATAGAGCAGAGTATGATATCACAGAAGAAAGAGAATCAGTGTTGCGACGAATGGAATTTATTGGACATATTACATATATGAAGTCACCCGGATAGTAAACCAAGTCATACAGAATGGGGTTGTTCCGAAGGACTGGCGTAGCAGCATCATCGTTAACTGTTACAAGGGTAAAGGAGACGCCCTAGATAGGAGTAACTATAGAGGCATTAAATTAATCGACCAGGTCATGAAGGTCACGGAAAAAGTAATAGCGCAACTAATCAGAGAGAGAATTGATCTAGATGAAATGCAGTTCGGGTTTGTGTCAGGCAGAAGTACCACAGACACTCTTTTCATTGTACGACAACTACAGAAGTACCTAGCTAAAAGTAAACCCCTATACTTAGCTTTTATCGACTTGGAGAAAGCCTTCGACAGAGTCCCCCGTTCCATTATCTGGTGGGCTCTTAGAAAACTAGGCGTTGACGAATGGCTTGTGAGGGCTATACAAGCCACGTATAAAGAAACAGTCAGCAAGGTTAGAATTAACAACGAATATAGTGAAGAGTTTAGCGTAAAAGTTGGTGTCCATCAGGGCTCTGTTCTTAGCCCCCTAATATTTATTATTGCCCTTCAGGCTATAACATTCTGGTGCCATGATAAACACTCAGTCCACCCTTCTAGGTGGTCATTCTGGTGCCATGCTAAACACCCAGTCCACCCTTCTAGGTGGTCATTCTGGTGCCATGCTAAACACCCAGTCCACCCTTCTAGGTGGTCATTCTGGTGCCATGCTAAACACCCAGACCACCCTTCTAGGTGGTCATTCTGGTGCCATGATAAACACCCAGTCCACCCTTCTAGGTGGTCATTCTGGTGCCATGCTAAACACCCAGCCCACCCTTCTAGATGGTCATTCTGGTGCCATTTTAAACACCCAGTCCACCCTTCTAGGTGGTCATTCTGGTGCCATGATAAACACTCAGTCCACCCTTCTAGGTGGTCGTTCTGGTGCCATGATAAACACCCAGTCCACTCTTCTAGGTGGTCATTCTGGTGCCATGATAAACACCCAGTCCACCCTTCTAGGTGGTCATTCTGGTGCCATGATAAACACTCAGCCCACCCTTCTAGGTGGTCGTTCTGGTGCCATGATAAACACCCAGTCCACTCTTCTAGGTGGTCATTCTGGTGCCATGATAAACACTCAGTCCACCCTTCTAGGTGGTCATTCTGGTGCCATGATAAACACTCAGCCCACCCTTCTAGGTGGTCGTTCTGGTGCCATGATAAACACCCAGTCCACTCTTCTAGGTGGTCATTCTGGTGCCATGATAAACACTCAGTCCACCCTTCTAGGTGGTCGTTCTGGTGCCATGATAAACACCCAGTCCACCCTTCTAGGTGGTCATTCTGGTGCCATGATAAACACTCAGTCCACCCTTCTAGGTGGTCGTTCTGGTGCCATGATAAACACTCAGTCAACCCTTCTAGGTGGTCATTCTGGTGCCATGATAAACACTCAGTCCACCCTTCTAGGTGGTCGTTCTGGTGCCATGATAAACACTCAGTCCACCCTTCTAGGTGGTCATTCTGGTGCCATGATAAACACTCAGTCCACTCTTCTAGGTGGTCGTTCTGGTGCCATGATAAACACCCAGTCCACCCTTCTAGGTGGTCGTTCTGGTGCCATGATAAACACTCAGTCCACCCTTCTAGGTGGTCATTCTGGTGCCATGATAAAGACTCAGTCCACTCTTCTAGGTGGTCGTTCTGGTGCCATGATAAACACTCAGTCCACCCTTCTAGGTGGTCATTCTGGTGCCATGATAAACACTCAGTCCACTCTTCTAGGTGGTCGTTCTGGTGCCATGATAAACACTCAGTCCACCCTTCTAGGTGGTCGTTCTGGTCCCATGATAAACACTCAGTCCACCCTTCTAGGTGGTCGGTCTGGTCCCATGATAAACACCCAGTCCACCCTTCTAGGTGGTCGTTCTGGTGCCATGATAAACACTCAGTCCACCCTTCTAGGTGGTCGTTCTGGTCCCATGATAAACACTCAGTCCACCCTTCTAGGTGGTCAGTCTGGTCCCATGATAAACACCCAGTCCACCCTTCTAGGTGGTCGTTCTGGTCCCATGATAAACACTCAGTCCACCCTTCTAGGTGGTCGTTCTGGTCCCATGATAAACACTCAGTCCACCCTTCTAGGTGGTCGTTCTGGTGCCATGATAAACACTCAGTCCACCCTTCTAGGTGGTCGTTCTGGTCCCATGATAAACACTCAGTCCACCCTTCTAGGTGGTCATTCTGGTGCCATGATAAACACTCAGTCAACCCTTCTAGGTGGTCATTCTGGTGCCATGCTAAACACCCAGTCCACCCTTCTAGGTGGTCATTCTGGTGCCATGATAAACACCCAGTCCACCCTTCTAGGTGGTCATTCTGGTGCCATGCTAAACACCCAGTCCACCCTTCTAGGTGGTCATTCTGGTGCCATGATAAACACCCAGTCCACCCTTCTAGGTGGTCATTCTGGTGCCATGCTAAACACTCAGTCCCCCCTTCTAGGTGGTCATTCTGGTGCCATGCTAAACACCCAGTCCACCCTTCTAGGTGGTCATTCTGGTGCCATGCTAAACACCCAGTCCACCCTTCTAGGTGGTCATTCTGGTGCCATACTAAGCACCCAGTCCACTCTTCTAGGTGGTCATTCTGGTGCCATGATAAACACCCAGTCCACCCTTCTAGGTGGTCATTCTGGTGCCATGCTAAACACTCAGTCCACCCCTCTAGGTGGTCATTCTGGTGCCATGCTAAACACCCAGTCCACCCTTCTAGGTGGTCATTCTGGTGCCATACTAAGCACCCAGTCCACTCTTCTAGGTGGTCATTCTGGTGCCATGATAAACACTCAGTCCACCGTTCTAGGTGGTCATTCTGGTGCCATGATAAACACTCAGTCCACCCTTCTAGGTGGTCATTCTGGTGACATGATAAACACCCAGTCCACTCTTCTAGGTGGTCATTCTGGTGCCATGATAAACACCCAGTCCACCCTTCCAGGTGGTCGTTCTGGTGCAATGAAAAGCACGCAGTCCACCCTTCTAGGGGGTGGTTCTAGTGTCATGGCAAAAAAAGCACCCTGTAAAATTGGTAGTGCCACAAAACTCTCAGTCCATGTTCTTGGTATTAGGAAGGGCATCCAGCTATAGAAAACCAATCCCGAAACAGTTTGTATGAGCAAGATGTGGTCACCTGACCTGCTTGGACCCATAACATGGCAACCTGTCTTTTAGAATCACAAACAACAAATTAATCACGAAAAACTTCATTTTACTGAATGCCATAAAATACTTGATTATTTTAAAAATTAACTAAAACTCCTAAACTGTGTATTTCATTAGAAATATGGTGATTATGTTAATGATGATAATGGTTTCTGATTTAGGTAGAAGACCAATAATTGTGGGGAGGGGAAAGTCAGTTAAATCAACCCCAGTGTATTACTGGTACTCTATTTTATCGACCCTAAAAGGAGGAAAGGCAAAACTAACCTGAGTGAGATTTAAACTCAGAATGTAAGGGGGGGGGGTGTAACTCTATGCTGCAAGGGATGCTGTCTGACGCTCTACCGATCCCACTGCCGATCCATTACCTTGTTGTGTTAATCATAATAAATTGTTTTGAAAAGTTTTGTTTACAATAATAATAATAATCTTCTTCTTTTGTCAGGTATTTTACTGTGTAAAGAGATTTACGCCAAGTCCGGCCCAAGTTTTGCAGATTTCAAATCTGTTCTAGAGAAAGATGCTGATATTCAGCAGAAGCTGACCAATGTACGCGACCAGGTGAAGCAATTTTCAGAAAAATTTCCAATGCCTGGCTTGGATGAAATGTAAAACACCAACTTACTCCGTTTGATGCCTGCTATATATAGTTTATTTCTTTACCTGGTTTCGTGGAATGGAAACATTTTCTATTCTGTTCTTTTTGTTTATTTTAACTTCATATGAATTATATATCTAATGGGTCTGTAGAGTGTCGGTCTTACCAACCCTGCTCTCAAAATACACATGTAGATACACACATACATAAATAAGTACACACATACATATTTAAATACATGTATACATAGACAAGTACACACATGTAGAATAATACACACAGGCGTAGATATATGCATACATAAATACATGCTTACATATAACTACATGTATACATAAATACATGCTTACATATAACTACATGTAAACATAAATACATGCTTACATATAACTACATGTGTACATAAATACATGCTTACATATAACTACATGTGTACATAAATACATGCTTACATATAACTACATGTATACATAAATACATGCTTACATATAACTACATGTATACATAAATACATGCTTACATATAACTACATGTGTACATAAATACATGCTTACATATAACTACATGTGTACATAAATACATGCTTACATATAACTACATGTATACATAAATACATGCTTACATATAACTACATGTATACATAAATACATGCTTACATATAACTACATGTATACATAAATACATGCTTACATATAACTACATGTATACATAAATACATGCTTACATATATAAATACACGCATAAATAAACAAGAACATATATATATAAATAGACAAGTACATGCCTACATAGATATATACATATATAGATATATACATAGATAGATATATACATAGATACATACATAGATATATACATACATAGATATATACATAGATACATACATAGATACATACATAGATATATACATACATATATATATATATATATACATATATAGATATATATTGATATATACATAGATATATACACACATAGATATATACATAGATATATACATACATAGATATATACATACATAGATATATACATACATACATATATACATACATACATACATACATGGTGGCTGCCAACTCGTTTTCGAGTATGGCCACTACCTTATATCCATGTAGGAGAACCCCTACTGATGCGCTGAACAAGTGTGACTTTTTAGTCCAGCCAGCGACTTGAAAACTCTGGTACAACCACTACACTTGTCACAATTATTGACACATAGTACTGGGCCCATACATAGATATATACATACATAGATATATACATAGATATATACATGGATATATACACACATAGATATATACATACGTAGATACATACGTAGATACATACATAGATATATACATACATAGATATATACATAGATATATACATACATAGATATATACATATATATATATATATATATATATATACATACATAGATATATACATACATAGATATATACATACATGGATATATACATAGATATATACATACATAGATATATACATACATAGATATATACATACATAGATATATACATACATATATACATATGTAGATACATACATAGATATATACATAGATATATACATACATAGATATATACATAAATATATACACATATAGATATATACATACATAGATATATACATAAATATATACACATATAGATATATACATACATAGATATATACATACATAGATACATACATAGATAGATACATACATAGATACATACATAGATAGATACATACATAGATACATACATAGATACATACATACATAGATATCATCATTTCATTCATTTCATTTTACGTCCACTTTTCCCTGCTTGCAAGGGTGGGACGGGAACTGATTCTGGCTTGATTTCTACAGCTGGATGCCCTTCTTAACACCAACCTCGTTTACAGTGAGTGCTGGGTGCTTTTTTGCTGTGGCACCTCCACAACCACTTTACAGTGGAATGATAGGGACCCCAGTCCCTATCATCTCATTTCTACAGCTGAGTAAACTGGAGCAATGTGAAATAAAGTGTCTTGCTCAAGGAAACAAACACATCACCTGGTCTGAGAATTGAACTCACAACCTTTTGATTGCAAGGCCAATGCTCTAACCACTAAGCCATGTGCCTCCATGTATATATATATATATATATATATATATATATATATATATATATATATATATATATATATATATATATGTTTCTTTTATTTGCCACCAGGGCATCAAAAGTGGGACAAGTACAATGGGGACATACATAGATATATACATAGATATATACATACATAGATACATACATAGATATATACACACAGTTATATACATAGATATATACATACATATATACATAGATATATACATACATAGATATATACATAGATATATACATAGATATATACATACATAAATAAATACATGTATACATAAATAGATATGTGTATACGTAAATACACCCATGTCTATGTATGTATACATCTATGTAAGTACATGTATATATAAATAGATGCACATATACATAAATATGTATATATAAAATAATTATGTGTATATATAGGTTTATATGGAGCCTGAAGAAATGTGTAATTTGAATTAATGCTGGATAATAGCCTAAAATTCTAAACTCTAAACCAGAACTACCATACAGCTTTGACAAGCCAAGGAAACTTGACTTCATTTATGAGCAAACAAAAAACATTTTATTTCAATGAAGAAAATAATTGAGGAAATTTTATCTGGAATTCAATACAAATAATAATTTAAAAAAAAACTGTTTAGAAAAAATATCTAGATATACAATAAAAATAAGTCAGTTTAGTGTCTTTGTTGATATTTCTATAATCATTTTAGTTTCTGATTACCTGTATTAAATACTGTCCAGGTATTAAGTTGATTATGCTGAATTGAATAACCACAGTCTTTGAAATTTATATCCACTTAACCAGAATATGTAATTAACCAAATTCACATTGTTGACAATAAATGGAGAGATTTTAATTGTGATTGTTGACTTTCTATGATTTCTTACTGTTGCTGCTGCTGTTGAATTTCTGTAAATTTTTAAATGGTTTTAAGAACTGTTAGACTTTAAGGAGTTGTTCTCTTCTCAAAATTTTCCCTCTGTTGACATAGTGAATCTCACATCTGTTCTTGAGACCAAGAGCACCACATCTTAGCTACCATCTTAACATCTGTTGATGAGACCAATAGCACCATATCATAACATCTGTTGATGAGACCAATAGCATCATATCATAACATCTGTTGTCAAGACCAATAGCACCATATCATAACATCTGTTGATGAGACCAATAGCATCATATCATAACATCTGTTGATGAGACCAATAGCATCATATAACATCTGTTGTTGAGACCAATAGCACCATATGATAACATCTGTTGATGAGACCAATAGCATCATATAACATCTGTTGTTGAGACCAATAGCACCATATCATAACATCTGTTGTCAAGACCAATAGCATCATATCATAACATCTGTTGTTGAGACCAATAGCACCATATCATAACATCTGTTGTTGAGACCAATAGCATCATATCATAACATCTGTTGTTGAGACCAATAGCACCATATCATAACATTTGTTGATGAGACCAATAGCATCATATCATAACATCTGTTGATGAGACCAATAGCACCATATCATAACATCTGTTGATGAGACCAATAGCATCATATCATAACATCTGTTGATGAGACCAATAGCATCATATCATAACATCTGTTGTTGAGACCAATAGCACAATATCATAACATCTGTTGATGAGACCAATAGCATCATATAACATCTGTTGATGAGACCAATAGCACCATATCATAACATCTGTTGATGAGAACAATAGCATCATATAACATCTGTTGATGAGACCAATAGCATCATATAACATCTGTTGATGAGGCCAATAGCATCATATAACATCTGTTGTTGAGACCAATAGCACCATATCATAACATCTGTTGATGAAACCAATAGCATCATATAACACCTGTTGATGAGACCAATAGCATCATAACACCTGTTGATGAGACCAATAGCACCATATCATAACATCTGTTGTCAAGACCAATAGCACCATATCATAACATCTGTTGTTGAGACCAATAGCATCATATCATAACATCTGTTGTTGAGACCAATAGTACCATATCATAACATCTATTGATGAGACCAATAGCACCATATCATAACATCTGTTGATGAAACCAATAGCATCATATAACACCTGTTGATGAGACCAATAGCATCATATCATAACATCTGTTGATGAGACCAATAGCACCATATCATAACATCTGTTGATGAGACCAATAGCATCATATAACATCTGTTGATGAGACCAATAGCATCATAACACCTGTTGATGAGACCAATAGCACCATATCATAACATCTGTTGTCAAGACCAATAGCACCATATCATAACATCTGTTGTCAAGACCAATAGCATCACATCTTCATTATTATCATCAATTTAACTGGCATCACCATTAATGAACAAGGCAGTCAGTACATCTGCTGCAACACTCCACATGATTATCTTGAATCATACACTCATCAAAGTGTTATCACATGTCCATCCCAGCATAGTTTGTTATTCATGAATATTAATGTTTCACAACCACACAGACACCTTTTTAATACCAACTCGTGTGTATGTGTGTGTGTGTATATATATATATATATATATCATCATCATCATCATCACCGTTTTACGTCCATTCTTCCAGGCTAGCATGGGTTAGACGGGTTGGCCTGTTGTGGGCAGTGTCTGGTCGGCTGACCATGCCTTGCTCATACAGGAACTAATTTTGGCTTGATTTCTACAGCTGGATGCCCTTCCTAACACCAACCTCATTTACAGTGAGTGCTGGGTGCTTTTTTCCGTGGTGCTTACACGTCCACTTTACAGTGGGAGGGTGTGGGGCATATTGTCTATATGCTTCAGCTTGTACCCATGGGAGGTCGGGTACTCTGTATTACTGCGTGACGCCAGAGGTCACGGTCGTGTGTCATTGCTCTTGAGAGATGCAACTGAGTAAGGTCGGCTTTTATCACCTCATCCCAGGTCTTCTTGGGTCTCCCCACTCCGCGGTTTCCATTGACTTCTAGTGCTCTGCACCTTTTTATGCAGCTGTCATCCTTCATACGCATCACATGTCCATACCAACGCAACCGCCTCTCCTGCACACAGCATTTGATTCCTCTTATGCTCAGTCTCTCTCTCAATTCATTTATTCTTTGCCATTCGCGTATATTACTATTACACATCCATCGGAGCATGCAGGCTTCATTTCTTTCTAATCTACGTAAGTCTTCTACCTTCAGCGCCCAGGTCTCACTACCATGTAACATTGCTGTTCGTATACACCCATCATACAGTCTGCCTTTCATTTTGAGGGAGAAGCCTTTTGCAGCTAGCAGTGGCAGTAGTTCCCTGAACTTTTTCCATCCCGTTCTTACCCTAGTTATTGTACTTTCTGAACACCCACCTCCGCTGCTAATTCGGTCACCTAGGTAGCAGAAGCTGTCTACTGTTTCTACAGAGCCCTCCCAGAGATTGGTGGTACTTGTTTCCTGTGGCTGTTTGCTGCTTGCTGTCCCAGCATAGCTGCTACATGTGAAGCCTACATTCTTAATTAAGCTTCCTGAGATCCTGCTACATCTCTTGTGTACCCATTGTTTGCATTTGGGGCAGAGAATGGAGTCCCTACCTACACCTTTCCTACATAATGAGCAAGGCCATTTCCCTGAGGGGATCTGGGTTCTGTTTTCTCGTCTACTTACAAGGACCTTAGTCTTTGTCATGTTGACTTTGAGACCCTTTCTTTCTAGTCCCTGCTTCCAAGTTTGGAATTTCTTCTCTAGTTCTATCATAGATTCAGCTATAAGTGCGTGGTCATCTGCATACAGGAGTTCCCATGGGCATCCGGTCTTAAACTCCTCCGTTATTGCTTGCAGGACTATGATGAACAGGAGAGGGCAAAGAACAGAGCCCTGGTGAACACCAACCTGTACGCTAAATTCTTCGCTATATATATATATATATATACAGTTTCCTTGCTGTAGAAATGAGATGATAGGGACTGGGGTCCATATCATTCCACTGCAAAGTGGTCGTGGAGGTGCCACGGCAAAAAAGCACCCAGCACTCACTGTAAATGAGGTTGGTGTTAGGAAGGGCATCCAGCTGTAGAAATCATGCCAGAATCATTTCCCGTCCCACCCTTGCAAGCAGGGAAAAGCGGACGTAAAATGATGATGAAGGCGCATGGCTTAGTGGTTAGAGCGCCAGGCTTACAATCCTGAGGTTGTGAGTTTATTTCTCAGACTGGGCTTTGTGTTCTGTTCTTGAGCAAAACCCTTTATTTGACATTGCTCCAGTTCACTGAGCTGTAGAAATAAGTTTACCCAGATATGGGTTAAATAGCCTCACCAGCCCACAATTGGCGAAGTGTGGTGAGCCTGGCATGACCAAAAAAAAATGGTGGAGGTCAGTCAAGGAGGGGTTCCTCTGGTAGGAGTGAAAAGGCCTTGGAATGAATGAATTTATATATACACATACGCACACACACACAGAGGGTGTCCCAAAAGCCACTAGACCATTTTATATACCGGCAGTCGATTAAAGTTGTAAAGTTTCCTGTCCTAGCCAAGCAATTTTCACCATAGAATGTCTTTCTTTTAAATTTAATTTATTATTATTTATTTATTCCATGTTAGACATGTCTACTCCACGCCTTATGTCCTGTTATTCATCGTGGATCGTCTCCATCAATCGTCAATTGTTCCCAAGGTGGTATTCTATGGAAATCTGCTCAGTGGAGCGGTATGTTGATGTGTTAACAGTAGTTTAGTGAGGTCTTCACATAAACATTGACTGACCTCTGTCAGGATAACTCTCTGCCTTATAGTGAAACCAATACCCCCTACTGGCGCCATAGATGGACAAAATAATATCACATTGAAGGAATACTTAAGCTGATCAATAAAAGACAGACTATTTAAATTGATAATATTACTATTTTCTTTTCTTTTTGTTTTTCTTTTTGTTTTTCTTTTATTTTTTGCAGAATTAAGAAACTCCAACCTCTTTGGGACACAGATTTCAAAAACCAAATCCGTTTTTATCCAGGATTCACGACATAACATATACATACTCTCATATGTATATATATATATATATACATATATAGTGAAGGCACATGGCTTAGTGGTTAGAGCATTGGGCTTGCAATTAAAAGGTTGTGAGTTCAATTCTTGGACTGGGTGATGTGTTGTTTCCTTGAGCAAGACACTTTATTTCCCGTTGCTCCAGTTTACTCAGCTGTAGAAATGAGATGATAGGACTAAGGTCCCTTTCATTAAATTACCCAAGACACCCAACGAGATATACCTCGGAAGAGGCCAGCTAAACCTGCATAAGGTGTGAGCTGTCACACACACATTGATGTAAGGTTTACTGTATCAATATTATACAACCAAAGAACTTCTTATGGTGACAGTGGTGGGATTTGAACTCTTGTTCCTGTATCTTCAGATTTCCTTTCATGGCAACTAAATTCCTCAACTCATCAAGTACACCTTACCAGATATCTCAACTTCACTGAGTTTCTTTATTTCCTCATCTATTTTATCACAGATTATGCTAGAGTCTGAGATGTACGATGTGGAAATACACTGGCTACTCCATTGTGAGAATATTATGAGACTACAACGGCTTATCACGCTTACAATGAGAATATTGTAAGGATGTGTCATTAAACAGATTTATGAGGGAAGGCTCTTACTCATGTAGGTGTATGTGTGTACACACATACACACATATACATATATATATACATATATGGATGTATGCACAACATGGTTGCACACACAAATACATACAGACACATAGGTGGGCATATACATAGATACACACACACATTCAATATACACATGTACACGCATACATATAAATGAGTGGGTGTACGTGGGCACACATACGCATATATACACATATACACATATATCCGTACATACACATGCATGTACATACGTACACACTTTGGCGTGTGCCCACTCAGGCATGTACAAACACCTATACACACACAGACACATATATATATATATATACATATACATAGACATATATATTTACACACATGTATACATATATTTATGTATACATGCACACACACATACATACATACATATACTAATACAAACACATGTATATAGATATATCCACATACAACACACATATATATACATATATGTGTATATACATACATATATATATACATACATACATGTATATACATACACACACACATATAAGGGATAACAAAATATTGTTATAGGTAATCCAGTTAGAGGTTGTCCGTATTGTGGGTAGTTTTAGTGTACGGCGTTGTTTGACTCCACAAGAAGTTTCCGTAGATGGTTCACTTGTATTCCTGTGTAAGTTTATCTTGGAGTAATAATATTGAAGGAGTGAAGAATAACATGGTTAACAGTACAAAAAGGGTTTTATTTACAGTCTAACAATTGTTTCTCTGATTAAGTTGTTAGACTAAATAAATTCCCCCTTTTTGTACTGTTGACCATGTTATTCTTCACTTTTTCAATTTTATATATATATATATATAGGAGAGGGGAAACCTGCGGCTTTGGAAGCATCCAATGATGTTGACCAGTTCTCCTTTTTAGGTAGTGTTTTGATGCTCAGAGAGTGGGATTGGTTGAGTGCAAGGCCTTTCCCTGCTTAAAAAAACCCTTTAAAGTACAGGCATTGCTTGTTCGGGATATGTTACAGGTTTGTGTGGCTGACGGTAGCCTAAAAGTGCACCAAACTATAATCTGACAAGCAATTGCAGAGTTTGCAGCCATCATATATATATATATAGAAAGAGTGATATATTATTTGAGAAACAGTATTTTGTACATATATAAAGCACATATTCAGGAAAAAATACATAGATACTTTAAGATGAAGAACTTTTCCTGATGATTTCTCTTGAATGAAACAGTTCTAGTCCTGTAGAAGCCATTTCTGTATTACATTTGTTATATATATATATATATATATATATATATAACGAAGGAAATGTGGTAAGGAACCAGGTGGACCATAATGCACCAGAGTACTTGATACTTTGGGTAGTAGAGTGGGTAATAGGAAAAGGTTCAGGACATCGATGGCAGAGCTCAAGCCGTTTCGACAGCTATTTCAGTCCAGAAATAGCCGTCGAAATGGCTTGAGCTCTGCCGTCGGGGTCATAACTCTTTTCACACACACAGACATATATATATATATGTGTGTGTATGAGTGAGTGTCTATATGCGGAAAATATATGGAAGATAAGAAATATATTAGTTTAATGTTTGATATAGTAGGAGTGTTTATATTGACTTATATTGGAGAGAGGAAGTAAAGAAGTATATTGTGTATTGCTCTTGAAGCAGATTATCTTCTTCTTCTTCTCTTTCTTCTTCTCTTTCTATCTCTTCTTCTCTTTCTTCTCTTTCTTCTTTCTTCTTCTACCGCCAAGGGAGATAATTAGATCTTCATTCGATGTTATTAGTTCACAGTTCATTGTTAAGTGTTGTCTGTAGAGAAGTTCTTAATCTTCCCAGACCTTCGCAGATACAACAGTACTTTTAGTAAAACTGAAAATGGTGCTACTATTAGCAGTAGTGGTAGTAGTGGTAGTAGTGGTAGTAGTGGTGGTAGTAGTAGTAGTAGTAATAGTAGTAGTAGTAGCAGTAGTAGTAGTAGTAGTAATAGTAGTAGTAGTAGTAGTAGTAGTAGTAGTAGTAATAGTAGTAATAGTAGCAGTAGTAGTAGTAGTAGTAGTAGTAGTACCAGTAGTAGTAGTACCAGTAGTAGTAGTGGTAGTAGTAGCAGTAGCAGCAGCAGCAGCAGTAGTAGTAGTAGTAGTAGCAGTAGTAGTAGTAGTAGTACCAGTGGTAGTAGTAGTAGTAGTAGTAGTAGCAGTAGTAGTAGTAGTAGTAGTAGTAACTGTAGTAGTAGTAGTAGTAGCAGCAGCAGTAGTAGTAGTAGTAGTACCAGTAGTAGTAGTGGTAGTAGTAGTACCAGTAGTAGTAGTGGTAGTAGTATTACCAGCAGCAGTAGTAGTAGTTAGTAGTACCAGTAGTAGCAGTAGTAGTAGTAGTACCAGCAGTAGTAGTAGTAGTAGTAGTAGTACCAGTAGTAGTAGTAGTAGTAGTATACATGTTTGTCAGTTCATTACCTGGTTATATTACTGGTATCACTAAGGGTATATTGATCTCATTACTTGACTGAGGTGGGTATGTTTGGTGTGTTGCCATTGCTTTCATGGTTTGAGGCTCCACTTCTTGGGGTGGTTGTGCTGGTGCCACAAGAAGAACACCCAGTGCACTCTGTAAAAGTGGCAGTACTGGTACTATGATAAAAATATAAGCCTCCAGTCTGCACTGTAAGGTGGTAGTGCTGGTGCCACAACAAAGATCACCTGTTCTATATTGTAAGGAGGTAATGCCACGGTAAAAAGCACCCAATCCATTCTGTAAGGTGTTAGAGTGAGTGCTATAGTAAAAAAGAACCCAGTCCACCCTGTAAGCAGTGTAGGGGCCACAATAAAAAGCACCCAGTCCATCCTGTAAGCTGTGTAGGGGCCACAATAAAAAGCACCCAGTCCACCCTGTAAGCTGTGTGGGGGCCACAATATAAAGCATCCAGTCCACCCTGTAAGCTGCTTGTGTGGGGCCACAATAAAAAGCACCCAGTCCACCCTGTAAGCTGCTTGTGTGGGGGCCACAATCCTATCATGTTATTACAGCTCACACCTATACATGTATAGGTGTAATTATGTATAACTGTGGCATTAGTCTGATCTGACCATTACATTCTGGACGTATGTGGCATTCGTCCATATATATAACTGACCATTACATTCTGGACGTATGTGGCATTAGTCCATATATATAACTGACCATTACATTCTGGACGTATGTGGCATTCGTCCATATATATAACTGACCATTACATTCTGGACGTATGTGGCATTCGTCCATATATATAACTGACCATTACATTCTGGACGTATGTGGCATTCGTCCATATATATAACTGACCATTACATTCTGGACGTATGTGGCATTCGTCCATATATATAACTGACCATTACATTCTGGACGTATGTGGCATTCGTCCATATATATAACTGACCATTACATTCTGGACGTATGTGGCATTCGTCCATATATATAACTGACCATTACATTCTGGACGTATGTGGCATTCATCCATATATATAACTGACCATTACATTCTGGACGTATGTGGCATTCGTCCATATATATAACTGACCATTACATTCTGGACGTATGTGGCATTCGTCCATATATATAACTGACCATTACATTCTGGACGTATGTGGCATTCGTCCATATATATAACTGACCATTACATTCTGGACGTATGTGGCATTCGTCCATATATATAACTGACCATTACATTCTGGACGTATGTGGCATTCGTCCATATATATAACTGACCATTACATTCTGGACGTATGTGGCATTCGTCCATATATATAACTGACCATTACATTCTGGACGTATGTGGCATTCGTCCATATATATAACTGACCATTACATTCTGGACGTATGTGGCATTACTTTGATAATCTCTTGTATGTTAAACTTTGGTCCCAGAAAGACAATCTGTGTTTCTCCTTCAATCTGTGTAAGATCTTCACCTTACCAATATCTCTTATCAAACCATATATATTGCATCCTATGTTGAGTTCCTTAAACTACTCACACCTTTCTTACTGATTGAACTATCCATTCCATCTACAATACAACCATAACATGTTCTAAGGCTCTCTTCGTCCTTCCTCAACCATTCACCCATCCCTCACTGCTACTATTCCTATCATCCTCTCTAATTCACTGCCTGCCTTCCTCTCTGTGATATTCCACTTAACCACTGGACCCTTCTCATTTCCAACCTTCTCAACTACTCCAGGTTTCTCACTCGTCTTCCTAAATCCCTTCTTTTATACCTTTCTCTTCTGTTTCATCAGAAGTTCTCAGAAGTTCTTCCATCTACATCTCACTCTAGGTATTATTGAACAGTCTCATCCATCGTCTCTATTCAGCATGTCTTCAAGAAAACCAAATGTTTTTCACATCTTCCAACTTCACACCATTCTCAAGATCTGGTTAAACACCCTCTCCATCTGTAGCTCTTTCCATATATATATCATCATAACTATAATCATCACCATCATCATCATCGTTTTTACGTCCGTTTTTTCATGCTTGCATGGGTTGGAAAGGTCCTTTTCAGTACAACACTCCTTCATACGTTACCATCCTTCATCTCCTCTGAGTTTGTCATTTGAGATCAGTTCTCACCACCTCCAGCCAGGTCTTCCTTGGCCTTTCTCTGCCGAGGCTTCTGGGATTTCTTGCTACTTCTTCACCCAGCGACCACCATCCATATTCATCACATGTCCGTACCAACGTAGTCTTCTTTCCTGCACACTACTTCCTCATTTCTCTTATACCCAGTTTTTCTCTGTTCATTACTTAAACGTATCTACGTCATTTTCGATGCACCCAGACACTACATATCGTACATTTAACAGAGTTCACTCTAACCCTAACCCTTCTCACACACTGCACACGGTCACCTTGTTTTCATCTAAAAAATGATGCTTTACGATTTGCTGTTACCTTCGTCTTATTCACCTTCATAACTTTTACCTCCATAATTCCTTCCATCTATTCCCATCTCCTTTAGTCTATCACTTTGCTATTAACACCAAGTCATTAGTGTAATAGCAACTCCCACAGTAAACCCTTCATTATAAGCCAGTACCTCAATCACAACTATAAATAGTGGATTTAATACTGATCCCTGATGCATTCCAGCTTTTACTTCAACCTTGTCACTGTTCTCGTCCTTCATCCTTACCATTTTACTCCATTGTCATCACTACCCCAACCATTCCTCCACTAGTATCTCTCTCTCAATGTCCATCTTATTTCTTCACGTGGAACCCCAATAAAAAACTTTCTTCAGATCAACAAACCTGTAACTCTCGAACCTGTTATATTATGATCGCGAGTCCAACCTTCTAACCATTAGGCTACATGGTGTGGGGCTTTGAGGGACAAATATTGATCAGTCCTGTCAAAATGGTTGACCGAACTTTCACCAATCTTCCCTATTTTCCTTACCTTCTTTTCTGAAACTCTTTCCCAAACCTTCAGTCAATGTTCCAATGGTTTCTTCTATAGTCAAGATGATCACCTTTGCCCCTTCTACAGAGGGGGGGGGGGGGGAGTTCTCAATTACTACAGAAATACCACCAACCTACAAGTGTGTCATTCTTTTCACACTCAACTTTCTGCTACGTTTGGTGTATCTTCCATATCTTCCTGTTGGACCTCCTGCTATTCCATTCTTCATTCTCTTCGACTTGATATCAGGCTATAATCCTGCATTCTTTGTTGATTTCTCTGACAAAACACCTTTCTTACTTTGTATCAGCCACCAGTTTAATGGTAATCTCTCTCTCTCTCTCTCTCTCTCTCTCTCTCTCTCTCTCTCTCTCTCTCTCTCTCTCTCTCTCCTCTCTCTCTCTCTCTCTGTATATATATATATATATATATATATATATATATATATATATATATGAAAACAGGAAGAAAGAGACGATTATTAGGAAGAAAAATATTTTTTTTTCCTTTTTTGTTTTCTGGGTTAGAAAATGATTAAAACGAAATGTTTTACTTTGTGTGAAGTGTTAAGGTATTAGTTGATTTATTTATTATTTAACAATGGCATTTATTTATCTATTTATCTATTTAATTATTGTCTATATATATGTCAAACTTTCATTTTATCGGGGCTAAAAATTTTACTTGTACCCCCCCCCCCCCTCCCCAATATATTTTAATATTTCTCTGAGTGGGTAATTAATTCATTAATTCATTAATATATCTTGTTCTTTCATTGAGATGACTACGTATTAGAGACAGTTAACTTTAGAGGGTTATAAATTAATTATATATATATAGAGCGAAAATTTTATATATATATATATATATATATAAATTTTTTATATATATATATATATATATATATATATATATATATATATATATATATATATAATATATATATTATATATATATATATATATTATAGGAAAAAGTATGACCCCGACGGCAGAGCTCAAGCCGTTTCGACGGCTAGTCCAGAAATAGCCGTCGAAACGGCTTGAGCTCTGCCGTCGGGGTCATACTTTTTCCTATTTCCCACTCTACTACCCTAAGTATTGAGTACTCTGGTGCGTTATGGTCCATCTGGTTCCTTACCACAATTCCTTTGTTATATATATATATATATATATATATATATATATATATATGTAATAATAAATTTGAAGACTAAACTTTAATGTTATTTTAATAAATATATATATATATATATATATATATATATATATGTATATGTAATAATAAATTTGAAGACTAAACTTTAATCTGTTATTTTAATAAATATATATATATATATATATATATATATATATATATATATATATATATATATATGTAATAATAAATTTGAAGACTAAACTTTAATCTGTTATTTTTATAAATATATATATATATATATATATATATATATATATATATAAATTAATATATATTATATAAAAAAATTTTTTTTCGCTCTATATGGCTAAATACAATAAATGTAATGAGTTTTTCGAATATTAATAATAACATTCGATTCGTTTGCAATTATGAAAATAAGCCTCATTTTTAAAGCCATGTCAGTAGAATGAACCCTTCATTCTTGCTCTTGTGTTGGCATGCGAACAGAACTGCAGACACTAATGTTTCTGGGTATCACCCTTCATCAGTACAGCTCACTTGTCACCTGCCAACTGTCAGAGCTAGTGAAAACTCAGATTATATATATATATATATATATATATATATATATATATATACATATACCTGTGTGTGTGTATGTGTATTTCCGTCTATTTTTTCCATGCATGCCTGGGTTAGACGAGATCCTTTGTTACAGGTTTACAGCCAGTTACCCTTCCTGATACCAACCCATGTTTTATTCTAAGTATCGTAGTATATATACCACTGATATTTGTTAAACTGTCATGCGAGAGGGGGACATTGTTTATGGAGGACAAACAAATGTCACTGCTGGTTTTGTAATCTGTCGTTATGACGTTTTTAGCGATTGGCTAACTGGCGCGCACGCACAACATTCATATAAATGACGGGCTTCTTTACAGTTGCCGTCTACCAAATTCACCCACAAGGCATTAGTCTACCCAGGTGCTGTAGTGTCTAGGTAGAAGACGCTGACTGAGGGTGACAACCGACTGTAGACCCCCCCCCCCCATAGTTTTGCTCGACTAGAAATGCTCGGGGACTAAACAACAACTACAGCAACAACAATATAAAGAACGAGAAAGAAATAACAAAAGGAAATAGAAGATGTACTCTTTTATATGTGAGTATATATATATATATTATATATATATATATATATATATATATATATATATATATGCATGTATATATGTATATATATATATATGCATATATATAACGAAAAGTGAGTCGAAACTTAGACGGCTGTTTTCCACCAATTCGAGGTATATTATTTTTTTACTCTACGAACCTTTTTTTTCGTCACAGCAATAGTGGCCACAGGAATTGGACAATGGTGATCACAACCATGACAATTTGAACCATGATAATTTGAGCAAATATTGCAGGGTCATCTATGTCATACTGGTGTTACCTGCTAGGGTTTATTGGTGGATTCTGTGTCTGGAATTTTCGTTCTTTTTCGTTTCGATGGAATTGTTTGATGTCGGTTTTTGAACGCCACAGTTTCATCACGGCTGTTTCACTACATCACTTTAGGGCATATCATTCATTTCAACTGGAACATCCTCTGGGAAAGGGCCGTAGGGTACACAGAGTGGGCACTCCTTTGGCTATTACTTCGTTGCGCGAGTTTTTAACATGGCCCGCATGGTCCACATGGCCCGCATGGCCCACATGACCCACATGGTCCGCACGGTCCACATGGCCCGCACGGTCCACATGGCCCGCAGGGTGCACATGGTCCGCAGGGTGCACATGGTGGATGTGGTACCAGGTGTGATAACATTGAAGAAACCTTCGATTGTTCTGCTACTACCGCAGCCTGTTGACACACAATTCGGGCTTGTCTCGAAGCTATTTTCGCTGATTGTCTGGCTACGACAGCTCTACAAGGTTTATTTGGGCAAGCACAGTGACTGTGGCAGTGACCGTGACAATGTCCATGGTGGCCGTGGTGGCAATGGTCATGGCAGTTTCCGTGTCCATGACAATGTCCGTGATGTCCATGACAGTGTCCATGACAGTGTCCATGATGTCCATGGCAGTGTCCATGGTGTCCATGACAGTGATGATGGCATGGGCTATGGGTGTGTAATATAAGGGAATCGGTTACCGAATCACAACTCATGTTTCTACTAATTCTTTACAAAATGTCAAAATAAATATTGTATTTTCTCCTCTGAGTTGACACAATTTCGTTTTGGTAAACTGGACTTTATTTTAACAATCTCCTTTCAGATTGCGAAATCCTAACCAATATAAACAGCTTCGTCTAATAGCCTAAAGTTGTTCAATGAAAAGAGGATAACGGTCAAAGTGTTCCCACTTCACTTGGCTTTCGATTTGATTATGAAATTTTCAAAAATTACGCGGCAGATCATTATGACGTCATAAAACATTCTACGTTATAGTTTGACCGTTATAAAGAGATAGAATTGATATTCTCACGAAATTACAATTATTTGAAAAAACAAAACAAAATAAAAATAAAAATAAAAATAAAATGTAAATTTATGTAACTATAACCATCGTTTGTCATTGACGTTCTGTGTTCAAATCCCACCGAGACTAGTTTTACATTTCATCCTTAGAGGTTCAAATAAATTAAGGTCCAGTAATTTACTGGGGCCGATTAGTCGACTTTTCCCTCTTCCCTGGAAACTACAGGCCTTGTGCCTAAATGTAGATAAAAAAAAAAATTTTTTTTTGAATAGTTATACAATAATTGTTTCTACTTTTGGCACAAGGCCAGCAATTATCCCAGTGTATTACTGGTACTTTATTTTATCGGCCCTGTAAGGATGAAAGGCAAAGTTAAACTCGGCGGGATTTTTAGTTATACAATAATGAAAATATTTAAAACATTAGATAATAAATAAGAAGAGAAAAAAGGTGGGCAGGGGAAGAAAAGGTTAAAAAGGGAAGGGGATCTTTGGTTGGGTGGTACATTTCAGCTGAAAGAGAATCTCCCTGAGAACTACGTTATAGGTACACGTGTTTGTGGGATGCTCAGCCACTTGTACGTTAATTTCACATGCAGGCTGTTCCGTTGATCGTATCAACTGGAACGCTCGTCGTCGTAACCGACGGAGAGCCGCTTACATCTCAGCTGCATCTCGCGGACAAAATTGTAAAAGCATTCCTTGGGAAAACAGCCAGCGACATCCACTACATCAACCATTCCACCTCCACAGAGTTCCTTCTTTTCTTTAGGCGGGATGTACGCCACTCAATTTTGTGGAGGAAAATGGTGTCCTCAGTTGGGGACAGAGGACACGAAAGGTTTCGGTGGTAACCGACAGGAAAAGGGAAGCTGTTGGTCAAATCCTAGTATATCGTTATCTTCCCCTCCTCTCTGTTATGGTCAGCGGCATCAGGAGGTGTCGCAACATGTGCCATCCTATATTATTTATCTTACCCTCGAGAGGTGTTATCTCGTTTGGGTCCCCCCTACCGTCACCAGGTTCGACCCCGACATGCTCCAATAGCGATAGGAATCCAGCCGAGTCAGGACTTCTGATGATATCATTGAAGATGGCGTGTCCAGGGATTCAGCCTGCACTGTAAAGACTATCGTGTAGATGTAACCCGAACAGGTCGACAATGGCTCCAGGTACTTGTGTGGATCATACAGGGGAAGGTCAAGGTGCAGGGCCACTCCCCCTCATCTCTATCTATTAATATATCTATCAATGTATGTATGTATATGATACACACCCACACGCATATATACATACACACACACACACACACGCATATATATATATATGGATTATATATATATACATATATATACATATATATTGTTATACTTTGGGAGGGTCATGTTGCCAATAAGAAACACACGCACCAGTTGCTTTCACTTCAATTTATTATATATTTATAAATTTATAAATTTACAAATCTACAAACTTATAAATTTCTGGTTGGTTGGTTGGTTCCACAACCAGATAGTTGTTTATATATATAGTCATAGTCCTTTCGTCACACACTCTGTGACCTCTTCAGTGACTGGGGATTCCTTCTCTTCGTTTCTGTGCCTTTTCTTTCTTCTATCCTACGCCATTTTGTTTCTGTGTGTGTGTTGTGTGCTCAGTTTGCGCATGTGCCACATCCGGGTGTCTGTGTGTGTTTGTGTTCATTTTTCTATTTGTTTATTTATTTATTTATTTATATATATATATATATATATAACAATATCGGTTTCAACACACGATTTCAGATAAAAAATCTTGCTAAACAAATTCAGAAACGAAATATACATATATATATATATATATGTATAATAATAATAATAAATTTGAAGACTAAAATCCAAAGAGGGCTCGATAAGGATAAATATATATCAAATATATAAGAACCGTAGAGCAAATATTTATTAAAATAACAGATTAAAGTTTAAGCAAAGAATCGCTGCTTTCACCCTTAACGGGATCTTCTGAAACTAACAAAGTCAATCTGTGAACGCAGAAGTTAATATTTCAAAAAACGTTGCAACCGGAGGAAGACAGGAAGACGATACTTTGGTTCGTGGAAACGTTCGCTGGCAAAGAACGGGAAAAAACGAATATAATACGTCATAATTGGAGCGGTGAAAAACAATTACACGCAAAGACAAAACCACGTTTATGGTATAAAAGAAGTCGTAGACTAATGTTCTCTTAGGTGGTTCATAGAGACGTTCTCTGGCAATGAACGAAAAAAACGAAGATAATACGTCATATGTGGAGCGTGAAGAACAATTGCACGCAAAGACAAAACCACGTAAATGGTATAACTGAAGTCGTAGACTAAAATTCTAACTAGGAAACCGAATGATTCTCGGCTTCAGAGTTAAGAATAAAGTAAATAAAATACAGAAGTAAATGAAATTAAATAAATACATACACGCATCCATATACGTACATACACAAGCATACGCGAAAACACTCGCCATAGGTATACAAATACACGCACGTACACAAAAAAACAAAAACAAAAAAACTGCAGACACATACAGAACCCACGCAACGCCTGTACCCGCATGCATACGAATGTATACACCAAATACACATAAAAATATATATTAAAAAAAAAAAAAAAAAAAAAAATATATATGTGTGTGTGTATGTGCGTGTATACATATAATTAAATAAACGTATATAAATAAATAAATACGTATATAACAAGCGCACACACATACCTACTTTGTTAGTTTCAGAAGATCCCGTTAAGGGTGAAAGCAGCAATTCTTTGCTTAAACTTTAATCTGTTATTTTAATAAATATATATATGTATATATATATATATATATATATATACATATATACATATATATTATATATATATATATATATATATATATATATATATATATATATGTATATATATATATATGTGTATATATGTATATATGTGTGTGTATATATATACATGTGTGTGTACGTGCGTGTGTGCGCGTTCGTGCGTGTAGGTGTGTGTGTGTGCGTCTGTATGTATGTACGTATGTATGTGTGTATATGTATCTATGTACGTATATGTGTGTGTGTGTCTGTGTGTGTATATGTATCTATGTATTTATATTTGTGTTTGTGTGTGAACAAAATGTCTTTACAATCAAGGTAGACGTACTTGTAGAAACCTGCACCGATATTTGTAATATTTTATTTGATGCTAGAGGAAACCCGCTCTATTGACACAAAAACCACAAAATAATTCAACATAGCCTGCAAGCTTTTATAGGTTTGGCAGCCTCTATTTCTGAAGGAAACCATGTGACAGAAGCCTCAGACCTGTTTAGACAGATGCTGTCTTTCATATTCTATCTCTCCGACATCATTTATTTAAGAAGACCAATAAAAAAATCGATACATCCGCAAGATAAAACAAAAAACAAAAAAATCTTACAATTTGAAAGTAAAATTCTCAAAAAATATCTGACATCTGTATTTCATACGAGCTAAGAACTGTTGGAAGGTTTCCTCATTGAAACTGAAGAAGACAACTGCTGGGTTTTATAGCACCACCTAGACCCTGGTGGGTATTTAACATGGTGTGTTCTGTTGCTTTCATACGGCCATCAAGCAGCATGAAGGCAACTACAAATATCTACTAAACAATGTAAAATAATTGTTTCTACTTTTGGCACAAGGCCAGCAATAATTCCAGTGCATTACTGGTACTTTATTTTATCGACCCCGTAAGGATGAAAGGCAAAGTTAACCTCGGCGGGATTTAAACTCGGATCGTAAAATGAGATGGTACAGTTACGAGACAAGGTCTGGTAGATTGTCCAAGACAACAGTTCAAGAAAAAGATTCCTAAGAAGTCAGAATTGATAAAAAAAAAAGAAAATGGGCGGAATGGAACGATAGAGATTTTGCAGCAATTCTTGACCCGTGACAGAGATGGGTGGATGGAGGTAGTATACTGTTTCACCCCGCTTCGCCCCTTTCGAACCTAGAAGGCCAGGATATCGGTAGTGGTAACAGTATTCCTTTGCAGTCAGGTCTCCAGATATTTGAAGATAGTTTGATTTCTTGATGAACTTTATTCTACTACATCTCGCGAGATGTGGTTTCTTGTTCATACATTCTACCGCCTCCGAGGCACGGCAATAAAGTTACGTTTCATTCTCCATTCCTTGACCAAGCCATAGAAATGTACACACCAATACAGGTCTTGCACGTCTATATATTCTATAAAATTCAAAAGATGTAAAGATGAATTATAGCTTTTCTTGTACTAATGACTGGTCTCCGTCATATTTTAAACCCTGTCTTTTTGTAAACAAAACCAAAAAACAGATACTGAAATACTTTATAAATACAAAAAAAAAAAAAAAAAAAAAAAAAAAAAAAAAATATTGAAACTCGGTAAGTTTCACCGTGGGACCAAAACTGTCAGTAGTGCCACCTTTCTGTGGAAAATAGAACATTCAGTAGGTGGTGTAAAATATCGCAGCTTGATCATGTTATTGAAGTCAGCTAAGAAATGTGTTTTCATAAATATATATCATAGACTTGCCGAATATAAGCCGAAACCGCTAGGCGTCGCGGTCAGGTTTTTACCCCCTTTTTTCTACCAACTCATAATATTATAATATTATAAAATTAAATCAAATTGTTTAGAACTACAAGTGAAGTCATTCTTTTCCTTTTTTTCAAATATATATATATATATATATATATATATATAAAAGAATGAAACGAAATTTCATTTCTCACTCTTAGTACGGCTGATACCTAAATATAAGTATGTATACGTACATACTTATATGTATACAGACGTACAGTAGTATGTATATATATACATACATAAACACACATATATATGTACGTATGGATTTACCGAACATTTATTATAATGTTCGGTTTGTTTGTAAACAAACAGCCCGTATAGTGGGAATACGAAGAAAGCAAGAACAAGGTGGTGGTGGAGGGGGGGGGGGGAGGGGAGGGAGAGTTTTCCTCATCAGTTGTCTGCTGGGGATCTAGGATATTTCTACGCTTTAAAGACAAGATTTAAATAGCAACTACACAGCCATTTCTATTCTCTCTTTATATATATATATGTGTAAAAGGTAAACAGAAATAACAACACAATCAGTACAGTATATGGAAGGGATATATTAGATTAACGCTTGAAATAGCAGGAAGAGGGTCTTAACGTTTCGGACGCTAGTCCTTCATCAGAAGAAAGAATGAGAAATAAGAAAGATTGAAGGGACAGGTGGGTTGGAATTGGAAAAAATGTCTTTAGATAAAAATAACAGGTCCCTTCATGTTGACATCTCTTGTGTGTGTGTGTGTGTATGTGTGTGTGTGTGTGTGTGTGTGTGTGTGTATGAATAACTGCGAAGACAAGATGTCAATTTTTCATATTGTACATTTTATTCTCTTACACAAGGTGACGTGATGCGTATTTCTAGGTGTGTTCATTGGTCAGTTCTAGGTGTGTTCATTGGTCAGTTCTAGGTGTGTTCATTGGTCAGTTCTAGGTGTATTCATTGGTCAGTTCTAGGTGTGTTTATTGGTCAGTTCTAGGTGTGTTCATTGGTCAGTTCTAGGTGTGTTTATTGGTCAGTTCTAGGTGTGTTTATTGGTCAGTTCTAGGTGTGTTCATTGGTCAGTTCTAGGTGTGTTTATTGGTCAGTTCTAGGTGTGTTTATTGGTCAGTTCTAGGTGTGTTCATTGGTCAGTTCTAGGTGTGTTCATTGGTCAGTTCTAGGTGTGTTCATTGGTCAGTTCTAGGTGTGTTCATTGGTCAGTTATGTCGAACGGACAAACCTTCTTTCAGACGTAAAAAAAAAAAAATGAAATAATAATGTCGGAAAAATATCGGTATTTGTTTTGGGGAGTTAGAAAACAGAAACAAAATTCACCTCATTTAAAACTGCAAAGACCCCCACCCCACTCCTGAAAAAAAACAAGAAAAACAAAACAAAACAAAAAACAAACAAACAAATAAAAGATGAAATATTATTGAAGTTTTGATTTGCTTCGATCTTTCAAGTATAATTATCGATAAATGGGTTTTCATTTACTTATCTTTTTGATAACTGTGATGTTTAAACCTTTGAAGGTCGTGGCTAAATATGTCTCACACACACACAGACACACTGACACACACATACACACATAGACACACAGACAGACAGGCGCATACACACAGACAGACGCAGAGACACTGACACAGACACAGACAGACACACAAATACACACAGACAGACACACACACACATATATACTTTTGGTACAAGGCCAGCAAAAAGAACGTTTTATTATTATTATAATTTTTTTCCCAAGTGATAAATAATGTCTTATTACTTATTTAGGCAATTATATTTTATCAATATATTATTCACACACACACACACAAACAGATGGAGAGATAAATAGTTACACTGACACACACACATATTGATTAAATAATAATTTCTAGTATAGGCACAAAGCCAGTAATTTGGGGGGAGGAGAAAGTCGATTAAATCGACCCCAGTACGTTACTGGTACTTTTTATTTTATCGACCCCGTAAGGATGAAAGGCAAAGTTAACCTCGGCGGGATTTGAACTCAGACCATAAAGGGCCGTAACTCTTTACTGCCAATCCACCGCCCTTAAGATAAATTTAATGTAAATATAACTGAAATTAAACAATTCTGGTTTGCAATATGCTATAAGATCTGATCACGGTCAGAAAAGTAAGAGAACCTATCTTCTGATGAGCAGCCAACTAACTATGAAATACGTAAAAACATTCCCTATATTTTTCTGTGGATGAAATGAACAACAATACATTTACATTTGTTCAGGTTTTCCCAGCGAGGCTTATAATTAAAAAAAACAACCCCATCTTCGCCTTTGTTATACGCTGTATCGTGCATAAATATTTATTATTTAATTAAGCACATTGACGGCGAATGTACATTTAACTGATTTTAGTGGTTTTGTTTAGATTTAGAACTATTGCAAAAGTAATTTTAGATTTTTGTTGAATGATTGAACGAATTATAAAGTGACCATTTTTATAGTCATGCTATTCATCTTACAAAGAATTATACTTAGGAAGTTAAGGTTTTGCTAGATTATATTTTTAGATTTTTTTAGACATCGCATTCTTTCTTCCCTGCAGCTATTTTGGTTAAACATGGCCGCAACTTTTCAGTTTATAAAGAACGAGTCAGAAAGATTTATAGACGTATTGTCTGCTTAGAACCTAATTTATGTCGGTCTAGACTAACACCTATTGAATTTTTAAGCTGTGACATTGCATGTCTAGTGTATTGTATTGCAGACTTGAGTATTAATTTCTATGATATAATATAGTATAGTGTAATATTGTTATATGTCAAATCAATATTTCTATGATATCAAATCAATATTTCTATGGTATAATATAGTATGATATTGTTATGAGTCAAATCAATATTTCTATTTCAAGGCTGCAAATGATTTCGTCATTTTACTATTTCCACACTCATATGTTGGTTATTTCAGTTATTTCGTAGTTACTGGCCATTTATTCAGTGTTTCAAGGGGATGAGGAACTTGCTGAAGAGATGGATGAAGGTAGTCTTCTTTAAAAAATAAAGTTGATCAGAAAAAAAGTTGTGAATACTTTGCGAGAGATAAAGCAAAATATAGAAATGTGAAAAATGACTTAGACGAACATGTTAAATAATTAACGAAGTTTTCCGAATTGTATTTCATAAAGTAGACAAGGTGAAATTAGAATACCCCGAGGGAAATGTTTTGTTTCATTTTTTATATAATGTCTCGCCACCTGTTGATGACATAGGAATTTGTCAGGAAATAAGCAGCTTCTTTTGCTAAAATATCGTCTGGGTTAGTCGTTACCTGTGTGTTATATAGCCAGACAAAGAACACAGACAAAGAATCACAGAACATAATTATTTAAACAATGGTGTTAAGGCTGTAGTTTAGGAACTGATGCTATCCATGTATATATGTATGTATGTATGTATGTATGTATGTATGTATGTATGTATGTATGTATGTATCCGGGAGAGATGACCCCTTAGCCTTTGTCAAGGCAGAATTCTAGGAGAAGGAAAACTCTGATATAACACCTGCAAACCTGATAGTATCCAATGATGTTGACGTGTTCTTCTTTTTGGTAAATATCATCTTGGTTAAGAGAGTGGGACTGGCTTTGTGCAGTGCCTTTGCTCACTATAAAAGCTTCATGGCACAGGCATTGCTTTATATCTGGAGATCTCTCTGCACTTGTCGTCACATGATACCATGGGCCCAGCACTATGTGCCAATAATTGTCACAAGTATGGTGTTTGTACCAGAGTTTTCAAGTCGCTGGCTGGACTAAAAAGTCACACTCGTTCAGCGCATCGGTAGGGATTCTCCTACATGGATATAAAGTAGTGGCCGTACTCGAAAACGAGTTGGCAGCCACCATGTATGTATGTATGTATGTATGTATGTATGTATGTATGTATGTATGTATGTATGTATGTATGTATGTATGCAAAGGGCAAAGGAGCTCTTAAGAGTCAATGGCCATCCAAAATCATCGGGAGAGATGACCCCTTAGCCTTTGTCAAGGCTGAATTCTAGGAGAAGGAAAACTCTGATATAACACCTGCAACCCTGATGGTATCCAATGATGTTGACTTGTTCTTCTTTTTGGTAAATATCATCTTGGTTAAGAGAGTGGGACTGGCTTTGTGCAGTGCCTTTGCTCACTATAAAAGCTTCACGGCACAGGCATTGCTTTATATCTGGAGATCTCTCTGCACTTGTCGTCAGATGGTACCATGGGCCTAGCACTATGTGTCAATAATTGTCACAAGTGTAGTGTTAGTACCAGAGTTTTCAAATCGCTGGCTGGACTAAAAAGTCACACTCGTTCAGCGCATCCGTAGGGGTTCTCCTAAATGGATATAAAGTAGTGGCCATACTCGAAAATGAGTTGGCAGCCACCATGTATGTATGTATGTATGTATGTATGTATGTATGTATGTATGTATGTATGTATGTATGTATGTATGTATGTATGTATGTATGTATGTATGCATGCATGCATGCATGCATGTATGTATGTATGTATGTATGTATGTATGTATGTATGTATGTATGTATGTATGCATGTATGTATGTATGTATGTATGCATCTCATAGTCGTTGGCGACTAAACTAGCAACCCCAAGAAGGTTTCTTGGTGAGGTGGGTGACTTTGGACATCCTGCAGGACTAAAAGCAAAACCTGTCAAAGGGCAAAGGAGCTCTTAAGAGTCAATGGCCATCCAAAATCACCGGGAGAGATGACCCCTTAGCCTTTGTCAAGGCAGAATTCTAGGAGAAGGAAAACTCTGATATAACACCTGCAAACCTGATGGTATCCAATGATGTTGACTTGTTCTTCTTTTTGGTAAATATCATCTTGGTTAAGAGAGTGGGACTGGCTTTGTGCAATGCCTTTGCTCACTATAAAAGCTTCACGGCACAGGCATTGCTTTGTATCTGGAGATCTCTCTGCACTTGTCGTCACATGGTACCATGGGCCCAGCACTATGTGTCAATAATTGTCACAAGTGTAGTGTTTGTACCAGAGTTTTCAAGTCGCTGGCTGGACTAAAATGTCACACTCGTTCAGCGCATCGGTAGGAGTTCTCCTACATGGATATAAAGTAGTGGCCGTACTCGAAAACGAGTTGGCAGCCACCATGTATGCATGTATGTATGTATGTATGTATGTATGTATGTATGTATGTATGTATGTCATACATACATACATGTCTCATGGTCGGGTCGTTGGCGACTAAACTGGGAACCCCACCAAGGTTTCTTGGTGAGGAAGGTGACTTTGGACATCCAGCAGGACTAAAAACAAAACCTGTCAAAAGGGCAAAGGAGCTCTTAAGAGTCAATGGCCATCCCAAATCACCGAGAGAGATGACCCCTTAGCCTTTGTCAAGTCAGAATTCTAGGCGAAGGAAAACTCTGATATAACACCTGCAACCCTGATGGTATCCAATGATGTTCACTTGTTCTTCTTTTTGGTAAATATCATCTTGGTTAAGAGAGTGGGACTGGCTTTGTGCAGTGCCTTTGCTCACTATAAAAGCTTCACGGCACAGGCATTGATTTATATCTGGAGATCTCTTTGCACTTGTCGTCACATGGTGCCATGGGCCCAGCACTATGTGTCAATAATTGTCACAGGTGTAGTTTTTATACCAGAGTTTTCAAGTCGCTGGCTGGACTAAAAATCCACACTCGTTCAGTGCATCTGTATGGGTTCTCCTACATGGATATAAAGTAGTTGCCGTATTCGAAAACGAGTTGGCAGCCACCATATATGTATGTATATATGTATGTATGTATGTATGTATGTATGTATGTATGTATGTATGTATGTATGTATGTATGTATGTATGTGTGTGTGTGTGTATGTATGTATGTATGTATGTATGTATGTATGTATGTATGTATGTATGTATGTATGTATGCATGTATGTATGTCAGGTTACCAGTTGGTGCTACTGGTAACATGTATCCCAGTACAACCTGTCCCATGGTCGGGTCGTTGGTGACTAAACTGGCAACGCTACCAAGGTTTCTTGGTGAGGAAGGTGACTTTGGACATCCTGCAGGACTAAAAACAAAACCTGTCAAATGGCAAAGGAGCTCTTAAGAGTCAATGGCCATCCAATATCACCGGGAGAGATGACCCCTTAGCCTTTGTCAAGGCAGAATTCTAGGAGAAGGAAAACTCTGATATAACACCTGCAACCCTAATGGTATCCAATGATGTTGACTTGTTCTTCTTTTTGGTAAATATCATCTTGGTTAAGAGAGTGGGACTGGCTTTGTGCAATGCCTTTGCTCACTATAAAAGCTTCACGGCACAGGCATTGCTTTATATCTGGAGATCTCTCTGCACTTGTCGTCACATGGTGCCATGGGCCCAGCACTATGTGTCAATAATTGTCACAGGTGTAGTGTTTGTACCAGAGTTTTCAAGTCGCTGGCTGGACTAAAAATCCACACTCGTTCAGTGCATCTGTAGGGGTTCTCCTACATGGATATAAATTAGTGGCCGTACTAAAAAACGAGTTGGCAGCCACCATATATGTATGTATGTATGTATGTATGTATGTATGTATGTATGTATGTATGTATGTATGTATGTATGTATGTATGTATGTATGTATGTATGTGTGAGATGACCCCTTAGCCTTTGTCAATGCAGAATTCTAGGAGAAGGAAAACTCTGATATAACACCTGCAACCCTGATGGTATCCAATGATGTTGACTTGTTCTTCTTTTTGGTAAATATCATCTTGGTTAAGAGAGTGGGACTGGCTTTGTGCAGTGCCTTTGCTCACTATAAAAGCTTCACGGCACAGGCATTGATTTATATCTGGAGATCTCTCTGCACTTGTCGTCACATGGTACCATGGGCCCAGCACTGTGTCAATAATTGTCACAAGTGTAGTGTTTGTACCAGAGTTTTCAAGTCGCTGGCTGGACTGAAAAGTCACATTCGTTCAGCGCATCGGTAGGGGTTTTCCTACATGGATATAAAGTAGTGGCCGTACTCGAAAATGAGTTGGCAGCCGCCATGTGTGTTTTCTCTTTCTCTTAATTTCGAGTATATTTTTTTGACCGGCCACCTTCCTGGTGGCAAGGTTGTAAAAGAAAAGAAATTGTCATCCCTTGAATCGCAAGAATGTTTTGCAAATTTTGAAGGTGCCAGCTATCGCAGCCATTTGCAGACTATGAATTAGGGAGCTGCGCTTTTTGTCCGCAAATCCAAGTTCAGTCATACTTTGGTCCAAGCGGGTTGGTATGTAACCCGTAGCCCCAATAATGATGGGTATGAAGCTAAAGGTGTATCTTGGATACTGGATTTGTAAACTCCTCATCAATGGTCCGTAGATGTCCTCCTTCTCCTGTATTTTTCTGTCAACGTTTACATCAAGTGGGCAGCTGATCTCCACAACAGAACACGTTTTCAATGTGTGGTCCCAAACAACAATATCAGGCCGGTTGTGCTTTAATTTGGTGGCAGTTTTTATTTTCAGGCTCCACCAGTATTCCTTAGTGCCATCTGTCTCAATATATTCTTCCTCGTTTGTTGTTAATTTTTTGTGTATGTATGTGTGTGTGTATGTATGTATGTATGTATGTATGTATGTATGTATGTATGTATGTATGTATGTATGTGTGTGTATATGTATGTATGTATGTATGTATGTATGTATGTATGTATGTATGTATGTATGTATGTATGTATGTATGTGTGTATGTATGTATGTATGTCAGGTCACCAGTTGGTGCTACTGGTAACATGTATACCAGTACAACCTGTCTCATGGTCAGGTCGTTGGCGACTAAACTGGCAACCCCTCCAACGTTTCTTGGTGAGGAGGGTGACTTTGGACATCCTGCAGGACTAAAAACAAAACCTGTCAAAGGGCAAAGGAGCTCTTAAGAGTCAATGGCCATCCAAAATCACCGGGAGAGATGACCCCTTAGCCTTTGTCAAGGCTGAATTCTAGGAGAAGGAAAACTCTGATATAACACCTGCAACCCTGATGGTATCCTATGATGTTGACTTGTTCTTCTTTTTGGTAAATATCATCTTGGTTAAGAGAGTGGGACTGGCTTTGTGCAATGCCTTTGCTCACTATAAAAGCTTCACGGCACAGGCATTGCTTTATATCTGGAGATCTCTCTGCACTTGTCGTCAGATGGTACCATGGGCCTAGCACTATGTGTCAATAATTGTCACAAGTGTAGTGTTTGTACCAAAGTTTTCAAATCGCTGGCTGGACTAAAAAGTCACACTCGTTCAGCGCATCCGTAGGGGTTCTCCTACATGGATATAAAGTAGTGGCCGTACTCGAAAATGAGTTGGCAGCCACCATGTATGTATCTATGTATGTATGTATGTATGTATGTATGTATGTATGTATGTATGTATGTATGTATGTATGTATGTATGTATGTATGCATGCATGCATGCATGTATGTATGTATGTATGTATGTATGTATGTATGTATGTATGTATGTATGTATGTATGTATGTATGCATGTATGTATGTATGTATGTATGCATCTCATGGTCGTTGGCGACTAAACTAGCAACCCCAACAAGGTTTCTTGGTGAGGAAGGTGACTTTGGACATCCTGCAGGACTAAAAGCAAAACCTGTCAAAGGGCAAAGGAGCTCTTAAGAGTCAATGGCCATCCAAAATCACCGGGAGAGATGACCCCTTAGCCTTTGTCAAGGCAGAATTCTAGGAGAAGGAAAACTCTGATATAACACCTGCAAACCTGATGGTATCCAATGATGTTGACTTGTTCTTCTTTTTGGTAAATATCATCTTGGTTAAGAGAGTGGGACTGGCTTTGTGCAATGCCTTTGCTCACTATAAAAGCTTCACGGCACAGGCATTGCTTTGTATCTGGAGATCTCTCTGCACTTGTCGTCACATGGTACCATGGGCCCAGCACTGTGTCAATAATTGTCACAAGTGTAGTGTTTGTACCAGAGTTTTCAAATCGCTGGCTGGACTAAAAAGTCACACTCGTTCAGCGCATCCGTAGGGGTTCTCCTACATGGATATAAAGTAGTGGCCGTACTCGAAAACGAGTTGGCAGCCACCATATATATATTATATGTATGTATGTATGTATGTATGTATGTATGTATGTATGTATGTATGTATGTATGTATGTATGTATGTATGTACGGACGGAGCCGTAACTCCTAATGGAATGGTAGGGATGCTGTGGTGATATCTTAAACTCGATGGAGCCCCCAAACTGTCCAGGGCTGAACACAGCCGAGGAAGAAGTGAGAAAGTGAGAGAATGGAAGTGAGAAACTGGATCATCGATTTCTGTACTGGATTGGTACCGTAATTCCAAGGGCCACACACACACACGCACACACACATTGTGTCAGATTGAATCTCCCTGAGAATCACGCTAAGGGCACACGTGTCTGTGGACTGCTCAGCCACTTCAACACTAATTTCATAAACAACTGGAATACTGATCTCTGGAACTGTTTTAACAATTGAAAGCTCAGCTTCCTGGGAACATGCTTCATTTTCTGGAAACTTATTCATTGCAGCTAATCATTTCTAACTGTTGGACAATATTACAAATATTGATGGCAGAAGTTCAATCGATTTGATGAAAGCCTATTGATGGCAGAGGTTTAATCGATGAAAGCCCTTACTGAACTAGAGTTCAAAATTTAAAGGACAATTATTACATATCGATCTAACAATTCTGACATCTACTGCACTCTTTCCATGCATGATGTTATAATTGATGTTGGAGTCGTCGGGGCGACGTATACGGAGAGAGAGAGAGCGAGCGATATATATATATATATATATATATATATATATATATATATATATATATATATATATATATATATATATATATATATAGAGAGAGAGAGAGAGAGAGAGAGAGAGAGAATCTACTCCGCTACTAGACTGGTAGTTTTTTTTTATCGTCCCCGGAAGAATGCAAGATAAAGTTACCTTCGGTGGGATTTGAACTCAGAAAGTAAAGAACCGTAAGAGATACTGCTGCGTATTTGACCAGCTCTATAACAACTCTACCAATACACTGCCAGAAGTTGCAACTGGTAGATAGTATCAGTAATGGAAAAACCATTGGAAACATTGTTTCTTTGGTCCAATCTGACCATCTAAAAAAAACCCAAAACATCATCAAAGGTAGAGACTGACACAGTTTGAAAGGAGGATAATAGTTGAGTATCTATTGTAGAGAGTGACACAGTTTGAAAGGAAGTTAATAGTTGAGTATCTATTGTAGAGACTGACACAGTTTGAAAGGAGGATAATAGTTGAGTATCTGTTGTAGAGAGTGAGACAGTTTGAAAGGAAGGTAATAGTTGAGTATCTATTGTAGAGAGTGACACAGTTTGAAACGAAGGTATTAGTTGAGTATCTGTTGTAGAGACTGACACAGTTTGAAAGGAAGTTAATAGTTGAGTATCTGTTGTAGAGACTGACAGTTTGAAAGGAAGTTAATAGTTGAGTATCTGTTGTAGAGAGTGACACAGTTTGAAAGGAAATTAATAATTGAGTATCTATTGTAGAGAGTGATACAGTTTGAAAGGAAGGTAATAGTTGAGTATCTGTTGTAGAGAGTGATACAGTTTGAAAGGAAGTTAATAGTTGAGTATCTATTGTAGAGAGTGAGACAGTTTGAAAGGAAGTTAATAGTTGAGTATCTATTGTAGAGACTGACACAGTTTGAAAGGAAGTTAATAGTTGAGTATCTATTGTAGAGACTGACACAGTTTGAAAGGAAGTTAATAGTTGAGTATCTATTGTAGAGACTGACACAGTTTGAAAGGAAGTTAATAGTTGAGTATCTGTTGTAGAGAGTGACACAGTTTGAAAGGGGGTTAATAGTTGAGTATCTATTGTAGAGACTGACACAGTTTGAAAGGAAGTTAATAGTTGAGTATCTATTGTAGAGACTGACACAGTTTGAAAGGAAGTTAATAGTTGAGTATCTATTGTAGAGACTGACACAGTTTGAAAGGAAGTTAATAGTTGAGTATCTGTTGTAGAGAGTGACACAGTTTGAAAGGGGGTTAATAGTTGAGTATCTGTTGTAGAGAGGGACACAGTTTGAAAGGAGGTTAATAGTTGAGTATCTGTTGTAGAGAGTGACACAGTTTGAAAGGGGGTTAATAGTTGAGTATCTGTTGTAGAGAGTGACACAGTTTGAAAGGGGGTTAATAGTTGAGTATCTATTGTAGAGACTGACACAGTTTGAAAGGAAGTTAATAGTTGAGTATCTATTGTAGAGACTGACACAGTTTGAAAGGAAGTTAATAGTTGAGTATCTATTGTAGAGACTGACACAGTTTGAAAGGAAGTTAATAGTTGAGTATCTGTTGTAGAGAGTGACACAGTTTGAAAGGGGGTTAATAGTTGAGTATCTGTTGTAGAGAGGGACACAGTTTGAAAGGAGGTTAATAGTTGAGTATCTGTTGTAGAGAGTGACACAGTTTGAAAGGGGGTTAATAGTTGAGTATCTGTTGTAGAGAGTGACACAGTTTGAAAGGGGGTTAATAGTTGAGTATCTGTTGTAGAGAGTGACACAGTTTGAAAGGGGGTTAATAGTTGAGTATCTGTTGTAGAGAGTGACACAGTTTGAAAGGAAGTTAATAGTTGAGTATCTGTTGTAGAGAGTGACACAGTTTGAAAGGGGGTTAATAGTTGAGTATCTGTTGTAGAGAGGGACACAGTTTGAAAGGAGGTTAATAGTTGAGTATCTGTTGTAGAGACTGACACAGTTTGAAAGGAAGTTAATAGTTGAGTATCTGTTGTAGAGAGTGATACAGTTTGAAAGGAAGTTAATAGTTGAGTATCTATTGTAGAGACTGACACAGTTTGAAAGGAAGTTAATAGTTGAGTATCTATTGTAGAGACTGACACAGTTTGAAAGGAAGTTAATAGTTGAGTATCTATTGTAGAGAGTGACACAGTTTGAAAGGAAGTTAATAGTTGAGTATCTGTTGTAGAGAGTGACACAGTTTGAAAGGAAGTTAATAGTTGAGTATCTGTTGTAGAGAGGGACACAGTTTGAAAGGAGGTTAATAGTTGAGTATCTGTTGTAGAGACTGACACAGTTTGAAAGGAAGTTAATAGTTGAGTATCTATTGTAGAGACTGACACAGTTTGAAAGGAAGTTAATAGTTGAGTATCTGTTGTAGAGAGTGACACAGTTTGAAAGGAAGTTAATAGTTGAGTATCTGTTGTAGAGAGGGACACAGTTTGAAAGGAGGTTAATAGTTGAGTATCTGTTGTAGAGAGTGACACAGTTTGAAAGGAAGTTAATAGTTGAGTATCTATTGTAGAGACTGACACAGTTTGAAAGGAAGTTAATAGTTGAGTATCTGTTGTAGAGAGTGACACAGTTTGAAAGGAGGTTAATAGTTGAGTATCTGTTGTAGAGAGTGACACAGTTTGAAAGGAAGTTAATAGTTGAGTATCTATTGTAGAGACTGACACAGTTTGAAAGGAAGTTAATAGTTGAGTATCTGTTGTAGAGAGTGACACAGTTTGAAAGGAATTTAATAGTTGAGTATCTGTTGTAGAGAGGGACACAGTTTGAAAGGAGGTTAATAGTTGAGTATCTGTTGTAGAGAGTGACACAGTTTGAAAGGAAGTTAATAGTTGAGTATCTATTGTAGAGACTGACACAGTTTGAAAGGAAGTTAATAGTTGAGTATCTGTTGTAGAGAGTGACACAGTTTGAAAGGAATTTAATAGTTGAGTATCTGTTGTAGAGAGGGACACAGTTTGAAAGGAGGTTAATAGTTGAGTATCTGTTGTAGAGAGTGACACAGTTTGAAAGGAAGTTAATAGTTGAGTATCTGTTGTAGAGAGTGACACAGTTTGAAAGGAAGTTAATAGTTGAGTATCTGTTGTAGAGAGGGACACAGTTTGAAAGGAGGATAATAGTTGAGTATCTATTGTAGAGAGTGACACAGTTTGAAAGGAAGTTAATAGTTGAGTATCTGTTGTAGAGACTGACACAGTTTGAAAGGAGGATAATAGTTGAGTATCTGTTGTAGAGAGTGAGACAGTTTGAAAGGAAGGTAATAGTTGAGTATCTATTGTAGAGAGTGACACAGTTTGAAACGAAGGTATTAGTTGAGTATCTGTTGTAGAGACTGACACAGTTTGAAAGGAGGATAATAGTTGAGTATCTATTGTAGAGAGTGACACAGTTTGAAAGGAAGTTAATAGTTGAGTATCTGTTGTAGAGAGTGATACAGTTTGAAAGGAAGTTAATAGTTGAGTATCTGTTGTAGAGACTGACACAGTTTGAAAGGAGGATAATAGTTGAGTATCTATTGTAGAGAGTGACAAAGTTTGAAAGGAGGATAATAGTTGAGTATCTATTGTAGAGAGTGACAAAGTTTGAAAGGAGGATAATAGTTGAGTATCTAGTGTAGAGAGTGACACAGTTTGAAAGGAAGTTAATAGTTGAGTATCTGTTGTAGAGAGTGATACAGTTTGAAAGGAAGTTAATAGTTGAGTATCTGTTGTAGAGACTGACACAGTTTGAAAGGAGGATAATAGTTGAGTATCTATTGTAGAGAGTGACACAGTTTGAAAGGAAGTTAATAGTTGAGTATCTGTTGTAGAGAGTGATACAGTTTGAAAGGAAGTTAATAGTTGAGTATCTGTTGTAGAGACTGACACAGTTTGAAAGGAGGATAATAGTTGAGTATCTATTGTAGAGAGTGATAGAGTTTGAAAGGAGGATAATAGTTGAGTGTCTAGTGTAGAGAGTGATACAATTTGAAAGGAAGTTAATAGTTGAGTATCTGTTGTAGAGAGTGACACAGTTTGAAAGGAGGATAATAGTTGAGTATCTATTGTAGAGAGTGACAGAGTTTGAAAGGAGGATAATTGTTGAGTATCTATTGTAGAGAGTGACACAGATTGAAAGGAAGTTAATAGTTGAGTATCTGTTGTAGAGAGTGATACAGTTTGAAAGGAGGATAATAGTTGAGTATCTGTTGTAGAGAGTGACAGAGTTTGAAAGGAGGATAATTGTTGAGTATCTATTGTAGAGAGTGACACAGATTGAAAGGAAGTTAATAGTTGAGTATCTGTTGTAGAGAGTGATACAGTTTGAAAGGAGGATAATAGTTGAGTATCTATTGTAGAGAGTGACAGAGTTTGAAAGGAGGATAATTGTTGAGTATCTATTGTAGAGAGTGACACAGTTTGAAAGGAAGTTAATAGTTGAGTATCTGTTGTAGAGACTGACACAGTTTGAAAGGAGGATAATAGTTGAGTATCTATTGTAGAGAGTGACAGAGTTTGAAAGGAGGATAATTGTTGAGTATCTATTGTAGAGAGTGACACAGATTGAAAGGAAGTTAATAGTTGAGTATCTGTTGTAGAGAGTGATACAGTTTGAAAGGAGGATAATAGTTGAGTATCTAGTGTAGAGAGTGATACAATTTGAAAGGAAGTTAATAGTTGAGTATCTGTTGTAGAGACTGACACAGTTTGAAAGGAAGTTAATAGTTGAGTATCTATTGTAGAGAGTGATACAGTTTGAAAGGAAGTTAATAGTTGAGTATCTGTTGTAGAGACTGACACAGTTTGAAAGGAGGATAATAGTTGAGTATCTATTGTAGAGACTGACACAGTTTGAAAGGAAGTTAATAGTTGAGTATCTATTGTAGAGACTGACACAGTTTGAAAGGAAGTTAATAGTTGAGTATCTATTGTAGAGACTGACACAGTTTGAAAGGAAGTTAATAGTTGAGTATCTGTTGTAGAGAGTGACACAGTTTGAAAGGGGGTTAATAGTTGAGTATCTGTTGTAGAGAGGGACACAGTTTGAAAGGAGGTTAATAGTTGAGTATCTGTTGTAGAGAGTGACACAGTTTGAAAGGGGGTTAATAGTTGAGTATCTGTTGTAGAGAGTGACACAGTTTGAAAGGGGGTTAATAGTTGAGTATCTATTGTAGAGACTGACACAGTTTGAAAGGAAGTTAATAGTTGAGTATCTATTGTAGAGACTGACACAGTTTGAAAGGAAGTTAATAGTTGAGTATCTATTGTAGAGACTGACACAGTTTGAAAGGAAGTTAATAGTTGAGTATCTGTTGTAGAGAGTGACACAGTTTGAAAGGGGGTTAATAGTTGAGTATCTGTTGTAGAGAGGGACACAGTTTGAAAGGAGGTTAATAGTTGAGTATCTGTTGTAGAGAGTGACACAGTTTGAAAGGGGGTTAATAGTTGAGTATCTGTTGTAGAGAGTGACACAGTTTGAAAGGGGGTTAATAGTTGAGTATCTGTTGTAGAGAGTGACACAGTTTGAAAGGGGGTTAATAGTTGAGTATCTGTTGTAGAGAGTGACACAGTTTGAAAGGAAGTTAATAGTTGAGTATCTGTTGTAGAGAGTGACACAGTTTGAAAGGGGGTTAATAGTTGAGTATCTGTTGTAGAGAGGGACACAGTTTGAAAGGAGGTTAATAGTTGAGTATCTGTTGTAGAGACTGACACAGTTTGAAAGGAAGTTAATAGTTGAGTATCTGTTGTAGAGAGTGATACAGTTTGAAAGGAAGTTAATAGTTGAGTATCTATTGTAGAGACTGACACAGTTTGAAAGGAAGTTAATAGTTGAGTATCTATTGTAGAGACTGACACAGTTTGAAAGGAAGTTAATAGTTGAGTATCTATTGTAGAGAGTGACACAGTTTGAAAGGAAGTTAATAGTTGAGTATCTGTTGTAGAGAGTGACACAGTTTGAAAGGAAGTTAATAGTTGAGTATCTGTTGTAGAGAGGGACACAGTTTGAAAGGAGGTTAATAGTTGAGTATCTGTTGTAGAGACTGACACAGTTTGAAAGGAAGTTAATAGTTGAGTATCTATTGTAGAGACTGACACAGTTTGAAAGGAAGTTAATAGTTGAGTATCTGTTGTAGAGAGTGACACAGTTTGAAAGGAAGTTAATAGTTGAGTATCTGTTGTAGAGAGGGACACAGTTTGAAAGGAGGTTAATAGTTGAGTATCTGTTGTAGAGAGTGACACAGTTTGAAAGGAAGTTAATAGTTGAGTATCTATTGTAGAGACTGACACAGTTTGAAAGGAAGTTAATAGTTGAGTATCTGTTGTAGAGAGTGACACAGTTTGAAAGGAGGTTAATAGTTGAGTATCTGTTGTAGAGAGTGACACAGTTTGAAAGGAAGTTAATAGTTGAGTATCTATTGTAGAGACTGACACAGTTTGAAAGGAAGTTAATAGTTGAGTATCTGTTGTAGAGAGTGACACAGTTTGAAAGGAATTTAATAGTTGAGTATCTGTTGTAGAGAGGGACACAGTTTGAAAGGAGGTTAATAGTTGAGTATCTGTTGTAGAGAGTGACACAGTTTGAAAGGAAGTTAATAGTTGAGTATCTATTGTAGAGACTGACACAGTTTGAAAGGAAGTTAATAGTTGAGTATCTGTTGTAGAGAGTGACACAGTTTGAAAGGAATTTAATAGTTGAGTATCTGTTGTAGAGAGGGACACAGTTTGAAAGGAGGTTAATAGTTGAGTATCTGTTGTAGAGAGTGACACAGTTTGAAAGGAAGTTAATAGTTGAGTATCTGTTGTAGAGAGTGACACAGTTTGAAAGGAAGTTAATAGTTGAGTATCTGTTGTAGAGAGGGACACAGTTTGAAAGGAGGATAATAGTTGAGTATCTATTGTAGAGAGTGACACAGTTTGAAAGGAAGTTAATAGTTGAGTATCTGTTGTAGAGACTGACACAGTTTGAAAGGAGGATAATAGTTGAGTATCTGTTGTAGAGAGTGAGACAGTTTGAAAGGAAGGTAATAGTTGAGTATCTATTGTAGAGAGTGACACAGTTTGAAACGAAGGTATTAGTTGAGTATCTGTTGTAGAGACTGACACAGTTTGAAAGGAGGATAATAGTTGAGTATCTATTGTAGAGAGTGACACAGTTTGAAAGGAAGTTAATAGTTGAGTATCTGTTGTAGAGAGTGATACAGTTTGAAAGGAAGTTAATAGTTGAGTATCTGTTGTAGAGACTGACACAGTTTGAAAGGAGGATAATAGTTGAGTATCTATTGTAGAGAGTGACAAAGTTTGAAAGGAGGATAATAGTTGAGTATCTATTGTAGAGAGTGACAAAGTTTGAAAGGAGGATAATAGTTGAGTATCTAGTGTAGAGAGTGACACAGTTTGAAAGGAAGTTAATAGTTGAGTATCTGTTGTAGAGAGTGATACAGTTTGAAAGGAAGTTAATAGTTGAGTATCTGTTGTAGAGACTGACACAGTTTGAAAGGAGGATAATAGTTGAGTATCTATTGTAGAGAGTGACACAGTTTGAAAGGAAGTTAATAGTTGAGTATCTGTTGTAGAGAGTGATACAGTTTGAAAGGAAGTTAATAGTTGAGTATCTGTTGTAGAGACTGACACAGTTTGAAAGGAGGATAATAGTTGAGTATCTATTGTAGAGAGTGATAGAGTTTGAAAGGAGGATAATAGTTGAGTGTCTAGTGTAGAGAGTGATACAATTTGAAAGGAAGTTAATAGTTGAGTATCTGTTGTAGAGAGTGACACAGTTTGAAAGGAGGATAATAGTTGAGTATCTATTGTAGAGAGTGACAGAGTTTGAAAGGAGGATAATTGTTGAGTATCTATTGTAGAGAGTGACACAGATTGAAAGGAAGTTAATAGTTGAGTATCTGTTGTAGAGAGTGATACAGTTTGAAAGGAGGATAATAGTTGAGTATCTGTTGTAGAGAGTGACAGAGTTTGAAAGGAGGATAATTGTTGAGTATCTATTGTAGAGAGTGACACAGATTGAAAGGAAGTTAATAGTTGAGTATCTGTTGTAGAGAGTGATACAGTTTGAAAGGAGGATAATAGTTGAGTATCTATTGTAGAGAGTGACAGAGTTTGAAAGGAGGATAATTGTTGAGTATCTATTGTAGAGAGTGACACAGTTTGAAAGGAAGTTAATAGTTGAGTATCTGTTGTAGAGACTGACACAGTTTGAAAGGAGGATAATAGTTGAGTATCTATTGTAGAGAGTGACAGAGTTTGAAAGGAGGATAATTGTTGAGTATCTATTGTAGAGAGTGACACAGATTGAAAGGAAGTTAATAGTTGAGTATCTGTTGTAGAGAGTGATACAGTTTGAAAGGAGGATAATAGTTGAGTATCTAGTGTAGAGAGTGATACAATTTGAAAGGAAGTTAATAGTTGAGTATCTGTTGTAGAGACTGACACAGTTTGAAAGGAAGTTAATAGTTGAGTATCTATCGTAGAGAGTGATACAGTTTGAAAGGAAGTTAATAGTTCAGTATCTATTGTAGAGAGTGATACAGTTTGAAAGGAGGATAATAGTTGAGTATCTGTTGTAGAGACTGACACAGTTTGAAAGGAGGATAATAGTTGAGTATCTACAGTAGAGAGTGACACAGTTTGAAAGGAGGATAATAGTTGAGTATCTATTGTAGAGAGTGATACAATTTGAAAGGAAGTTAATAGTTGAGTATCTGTTGTAGAGAGTGACACAGTTTTAAAGGAAGTTAATAGTTGAGTATCTGTTGTAGAGAGTGACACAGTTTGAAAGGAAGTTAATAGTTGAGTATCTGTTGTAGAGACTGACACAGTTTGAAAGGAAGTTAATAGTTGAGTATCTGTTGTAGAGACTGACAGTTTGAAAGGAAGTTAATAGTTGAGTATCTGTTGTAGAGAGTGACACAGTTTGAAAGGAAGTTAATAGTTGAGTATCTGTTGTAGAGAGTGACACAGTTTGAAAGGAAGTTAATAGTTGAGTATCTGTTGTAGAGACTGACAGTTTGAAAGGAAGTTAATAGTTGAGTATCTGTTGTAGAGAGTGACACAGTTTGAAAGGAAATTAATAATTGAGTATCTATTGTAGAGAGTGATACAGTTTGAAAGGAAGGTAATAGTTGAGTATCTGTTGTAGAGAGTGATACAGTTTGAAAGGAAGTTAATAGTTGAGTATCTATTGTAGAGAGTGAGACAGTTTGAAAGGAAGTTAATAGTTGAGTATCTATTGTAGAGACTGACACAGTTTGAAAGGAAGTTAATAGTTGAGTATCTATTGTAGAGACTGACACAGTTTGAAAGGAAGTTAATAGTTGAGTATCTATTGTAGAGACTGACACAGTTTGAAAGGAAGTTAATAGTTGAGTATCTGTTGTAGAGAGTGACACAGTTTGAAAGGAAGTTAATAGTTGAGTATCTGTTGTAGAGAGTGACACAGTTTGAAAGGGGGTTAATAGTTGAGTATCTGTTGTAGAGAGGGACACAGTTTGAAAGGAGGTTAATAGTTGAGTATCTGTTGTAGAGACTGACACAGTTTGAAAGGAAGTTAATAGTTGAGTATCTGTTGTAGAGAGTGATACAGTTTGAAAGGAAGTTAATAGTTGAGTATCTATTGTAGAGACTGACACAGTTTGAAAGGAAGTTAATAGTTGAGTATCTATTGTAGAGACTGACACAGTTTGAAAGGAAGTTAATAGTTGAGTATCTATTGTAGAGAGTGACACAGTTTGAAAGGAAGTTAATAGTTGAGTATCTGTTGTAGAGAGTGACACAGTTTGAAAGGAAGTTAATAGTTGAGTATCTGTTGTAGAGAGGGACACAGTTTGAAAGGAGGTTAATAGTTGAGTATCTGTTGTAGAGACTGACACAGTTTGAAAGGAAGTTAATAGTTGAGTATCTATTGTAGAGACTGACACAGTTTGAAAGGAAGTTAATAGTTGAGTATCTGTTGTAGAGAGTGACACAGTTTGAAAGGAAGTTAATAGTTGAGTATCTGTTGTAGAGAGGGACACAGTTTGAAAGGAGGTTAATAGTTGAGTATCTGTTGTAGAGAGTGACACAGTTTGAAAGGAAGTTAATAGTTGAGTATCTATTGTAGAGACTGACACAGTTTGAAAGGAAGTTAATAGTTGAGTATCTGTTGTAGAGAGTGACACAGTTTGAAAGGAGGTTAATAGTTGAGTATCTGTTGTAGAGAGTGACACAGTTTGAAAGGAAGTTAATAGTTGAGTATCTATTGTAGAGACTGACACAGTTTGAAAGGAAGTTAATAGTTGAGTATCTGTTGTAGAGAGTGACACAGTTTGAAAGGAATTTAATAGTTGAGTATCTGTTGTAGAGAGGGACACAGTTTGAAAGGAGGTTAATAGTTGAGTATCTGTTGTAGAGAGTGACACAGTTTGAAAGGAAGTTAATAGTTGAGTATCTATTGTAGAGACTGACACAGTTTGAAAGGAAGTTAATAGTTGAGTATCTGTTGTAGAGAGTGACACAGTTTGAAAGGAATTTAATAGTTGAGTATCTGTTGTAGAGAGGGACACAGTTTGAAAGGAGGTTAATAGTTGAGTATCTGTTGTAGAGAGTGACACAGTTTGAAAGGAAGTTAATAGTTGAGTATCTGTTGTAGAGAGTGACACAGTTTGAAAGGAAGTTAATAGTTGAGTATCTGTTGTAGAGAGGGACACAGTTTGAAAGGAGGATAATAGTTGAGTATCTATTGTAGAGAGTGACACAGTTTGAAAGGAAGTTAATAGTTGAGTATCTGTTGTAGAGACTGACACAGTTTGAAAGGAGGATAATAGTTGAGTATCTGTTGTAGAGAGTGAGACAGTTTGAAAGGAAGGTAATAGTTGAGTATCTATTGTAGAGAGTGACACAGTTTGAAACGAAGGTATTAGTTGAGTATCTGTTGTAGAGACTGACACAGTTTGAAAGGAGGATAATAGTTGAGTATCTATTGTAGAGAGTGACACAGTTTGAAAGGAAGTTAATAGTTGAGTATCTGTTGTAGAGAGTGATACAGTTTGAAAGGAAGTTAATAGTTGAGTATCTGTTGTAGAGACTGACACAGTTTGAAAGGAGGATAATAGTTGAGTATCTATTGTAGAGAGTGACAAAGTTTGAAAGGAGGATAATAGTTGAGTATCTATTGTAGAGAGTGACAAAGTTTGAAAGGAGGATAATAGTTGAGTATCTAGTGTAGAGAGTGACACAGTTTGAAAGGAAGTTAATAGTTGAGTATCTGTTGTAGAGAGTGATACAGTTTGAAAGGAAGTTAATAGTTGAGTATCTGTTGTAGAGACTGACACAGTTTGAAAGGAGGATAATAGTTGAGTATCTATTGTAGAGAGTGACACAGTTTGAAAGGAAGTTAATAGTTGAGTATCTGTTGTAGAGAGTGATACAGTTTGAAAGGAAGTTAATAGTTGAGTATCTGTTGTAGAGACTGACACAGTTTGAAAGGAGGATAATAGTTGAGTATCTATTGTAGAGAGTGATACAGTTTGAAAGGAGGATAATAGTTGAGTGTCTAGTGTAGAGAGTGATACAATTTGAAAGGAAGTTAATAGTTGAGTATCTGTTGTAGAGAGTGACACAGTTTGAAAGGAGGATAATAGTTGAGTATCTATTGTAGAGAGTGACAGAGTTTGAAAGGAGGATAATTGTTGAGTATCTATTGTAGAGAGTGACACAGATTGAAAGGAAGTTAATAGTTGAGTATCTGTTGTAGAGAGTGATACAGTTTGAAAGGAGGATAATAGTTGAGTATCTGTTGTAGAGAGTGACAGAGTTTGAAAGGAGGATAATTGTTGAGTATCTATTGTAGAGAGTGACACAGATTGAAAGGAAGTTAATAGTTGAGTATCTGTTGTAGAGAGTGATACAGTTTGAAAGGAGGATAATAGTTGAGTATCTATTGTAGAGAGTGACAGAGTTTGAAAGGAGGATAATTGTTGAGTATCTATTGTAGAGAGTGACACAGTTTGAAAGGAAGTTAATAGTTGAGTATCTGTTGTAGAGACTGACACAGTTTGAAAGGAGGATAATAGTTGAGTATCTATTGTAGAGAGTGACAGAGTTTGAAAGGAGGATAATTGTTGAGTATCTATTGTAGAGAGTGACACAGATTGAAAGGAAGTTAATAGTTGAGTATCTGTTGTAGAGAGTGATACAGTTTGAAAGGAGGATAATAGTTGAGTATCTAGTGTAGAGAGTGATACAATTTGAAAGGAAGTTAATAGTTGAGTATCTGTTGTAGAGACTGACACAGTTTGAAAGGAAGTTAATAGTTGAGTATCTATCGTAGAGAGTGATACAGTTTGAAAGGAAGTTAATAGTTCAGTATCTATTGTAGAGAGTGATACAGTTTGAAAGGAGGATAATAGTTGAGTATCTGTTGTAGAGACTGACACAGTTTGAAAGGAGGATAATAGTTGAGTATCTACAGTAGAGAGTGACACAGTTTGAAAGGAGGATAATAGTTGAGTATCTATTGTAGAGAGTGATACAATTTGAAAGGAAGTTAATAGTTGAGTATCTGTTGTAGAGAGTGACACAGTTTTAAAGGAAGTTAATAGTTGAGTATCTGTTGTAGAGAGTGACACAGTTTGAAAGGAAGTTAATAGTTGAGTATCTGTTGTAGAGACTGACACAGTTTGAAAGGAAGTTAATAGTTGAGTATCTGTTGTAGAGACTGACACAGTTTGAAAGGAGGATAATAGTTGAGTATCTATTGTAGAGAGTGACAGAGTTTGAAAGGAGGATAATAGTTGAGTATCTATTGTAGAGAGTGACACAGATTGAAAGGAAGTTAAGAGTTGAGTATCTGTTGTAGAGAGTGACACAATTTGAAATGAAGTTAATAGTTGAGTATCTGCTGTAGAGAGTGACACAGTTTGAAAGGAAGTTAATAGTTGAGTATCTATCGTAGAGAGTGATACAGTTTGAAAGGAAGTTAATAGTTGAGTATCTATTGTAGAGAGTGATACATTTTGAAAGTAGGATAATAGTTGAGTATCTATTGTAGAGAGTGACACAGTTTGAAAGGAAGTTAATAGTTGAGTATCTGTTGTAGAGAGTGACACAGTTTTAAAGGAAGTTAATAGTTGAGTATCTGTTGTAGAGAGTGATACAGTTTGAAAGGAAGGTAATAGTTGAGTATATGTTGTAGAGAGTGATACAGTTTGAAAGGAAGGTAATAGTTGAGTATCTGTTGTAGAGAGTGACACAGTTTGAAAGGAAGGTAATAGTTGAGTATCTATTGTAGAGAGTGACACAGTTTGAAAGGAAGTTAATAGTTGAGTATCTGTTGTAGAGAGTGACACAGTTTGAAAGGAAGGTAATAGTTGAGTATCTATTGTAGAGAGTGACACAGTTTGAAAGGGAGGTAATAGTTGAGTATCTGTTGTAGAGAGTGATACAGTTTGAAAGGAAGGTAATAGTTGAGTATTTGTTGTAGAGAGTGACACAGTTTGAAAGGAAGTTAATTGTTGAGTATCTATTGTAGAGAGTGACACAGTTTGAAAGAAGGGTAATAGTTGAGTATCTGTTGTAGAGAGTGACACAGTTTGAAAGGAAGGTAATAGTTGAGTATCTATTGTAGAGAGTGACACAGATTGAAAGGAAGTTAATAGTTGAGTATCTGTTGTAGAGAGTGACACAGTTGGAAAGGAAGGTAATAGTTGAGTATCTATTGTAGAGAGTGACACAGTTTGAAAGGGAGGTAATAGTTGAGTATCTGTTGTAGAGAGTGATACAGTTTGAAACGAAGGTAATAGTTGAGTATTTGTTGTAGAGAGTGATACAGTTTGAAAGGAAGTTAATTGTTGAGTATCTATTGTAGAGAGTGACACAGTTTGAAAGAAGGGTAATAGTTGAGTATCTGTTGTAGAGAGTGACACAGTTTGAAAGGAAGGTAATAGTTGAGTATCTATTGTAGAGAGTGACACAGATTGAAAGGAAGTTAATAGTTGAGTATCTGTTGTAGAGAGTGACACAATTTGCAAGGAAGTTAATAGTTGAGTATCTGTTGTAGAGAGTGACACAGTTTGAAAGGAAGTTAATAGTTGAGTATCTATTGTAGAGAGTGATACAGTTTGAAAGGAGGATAATAGTTGAGTATCTATAGTAGAGAGTGACAGAGTTTGAAAGGAGGATAATAGTTGAGTATCTATTGTAGAGAGTGATACAATTTGAAAGGAGGATAATAGTTGAGTATCTGTTGTAGAGACTGACACAGTTTGAAAGGAGGATAATAGTTGAGTATCTATAGTAGAGAGTGACAGAGTTTGAAAGGAGGATAATAGTTGAGTATCTATTGTAGAGAGTGATACAATTTGAAAGGAAGTTAATAGTTGAGTATCTGTTGTAGAGAGTGACACAGTTTTAAAGGAAGTTAATAGTTGAGTATCTGTTGTAGAGAGTGACACAGTTTGAAAGGAAGTTAATAGTTGAGTATCTGTTGTAGAGACTGACACAGTTTGAAAGGAAGTTAATAGTTGAGTATCTGTTGTAGAGACTGACACAGTTTGAAAGGAGGATAATAGTTGAGTATCTATTGTAGAGAGTGACACAGATTGAAAGGAATTTAATAGTTGAGTATCTGTTGTAGAGAGTGACACAATTTGAAAGGAAGTTAATAGTTGAGTATCTGTTGTAGAGAGTGACACAGTTTGAAAGGAAGTTAATAGTTGATTATCTATCGTAGAGAGTGATACAGTTTGAAAGGAAGTTAATAGTTGAGTATCTATTGTAGAGAGTGATACATTTTGAAAGTAGGATAAAAGGTTGAGTATCTATTGTAGAGAGTGACACAGTTTGAAAGGAAGTTAATAGTTGAGTATCTGTTGTAGAGAGTGACACAGTTTTAAAGGAAGTTAATAGTTGAGTATCTGTTGTAGAGAGTGATACAGTTTGAAAGGAAGGTAATAGTTGAGTATCTGTTGTAGAGAGTGATACAGTTTGAAACGAAGGTAATAGTTGAGTATCTGTTGTAGAGAGTGACACAGTTTGAAAGGAAGGTAATAGTTGAGTATCTATTGTAGAGAGTGACACAGTTTGAAAGGAAGGTAGTAGTTGAGTATCTATTGTAGAGAGTGACACAGTTTGAAAGGAAGTTAATAGTTGAGTATCTGTTGTAGAGAGTGACACAGTTTGAAAGGAAGGTAATAGTTGAGTATCTATTGTAGAGAGTGACACAGTTTGAAAGGGAGGTAATAGTTGAGTATCTGTTGTAGAGAGTGATACAGTTTGAAAGGAAGGTAATAGTTGAGTATTTGTTGTAGAGATTGATACAGTTTGAAAGGAGGATAATAGTTGAGTATCTATTGTAGAGAGTGATACAGTTTGAAAGGAGGATAATAGTTGAGTGTCTAGTGTAGAGAGTGATACAATTTGAAAGGAAGTTAATAGTTGAGTATCTGTTGTAGAGAGTGACACAGTTTGAAAGGAGGATAATAGTTGAGTATCTATTGTAGAGAGTGACAGAGTTTGAAAGGAGGATAATTGTTGAGTATCTATTGTAGAGAGTGACACAGATTGAAAGGAAGTTAATAGTTGAGTATCTGTTGTAGAGAGTGATACAGTTTGAAAGGAGGATAATAGTTGAGTATCTGTTGTAGAGAGTGACAGAGTTTGAAAGGAGGATAATTGTTGAGTATCTATTGTAGAGAGTGACACAGATTGAAAGGAAGTTAATAGTTGAGTATCTGTTGTAGAGAGTGATACAGTTTGAAAGGAGGATAATAGTTGAGTATCTATTGTAGAGAGTGACAGAGTTTGAAAGGAGGATAATTGTTGAGTATCTATTGTAGAGAGTGACACAGTTTGAAAGGAAGTTAATAGTTGAGTATCTGTTGTAGAGACTGACACAGTTTGAAAGGAGGATAATAGTTGAGTATCTATTGTAGAGAGTGACAGAGTTTGAAAGGAGGATAATTGTTGAGTATCTATTGTAGAGAGTGACACAGATTGAAAGGAAGTTAATAGTTGAGTATCTGTTGTAGAGAGTGATACAGTTTGAAAGGAGGATAATAGTTGAGTATCTAGTGTAGAGAGTGATACAATTTGAAAGGAAGTTAATAGTTGAGTATCTGTTGTAGAGACTGACACAGTTTGAAAGGAAGTTAATAGTTGAGTATCTATCGTAGAGAGTGATACAGTTTGAAAGGAAGTTAATAGTTCAGTATCTATTGTAGAGAGTGATACAGTTTGAAAGGAGGATAATAGTTGAGTATCTGTTGTAGAGACTGACACAGTTTGAAAGGAGGATAATAGTTGAGTATCTATAGTAGAGAGTGACAGAGTTTGAAAGGAGGATAATAGTTGAGTATCTATTGTAGAGAGTGATACAATTTGAAAGGGAGGTAATAGTTGAGTATCTGTTGTAGAGAGTGATACAGTTTGAAAGGAGGATAATAGTTGAGTATCTATTGTAGAGAGTGACAGAGTTTGAAAGGAGGATAATAGTTGAGTATCTATTGTAGAGAGTGATACAATTTGAAAGGAAGTTAATAGTTGAGTATCTATTGTAGAGAGTGACACAGATTGAAAGGAAGTTAATAGTTGAGTATCTATTGTAGAGAGTGACACAGTTTGAAAGGAAGTTAATAGTTGAGTATCTGTTGTAGAGACTGACACAGTTTGAAAGGAGGATAATAGTTGAGTATCTATTGTAGAGAGTGACAGAGTTTGAAAGGAGGATAATAGTTGAGTATCTACAGTAGAGAGTGACACAGTTTGAAAGGAGGATAATAGTTGAGTATCTATTGTAGAGAGTGATACAATTTGAAAGGAAGTTAATAGTTGAGTATCTATTGTAGAGAGTGACACAGATTGAAAGGAAGTTAATAGTTGAGTATCTGTTGTAGAGAGTGACACAGTTGGAAAGGAAGGTAATAGTTGAGTATCTATTGTAGAGAGTGACACAGTTTGAAAGGGAGGTAATAGTTGAGTATCTGTTGTAGAGAGTGATACAGTTTGAAACGAAGGTAATAGTTGAGTATTTGTTGTAGAGAGTGATACAGTTTGAAAGGAAGTTAATTGTTGAGTATCTATTGTAGAGAGTGACACAGTTTGAAAGAAGGGTAATAGTTGAGTATCTGTTGTAGAGAGTGACACAGTTTGAAAGGAGGATAATAGTTGAGTATCTATTGTAGAGAGTGACACAGATTGAAAGGAAGTTAATAGTTGAGTATCTGTTGTAGAGAGTGACACAATTTGCAAGGAAGTTAATAGTTGAGTATCTGTTGTAGAGAGTGACACAGTTTGAAAGGAAGTTAATAGTTGAGTATCTATTGTAGAGAGTGATACAGTTTGAAAGGAGGATAATAGTTGAGTATCTATTGTAGAGAGTGACAGAGTTTGAAAGGAGGATAATTGTTGAGTATCTATTGTAGAGAGTGACACAGTTTGAAAGGAAGTTAATAGTTGAGTATCTGTTGTAGAGACTGACACAGTTTGAAAGGAGGATAATAGTTGAGTATCTATTGTAGAGAGTGACAGAGTTTGAAAGGAGGATAATTGTTGAGTATCTATTGTAGAGAGTGACACAGTTTGAAAGGAAGTTAATAGTTGAGTATCTGTTGTAGAGACTGACACAGTTTGAAAGGAAGTTAATAGTTCAGTATCTATTGTAGAGAGTGATACAGTTTGAAAGGAGGATAATAGTTGAGTATCTATTGTAGAGAGTGACAGAGTTTGAAAGGAGGATAATAGTTGAGTATCTACAGTAGAGAGTGACACAGTTTGAAAGGAGGATAATAGTTGAGTATCTATTGTAGAGAGTGATACAATTTGAAAGGAAGTTAATAGTTGAGTATCTGTTGTAGAGAGTGACACAGTTTTAAAGGAAGTTAATAGTTGAGTATCTGTTGTAGAGAGTGACACAGTTTGAAAGGAAGTTAATAGTTGAGTATCTGTTGTAGAGACTGACACAGTTTGAAAGGAAGTTAATAGTTGAGTATCTGTTGTAGAGACTGACACAGTTTGAAAGGAGGATAATAGTTGAGTATCTATTGTAGAGAGTGACAGAGTTTGAAAGGAGGATAATAGTTGAGTATCTATTGTAGAGAGTGACACAGATTGAAAGGAAGTTAAGAGTTGAGTATCTGTTGTAGAGAGTGACACAATTTGAAATGAAGTTAATAGTTGAGTATCTATCGTAGAGAGTGATACAGTTTGAAAGGAAGTTAATAGTTGAGTATCTATCGTAGAGAGTGATACAGTTTGAAAGGAAGTTAATAGTTGAGTATCTATTGTAGAGAGTGATACATTTTGAAAGTAGGATAATAGTTGAGTATCTATTGTAGAGAGTGACACAGTTTGAAAGGAAGTTAATAGTTGAGTATCTGTTGTAGAGAGTGACACAGTTTTAAAGGAAGTTAATAGTTGAGTATCTGTTGTAGAGAGTGATACAGTTTGAAAGGAAGGTAATAGTTGAGTATATGTTGTAGAGAGTGATACAGTTTGAAAGGAAGGTAATAGTTGAGTATCTATTGTAGAGAGTGACACAGTTTGAAAGGAAGGTAATAGTTGAGTATCTATTGTAGAGAGTGACACAGTTTGAAAGGAAGTTAATAGTTGAGTATCTGTTGTAGAGAGTGACACAGTTTGAAAGGAAGGTAATAGTTGAGTATCTATTGTAGAGAGTGACACAGTTTGAAAGGGAGGTAATAGTTGAGTATCTGTTGTAGAGAGTGATACAGTTTGAAAGGAAGGTAATAGTTGAGTATTTGTTGTAGAGAGTGACACAGTTTGAAAGGAAGTTAATTGTTGAGTATCTATTGTAGAGAGTGACACAGTTTGAAAGAAGGGTAATAGTTGAGTATCTGTTGTAGAGAGTGACACAGTTTGAAAGGAAGGTAATAGTTGAGTATCTATTGTAGAGAGTGACACAGATTGAAAGGAAGTTAATAGTTGAGTATCTGTTGTAGAGAGTGACACAGTTGGAAAGGAAGGTAATAGTTGAGTATCTATTGTAGAGAGTGACACAGTTTGAAAGGGAGGTAATAGTTGAGTATCTGTTGTAGAGAGTGATACAGTTTGAAACGAAGGTAATAGTTGAGTATTTGTTGTAGAGAGTGATACAGTTTGAAAGGAAGTTAATTGTTGAGTATCTATTGTAGAGAGTGACACAGTTTGAAAGAAGGGTAATAGTTGAGTATCTGTTGTAGAGAGTGACACAGTTTGAAAGGAAGGTAATAGTTGAGTATCTATTGTAGAGAGTGACACAGATTGAAAGGAAGTTAATAGTTGAGTATCTGTTGTAGAGAGTGACACAATTTGCAAGGAAGTTAATAGTTGAGTATCTGTTGTAGAGAGTGACACAGTTTGAAAGGAAGTTAATAGTTGAGTATCTATTGTAGAGAGTGATACAGTTTGAAAGGAGGATAATAGTTGAGTATCTATAGTAGAGAGTGACAGAGTTTGAAAGGAGGATAATAGTTGAGTATCTATTGTAGAGAGTGATACAATTTGAAAGGAGGATAATAGTTGAGTATCTGTTGTAGAGACTGACACAGTTTGAAAGGAGGATAATAGTTGAGTATCTATAGTAGAGAGTGACAGAGTTTGAAAGGAGGATAATAGTTGAGTATCTATTGTAGAGAGTGATACAATTTGAAAGGAAGTTAATAGTTGAGTATCTGTTGTAGAGAGTGACACAGTTTTAAAGGAAGTTAATAGTTGAGTATCTGTTGTAGAGAGTGACACAGTTTGAAAGGAAGTTAATAGTTGAGTATCTGTTGTAGAGACTGACACAGTTTGAAAGGAAGTTAATAGTTGAGTATCTGTTGTAGAGACTGACACAGTTTGAAAGGAGGATAATAGTTGAGTATCTATTGTAGAGAGTGACACAGATTGAAAGGAATTTAATAGTTGAGTATCTGTTGTAGAGAGTGACACAATTTGAAAGGAAGTTAATAGTTGAGTATCTGTTGTAGAGAGTGACACAGTTTGAAAGGAAGTTAATAGTTGATTATCTATCGTAGAGAGTGATACAGTTTGAAAGGAAGTTAATAGTTGAGTATCTATTGTAGAGAGTGATACATTTTGAAAGTAGGATAAAAGGTTGAGTATCTATTGTAGAGAGTGACACAGTTTGAAAGGAAGTTAATAGTTGAGTATCTGTTGTAGAGAGTGACACAGTTTTAAAGGAAGTTAATAGTTGAGTATCTGTTGTAGAGAGTGATACAGTTTGAAAGGAAGGTAATAGTTGAGTATCTGTTGTAGAGAGTGATACAGTTTGAAACGAAGGTAATAGTTGAGTATCTGTTGTAGAGAGTGACACAGTTTGAAAGGAAGGTAATAGTTGAGTATCTATTGTAGAGAGTGACACAGTTTGAAAGGAAGGTATTAGTTGAGTATCTATTGTAGAGAGTGACACAGTTTGAAAGGAAGTTAATAGTTGAGTATCTGTTGTAGAGAGTGACACAGTTTGAAAGGAAGGTAATAGTTGAGTATCTATTGTAGAGAGTGACACAGTTTGAAAGGGAGGTAATAGTTGAGTATCTGTTGTAGAGAGTGATACAGTTTGAAAGGAAGGTAATAGTTGAGTATTTGTTGTAGAGATTGATACAGTTTGAAAGGAAGTTAATTGTTGAGTATCTATTGTAGAGAGTGACACAGTTTGAAAGAAGGGTAATAGTTGAGTATCTGTTGTAGAGAGTGACACAGTTTGAAAGGAGGGTAATTGTTGAGTAGTTATTGTAGAGAGTGACACAGTTTGAAAGAAAGGTAATATTTGAGTATCTATTGTAGAGAGTGACACAGTTGTAAAGGAAGGTAATAGTTGAGTATCTATTGTAGAGAGTGATACAGTTTGAAAGGATGTTAATAGTTTAGTATCTGTTGTAGAGAGTGACACAGTCTGAAAGGAAGTTAATAGTTGAGTATCTGTTGTAGAGAGTGACACAGTTTGAAAGGAAGTTAATAGTTGAGTATCTATTGTAGAGAGTGACACAGTTTGAAAGAAAGGTAATATTTGAGTATCTATTGTAGAGAGTGATACTGATTGAAAGGTGGTTAATAGTTGAGTATCTGTTGTAGAGAGTGACACAGTTTGAAAGGAAGGTATTAGTTGAGTATCTGTTGTAGAGAGTGATACAGTTTGAAAGAAAGGTAATATTTGAGTATCTATTGTACAGAGTGATACAGTTTGAAAGGAGTTTAATAGTTGAGTATCTGTTGTAGAGAGTGACACAGTTTGAAAGGAAGTTAATTGTTGAGTATCTATTGTAGAGAGTGACACAGTTTGAAAGAAGGGTAATATTTGAGTATCTGTTGTAGAGAGTGACACAGTTTGAAAGGAGGGTAATTGTTGAGTAGCTATTGTAGAGAGTGACACAGTTTGAAAGGAAGTTAGTAGTTGAGTATCTGTTGTAGAGAGTGATACAGTTTGAAAGGAAGGTAATAGTTGAGTATCTATTGTAGAGAGTTACACAGTTTGAAAGGAGGTTAATAGTTGAGTATCTGTTGTAGAGAGTGATACAGTTTGAAAGGAATGTAATAGTTGAGTATCTGTTGTAAAGAGTGATACAGTTTGAAAGGAAGGTAATAGTTGAGTATCTGTTGTAGAGAGTGACACAGTTTGAAAGGAAGGTAATAGTTGAGTATCTATTGTAGAGAGTGACACAGTTTGAAAGGAAGGTATTAGTTGAGTATCTATTGTAGAGAGTGACACAGTTTGAAAGGAAGTTAATAGTTGAGTATCTGTTGTAGAGAGTGACACTGTTTGAAAGGAAGGTAATAGTTGAGTATCTATTGTAGAGAGTGACACAGTTTGAAAGGAAGTTAATAGTTGAGTATCTGTTGTAGAGACTGACACAGTTTGAAAGGAAGTTAATAGTTGAGTATCTGTTGTAGAGACTGACACAGTTTGAAAGGAGGATAATAGTTGAGTATCTATTGTAGAGAGTGACAGAGTTTGAAAGGAGGATAATAGTTGAGTATCTGTTGTAGAGAGTGACACAGATTGAAAGGAAGTTAATAGTTGAGTATCTGTTGTAGAGAGTGACACAATTTGAAAGGAAGTTAATAGTTGAGTATCTGTTGTAGAGAGTGACACAGTTTGAAAGGAAGTTAATAGTTGAGTATCTATCGTAGAGAGTGATACAGTTTGAAAGGAAGTTAATAGTTGAGTATCTATTGTAGAGAGTGATACATTTTGAAAGTAGGATAATAGTTGAGTATCTATTGTAGAGAGTGACACAGTTTGAAAGGAAGGTATTAGTTGAGTATCTATTGTAGAGAGTGACACAGTTTTAAAGGAAGTTAATAGTTGAGTATCTGTTGTAGAGAGTGATACAGTTTGAAAGGAAGGTAATAGTTGAGTATCTGTTGTAGAGAGTGATACAGTTTGAAAGGAAGGTAATAGTTGAGTATCTGTTGTAGAGAGTGACACAGTTTGAAAGGAAGGTAATAATTGAGTATCTATTGTAGAGAGTGACACAGTTTGAAAGGAAGGTATTAGTTGAGTATCTATTGTAGAGAGTGACACAGTTTGAAAGGAATTTAATAGTTGAGTATCTGTTGTAGAGACTGACACAGTTTGAAAGGAGGATAATAGTTGAGTATCTATTGTAGAGAGTGACAGAGTTTGAAAGGAGGATAATTGTTGAGTATCTATTGTAGAGAGTGACACAGATTGAAAGGAAGTTAATAGTTGAGTATCTGTTGTAGAGAGTGATACAGTTTGAAAGGAGGATAATAGTTGAGTATCTAGTGTAGAGAGTGATACAATTTGAAAGGAAGTTAATAGTTGAGTATCTGTTGTAGAGACTGACACAGTTTGAAAGGAAGTTAATAGTTGAGTATCTATCGTAGAGAGTGATACAGTTTGAAAGGAAGTTAATAGTTCAGTATCTATTGTAGAGAGTGATACAGTTTGAAAGGAGGATAATAGTTGAGTATCTGTTGTAGAGACTGACACAGTTTGAAAGGAGGATAATAGTTGAGTATCTACAGTAGAGAGTGACACAGTTTGAAAGGAGGATAATAGTTGAGTATCTATTGTAGAGAGTGATACAATTTGAAAGGAAGTTAATAGTTGAGTATCTGTTGTAGAGAGTGACACAGTTTTAAAGGAAGTTAATAGTTGAGTATCTGTTGTAGAGAGTGACACAGTTTGAAAGGAAGTTAATAGTTGAGTATCTGTTGTAGAGACTGACACAGTTTGAAAGGAAGTTAATAGTTGAGTATCTGTTGTAGAGACTGACACAGTTTGAAAGGAGGATAATAGTTGAGTATCTATTGTAGAGAGTGACAGAGTTTGAAAGGAGGATAATAGTTGAGTATCTATTGTAGAGAGTGACACAGATTGAAAGGAAGTTAAGAGTTGAGTATCTGTTGTAGAGAGTGACACAATTTGAAATGAAGTTAATAGTTGAGTATCTGCTGTAGAGAGTGACACAGTTTGAAAGGAAGTTAATAGTTGAGTATCTATCGTAGAGAGTGATACAGTTTGAAAGGAAGTTAATAGTTGAGTATCTATTGTAGAGAGTGATACATTTTGAAAGTAGGATAATAGTTGAGTATCTATTGTAGAGAGTGACACAGTTTGAAAGGAAGTTAATAGTTGAGTATCTGTTGTAGAGAGTGACACAGTTTTAAAGGAAGTTAATAGTTGAGTATCTGTTGTAGAGAGTGATACAGTTTGAAAGGAAGGTAATAGTTGAGTATATGTTGTAGAGAGTGATACAGTTTGAAAGGAAGGTAATAGTTGAGTATCTGTTGTAGAGAGTGACACAGTTTGAAAGGAAGGTAATAGTTGAGTATCTATTGTAGAGAGTGACACAGTTTGAAAGGAAGTTAATAGTTGAGTATCTGTTGTAGAGAGTGACACAGTTTGAAAGGAAGGTAATAGTTGAGTATCTATTGTAGAGAGTGACACAGTTTGAAAGGGAGGTAATAGTTGAGTATCTGTTGTAGAGAGTGATACAGTTTGAAAGGAAGGTAATAGTTGAGTATTTGTTGTAGAGAGTGACACAGTTTGAAAGGAAGTTAATTGTTGAGTATCTATTGTAGAGAGTGACACAGTTTGAAAGAAGGGTAATAGTTGAGTATCTGTTGTAGAGAGTGACACAGTTTGAAAGGAAGGTAATAGTTGAGTATCTATTGTAGAGAGTGACACAGATTGAAAGGAAGTTAATAGTTGAGTATCTGTTGTAGAGAGTGACACAGTTGGAAAGGAAGGTAATAGTTGAGTATCTATTGTAGAGAGTGACACAGTTTGAAAGGGAGGTAATAGTTGAGTATCTGTTGTAGAGAGTGATACAGTTTGAAACGAAGGTAATAGTTGAGTATTTGTTGTAGAGAGTGATACAGTTTGAAAGGAAGTTAATTGTTGAGTATCTATTGTAGAGAGTGACACAGTTTGAAAGAAGGGTAATAGTTGAGTATCTGTTGTAGAGAGTGACACAGTTTGAAAGGAAGGTAATAGTTGAGTATCTATTGTAGAGAGTGACACAGATTGAAAGGAAGTTAATAGTTGAGTATCTGTTGTAGAGAGTGACACAATTTGCAAGGAAGTTAATAGTTGAGTATCTGTTGTAGAGAGTGACACAGTTTGAAAGGAAGTTAATAGTTGAGTATCTATTGTAGAGAGTGATACAGTTTGAAAGGAGGATAATAGTTGAGTATCTATAGTAGAGAGTGACAGAGTTTGAAAGGAGGATAATAGTTGAGTATCTATTGTAGAGAGTGATACAATTTGAAAGGAGGATAATAGTTGAGTATCTGTTGTAGAGACTGACACAGTTTGAAAGGAGGATAATAGTTGAGTATCTATAGTAGAGAGTGACAGAGTTTGAAAGGAGGATAATAGTTGAGTATCTATTGTAGAGAGTGATACAATTTGAAAGGAAGTTAATAGTTGAGTATCTGTTGTAGAGAGTGACACAGTTTTAAAGGAAGTTAATAGTTGAGTATCTGTTGTAGAGAGTGACACAGTTTGAAAGGAAGTTAATAGTTGAGTATCTGTTGTAGAGACTGACACAGTTTGAAAGGAAGTTAATAGTTGAGTATCTGTTGTAGAGACTGACACAGTTTGAAAGGAGGATAATGGTTGAGTATCTATTGTAGAGAGTGACACAGATTGAAAGGAATTTAATAGTTGAGTATCTGTTGTAGAGAGTGACACAATTTGAAAGGAAGTTAATAGTTGAGTATCTGTTGTAGAGAGTGACACAGTTTGAAAGGAAGTTAATAGTTGATTATCTATCGTAGAGAGTGATACAGTTTGAAAGGAAGTTAATAGTTGAGTATCTATTGTAGAGAGTGATACATTTTGAAAGTAGGATAAAAGGTTGAGTATCTATTGTAGAGAGTGACACAGTTTGAAAGGAAGTTAATAGTTGAGTATCTGTTGTAGAGAGTGACACAGTTTTAAAGGAAGTTAATAGTTGAGTATCTGTTGTAGAGAGTGATACAGTTTGAAAGGAAGTTAATAGTTGAGTATCTGTTGTAGAGAGTGATACAGTTTGAAACGAAGGTAATAGTTGAGTATCTGTTGTAGAGAGTGACACAGTTTGAAAGGAAGGTAATAGTTGAGTATCTATTGTAGAGAGTGACACAGTTTGAAAGGAAGGTATTAGTTGAGTATCTATTGTAGAGAGTGACACAGTTTGAAAGGAAGTTAATAGTTGAGTATCTGTTGTAGAGAGTGACACAGTTTGAAAGGAAGGTAATAGTTGAGTATCTATTGTAGAGAGTGACACAGTTTGAAAGGGAGGTAATAGTTGAGTATCTGTTGTAGAGAGTGATACAGTTTGAAAGGAAGGTAATAGTTGAGTATTTGTTGTAGAGATTGATACAGTTTGAAAGGAAGTTAATTGTAGAGTATCTATTGTAGAGAGTGACACAGTTTGAAATAAGGGTAATAGTTGAGTATCTGTTGTAGAGAGTGACACAGTTTGAAAGGAGGGTAATTGTTGAGTAGTTATTGTAGAGAGTGACACAGTTTGAAAGAAAGGTAATATTTGAGTATCTATTGTAGAGAGTGACACAGTTGTAAAGGAAGGTAATAGTTGAGTATCTATTGTAGAGAGTGATACAGTTTGAAAGGATGTTAATAGTTTAGTATCTGTTGTAGAGAGTGACACAGTCTGAAAGGAAGTTAATAGTTGAGTATCTGTTGTAGAGAGTGACACAGTTTGAAAGGAAGTTAATAGTTGAGTATCTATTGTAGAGAGTGACACAGTTTGAAAGAAAGGTAATATTTGAGTATCTATTGTAGAGAGTGATACTGATTGAAAGGTGGTTAATAGTTGAGTATCTGTTGTAGAGAGTGACACAGTTTGAAAGGAAGGTATTAGTTGAGTATCTGTTGTAGAGAGTGATACAGTTTGAAAGAAAGGTAATATTTGAGTATCTATTGTACAGAGTGATACAGTTTGAAAGGAGTTTAATAGTTGAGTATCTGTTGTAGAGAGTGACACAGTTTGAAAGGAAGTTAATTGTTGAGTATCTATTGTAGAGAGTGACACAGTTTGAAAGAAGGGTAATATTTGAGTATCTGTTGTAGAGAGTGACACAGTTTGAAAGGAGGGTAATTGTTGAGTAGCTATTGTAGAGAGTGACACAGTTTGAAAGGAAGTTAGTAGTTGAGTATCTGTTGTAGAGAGTGATACAGTTTGAAAGGAAGGTAATAGTTGAGTATCTATTGTAGAGAGTTACACAGTTTGAAAGGAGGTTAATAGTTGAGTATCTGTTGTAGAGAGTGATACAGTTTGAAAGGAATGTAATAGTTGAGTATCTGTTGTAAAGAGTGATACAGTTTGAAAGGAAGGTAATAGTTGAGTATCTGTTGTAGAGAGTGACACAGTTTGAAAGGAAGGTAATAGTTGAGTATCTATTGTAGAGAGTGACACAGTTTGAAAGGAAGGTATTAGTTGAGTATCTATTGTAGAGAGTGACACAGTTTGAAAGGAAGTTAATAGTTGAGTATCTGTTGTAGAGAGTGACACTGTTTGAAAGGAAGGTAATAGTTGAGTATCTATTGTAGAGAGTGACACAGTTTGAAAGGAAGTTAATAGTTGAGTATCTGTTGTAGAGACTGACACAGTTTGAAAGGAAGTTAATAGTTGAGTATCTGTTGTAGAGACTGACACAGTTTGAAAGGAGGATAATAGTTGAGTATCTATTGTAGAGAGTGACAGAGTTTGAAAGGAGGATAATAGTTGAGTATCTGTTGTAGAGAGTGACACAGATTGAAAGGAAGTTAATAGTTGAGTATCTGTTGTAGAGAGTGACACAATTTGAAAGGAAGTTAATAGTTGAGTATCTGTTGTAGAGAGTGACACAGTTTGAAAGGAAGTTAATAGTTGAGTATCTATCGTAGAGAGTGATACAGTTTGAAAGGAAGTTAATAGTTGAGTATCTATTGTAGAGAGTGATACATTTTGAAAGTAGGATAATAGTTGAGTATCTATTGTAGAGAGTGACACAGTTTGAAAGGAAGGTATTAGTTGAGTATCTATTGTAGAGAGTGACACAGTTTTAAAGGAAGTTAATAGTTGAGTATCTGTTGTAGAGAGTGATACAGTTTGAAAGGAAGGTAATAGTTGAGTATCTGTTGTAGAGAGTGATACAGTTTGAAAGGAAGGTAATAGTTGAGTATCTGTTGTAGAGAGTGACACAGTTTGAAAGGAAGGTAATAATTGAGTATCTATTGTAGAGAGTGACACAGTTTGAAAGGAAGGTATTAGTTGAGTATCTATTGTAGAGAGTGACACAGTTTGAAAGGAATTTAATAGTTGAGTATCTGTTGTAGAGAGTGACACAGTTTGAAAGGAAGGTAATAGTTGAGTATCTATTGTAGAGAGTGACACAGTTTGAAAGGGAGGTAATAGTTGAGTATCTGTTGTAGAGAGTGATACAGTTTGAAAGGAAGGTAATAGTTGAGTATTTGTTGTAGAGATTGATACAGTTTGAAAGGAAGTTAATTGTTGAGTATCTATTGTAGAGAGTGACACAGTTTGAAAGAAGGGTAATAGTTGAGTATCTGTTGTAGAGAGTGACACAGTTTGAAAGGAGGGTAATTGTTGAGTAGTTATTGTAGAGAATGACACAGTTTGAAAGAAAGGTAATATTTGAGTATCTATTGTAGAGAGTGACACAGTTGTAAAGGAAGGTAATAGTTGAGTATCTATTGTAGAGAGTGATACAGTTTGAAAGGATGTTAATAGTTTAGTATCTGTTGTAGAGAGTGACACAGTCTGAAAGGAAGTTAATAGTTGAGTATCTGTTGTAGAGAGTGACACAGTTTGAAAGGAAGTTAATAGTTGAGTATCTATTGTAGAGAGTGACACAGTTTGAAAGAAAGGTAATATTTGAGTATCTATTGTAGAGAGTGATACTGATTGAAAGGTGGTTAATAGTTGAGTATCTGTTGTAGAGAGTGACACAGTTTGAAAGGAAGGTATTAGTTGAGTATCTGTTGTAGAGAGTGATACAGTTTGAAAGAAAGGTAATATTTGAGTATCTATTGTACAGAGTGATACAGTTTGAAAGGAGTTTAATAGTTGAGTATCTGTTGTAGAGAGTGACACAGTTTGAAAGGAAGTTAATTGTTGAGTATCTATTGTAGAGAGTGACACAGTTTGAAAGAAGGGTAATATTTGAGTATCTGTTGTAGAGAGTGACACAGTTTGAAAGGAGGGTAATTGTTGAGTAGCTATTGTAGAGAGTGACACAGTTTGAAAGGAAGTTAGTAGTTGAGTATCTGTTGTAGAGAGTGATACAGTTTGAAAGGAAGGTAATAGTTGAGTATCTATTGTAGAGAGTTACACAGTTTGAAAGGAGGTTAATAGTTGAGTATCTGTTGTAGAGAGTGATACAGTTTGAAAGGAATGTAATAGTTGAGTATCTGTTGTAAAGAGTGATACAGTTTGAAAGGAAGGTAATAGTTGTGTATCTGTTGTAGAGAGTGACACAGTTTGAAAGGAAGGTAATAGTTGAGTATCTGTTGTAGAGAGTGACACAGTTTGAAAGGAAGTTAATAGTTGAGTATCTGTTGTAGAGACTGACAGTTTGAAAGGAAGTTAATAGTTGAGTATCTGTTGTAGAGAGTGACACAGTTTGAAAGGAAGTTAATAATTGAGTATCTCTTGTAGAGAGTGATACAGTTTGAAAGGTAATATTTGAGTATCTATTGTAGAGAGTGATACACTTTGAAAGGATGTTAATAGTTTAGTATCTGTTGTAGAGAGTGACACAGTTTGAGAGAAGGGTAATAGTTGAGTATCTGTTATAGAGAGTGACACAGTTTGAAAGGAGGTTAATAGTTGAGTATCTGTTGTAGAGAGTGACACAGTTTGAAAGGAAGTTAATAGTTGAGTATCTATTGTAGAGAGTTACACAGTTTGAAAGGAGGTTAATAGTTGAGTATCTGTTGTAGAGAGTGATACAGTTTGAAACGAAGGTAATATTTGAGTATCTGTTGTAGAGAGTGAAACAGTTTGAAAGGAAGGTAATACTTGAGTATCTATTGTAGAGAGTGATACAGTTTGAAAGGAAGTTAATAGTTGAGTATCTATTGTAGAGAGTGACACAGTCTGAAAGCAAGGTAATAGTTGAGTATCTGTTGTAGAGAGTGACACAGTTTGAAAGGAAGGTAATAGTTGAGTATCTATTGTAGAGAGTGATACAGTTTGAAAGGAAGGTAATAGTTGAGTATCTGTTGTAGAGAGTGACACAGTTTGAAAGGAGGTTAATAGTTGAGTATCTGTTGTAGAGAGTGACACAGTTTCAAAGGAAGTTAATAGTTGAGTATCTGTTGTAGAGAGTGACAGTTTGAAAGGAAGTTAATAGTTGAGTATCTGTTGTAGAGAGAGACAGTTTGAAAGGAAGTTAATAGTTGAGTATCTGTTGTAGAGAGCGACACAATTTGAAAGGAAGTTAATAGTTGAGTATCTGTTGTAGAGAGTGACACAGTTTGAAAGGAAGGTATTAGTTGAGTATCTGTTGTAGAGAGTGACACAGTTTGAAAGGAAGTTAATAGTTGAGTATCTGTTGTAGAGAGTGACACAGTTTGAAAGGAAGGTAATAGTGAGTATCTATAGTAGAGAGTGACAGTTTGAAAGGAAGTTAATAGTTGAGTATCTATTGTAGAGAGTGACACAATTTGAAAGGAAGTTAATAGTGGAGTATCTGTTGTAGAGAGTGGCAGTTTGAAAGCAAGGTAATAGTTGACTATCTATTGTAGAGAGTGATACAGTTTGAAAGGAAGTTAATAGTTGAGTATCCGTTGTAGAGAGTGACACAGTTTGAAAGGAAGGTAATAGTTGAGTATCTGTTGTAGAGAGTGACAGTTTGAAAGGAAGGTAATAGTTGAGTATCTGTTGTAGAGAGTTACACAGTTTGAAAGGAAGGTAATAGTTGAGTATCTGTTGTAGAGAGTGATACAGTTTGAAAGGAAGGTAATAGTTGAGTATCTGTTGTAGAGAGTGATACAGTTTGAAAGGAAGGTAATAGTTGAGTATCTGTTGTAGAGAGTGACACAGTTTGAAAGGAAGGTAATAGTTGAGTATCTATTGTAGAGAGTAAAACAGTTTGAAAGGAAGTTAATAGTGGAGTATCTGTTGTAGAGAGTGGCAGTTTGAAAGAAAGGTAATAGTTGACTATCTATTGCAGAGAGTGATACAGTTTGAAAGGAAGTTAATAGTTGAGTATCTTTTGTAGAGAGTGACACAGTTTGAAAGGAAGGTAATAATTGAGTATCTGTTGTAGAGAGTGATACAGTTTGAAAGGAAGGTAATAGTTGAGTATCTGTTGTAGAGAGTGACACAGTTTGAAAGGAAGGTAATAGTTGAGTATCTGTTGTAGAGAGTGACACAATTTGAAAGGAAGGTAATACTTGAGTATCTGTCGTAGCGAGTGTCACAGTTTGAAAGGAGGTTAATAGTTGAGTATCTGTTGTACAGAGTTACACAGTTTGAAAGGAAGTTAATTGTTGAGTATCTGTTGTAGAGAGTGATACAGTTTGAAAGGAAGGTAATAGATGAGTATGTGTTGTAGAGTGACACAGTTCTAAAAGAGATTAATAGTTGAGTATCTGTTGTAGAGAATGAAACAGTTTGAAAGGAAGGTAATAGTTGAGTATCTGTTATAGAGAGTGACACAGTTTGAGAGAAGGGTAATAGCTGAGTATCTGTTGTAGAGAGTGACACAGTTTGAAAGGAAGTTAATAGTTGAGTATCTATTGTAGAGAGTTACACAGTTTGAAAGGAGGTTAATAGTTGAGTATCTGTTGTAGAGAGTGATACAGTTTGAAACGAAGGTAATATTTGAGTATCTGTTGTAGAGAGTGAAACAGTTTGAAAGGAAGGTAATACTTGAGTATCTATTGTAGAGAGTGATACAGTTTGAAAGGAAGTTAATAGTTGAGTATCTATTGTAGAGAGTGACACAGTTTGAAAACAAGGTAATAGTTGAGTATCTGTTGTAGAGAGTGACACAGTTTGAAAGGAAGGTAATAGTTGAGTATCTATTGTAGAGAGTGATACAGTTTGAAAGGAAGGTAATAGTTGAGTATCTGTTGTAGAGAGTGACACAGTTTGAAAGGAGGTTAATAGTTGAGTATCTGTTGTAGAGAGTGACACAGTTTCAAAGGAAGTTAATAGTTGAGTATCTGTTGTAGAGAGTGACAGTTTGAAAGGAAGTTAATAGTTGAGTATCTGTTGTAGAGAGAGACAGTTTGAAAGGAAGTTAATAGTTGAGTATCTGTTGTAGAGAGCGACACAATTTGAAAGGAAGTTAATAGTTGAGTATCTGTTGTAGAGAGTGACACAGTTTGAAAGGAAGGTATTAGTTGAGTATCTGTTGTAGAGAGTGACACAGTTTGAAAGGAAGTTAATAGTTGAGTATCTGTTGTAGAGAGTGACACAGTTTGAAAGGAAGGTAATAGTGAGTATCTATAGTAGAGAGTGACAGTTTGAAAGGAAGTTAATAGTTGAGTATCTATTGTAGAGAGTGACACAATTTGAAAGGAAGTTAATAGTGGAGTATCTGTTGTAGAGAGTGGCAGTTTGAAAGCAAGGTAATAGTTGACTATCTATTGTAGAGAGTGATACAGTTTGAAAGGAAGTTAATAGTTGAGTATCCGTTGTAGAGAGTGACACAGTTTGAAAGGAAGGTAATAGTTGAGTATCTGTTGTAGAGAGTGACAGTTTGAAAGGAAGGTAATAGTTGAGTATCTGTTGTAGAGAGTTACACAGTTTGAAAGGAAGGTAATAGTTGAGTATCTGTTGTAGAGAGTGATACAGTTTGAAAGGAAGGTAATAGTTGAGTATCTGTTGTAGAGAGTGATACAGTTTGAAAGGAAGGTAATAGTTGAGTATCTGTTGTAGAGAGTGACACAGTTTGAAAGGAAGGTAATAGTTGAGTATCTATTGTAGAGAGTAAAACAGTTTGAAAGGAAGTTAATAGTGGAGTATCTGTTGTAGAGAGTGGCAGTTTGAAAGAAAGGTAATAGTTGACTATCTATTGCAGAGAGTGATACAGTTTGAAAGGAAGTTAATAGTTGAGTATCTTTTGTAGAGAGTGACACAGTTTGAAAGGAAGGTAATAATTGAGTATCTGTTGTAGAGAGTGATACAGTTTGAAAGGAAGGTAATAGTTGAGTATCTGTTGTAGAGAGTGACACAGTTTGAAAGGAAGGTAATAGTTGAGTATCTGTTGTAGAGAGTGACACAATTTGAAAGGAAGGTAATACTTGAGTATCTGTCGTAGCGAGTGTCACAGTTTGAAAGGAGGTTAATAGTTGAGTATCTGTTGTACAGAGTTACACAGTTTGAAAGGAAGTTAATTGTTGAGTATCTGTTGTAGAGAGTGATACAGTTTGAAAGGAAGGTAATAGATGAGTATGTGTTGTAGAGTGACACAGTTCTAAAAGAGATTAATAGTTGAGTATCTGTTGTAGAGAATGAAACAGTTTGAAAGGAAGGTAATAGTTGAGTATCTGTTATAGAGAGTGACACAGTTTGAGAGAAGGGTAATAGCTGAGTATCTGTTGTAGAGAGTGACACAGTTTGAAAGGAAGTTAATAGTTGAGTATCTATTGTAGAGAGTTACACAGTTTGAAAGGAGGTTAATAGTTGAGTATCTGTTGTAGAGAGTGATACAGTTTGAAACGAAGGTAATATTTGAGTATCTGTTGTAGAGAGTGAAACAGTTTGAAAGGAAGGTAATACTTGAGTATCTATTGTAGAGAGTGATACAGTTTGAAAGGAAGTTAATAGTTGAGTATCTATTGTAGAGAGTGACACAGTTTGAAAACAAGGTAATAGTTGAGTATCTGTTGTAGAGAGTGACACAGTTTGAAAGGAAGGTAATAGTTGAGTATCTATTGTAGAGAGTGATACAGTTTGAAAGGAAGGTAATAGTTGAGTATCTGTTGTAGAGAGTGACACAGTTTGAAAGGAGGTTAATAGTTGAGTATCTGTTGTAGAGAGTGACACAGTTTCAAAGGAAGTTAATAGTTGAGTATCTGTTGTAGAGAGTGACAGTTTGAAAGGAAGTTAATAGTTGAGTATCTGTTGTAGAGAGAGACAGTTTGAAAGGAAGTTAATAGTTGAGTATCTGTTGTAGAGAGCGACACAATTTGAAAGGAAGTTAATAGTTGAGTATCTGTTGTAGAGAGTGACACAGTTTGAAAGGAAGGTATTAGTTGAGTATCTGTTGTAGAGAGTGACACAGTTTGAAAGGAAGTTAATAGTAGAATATCTGTTGTAGAGAGTGACACAGTTTGAAAGGAAGGTAATAGTTGAGTATCTATAGTAGAGAGTGACAGTTTGAAAGGAAGTTAATAGTTGAGTATCTATTGTAGAGAGTGACACAATTTGAAAGGAAGTTAATAGTGGAGTATCTGTTGTAGAGAGTGGCAGTTTGAAAGAAAGGTAATAGTTGACTATCTATTGTAGAGAGTGATACAGTTTGAAAGGAACTTAATAGTTGAGTATCCGTTGTAGAGAGTGACACAGTTTGAAAGGAAGGTAATAGTTGAGTATCTGTTGTAGAGAGTGATACAGTTTGAAAGGAAGGTAATAGTTGAGTATATGTTGTAGAGAGTGATACAGTTTGAAAGGAAGGTAATAGTTGAGTATCTGTTGTAGAGAGTGACACAGTTTGAAAGGAAGGTAATAGTTGAGTATCTATTGTAGAGAGTGACACAGTTTGAAAGGAAGTTAATAGTTGAGTATCTGTTGTAGAGAGTGATGCAGTTTGAAAGGAAGGTAATAGTTGACTATCTATTGTAGAGAGTGATACAGTTTGAAAGGAACTTAATAGTTGAGTATCTGTTGTAGAGAGTGACACAGTTTGAAAGGAAGGTAATAGTTGAGTATATGTTGTAGAGATTGATACAGTTTGAAAGGAAGGTAATAGTTGAGTATATGTTGTAGAGAGTGATACAGTTTGAAAGGAAGGTAATAGTTGAGTATCTGTTGTAGAGAGTGACACAGTTTGAAAGGAAGGTAATAGTTGAGTATCTATTGTAGAGAGTGACACAGTTTGAAAGGAAGTTAATAGTGGTGTATCTGTTGTAGAGAGTGGCAGTTTGAAAGAAAGGTAATAGTTGACTATCTATTGTAGAGAGTGACACAGTCTGAAAGGAAGGTAATAGTTGAGTATCTGTTGTAGAGAGTGACACAGTTTGAAAGAAGGGTAATATTTGAGTATCTGTTATAGAGAGTGACACAGTTTGAAAGGAAGTTAATAGTTGAGTATCTGTTGTAGAGAGTGACACAGTTTGAAAGGAAGGTAATACTTGAGTATCTGTTGTAGAGAGTGATACAGTTTGAAAGGAAGGTAATAGTTGAGTATCTGTTATAGAGAGTGACACAGTTTGAGAGAAGGGTAATAGTAGAGTATCTGTTGTAGAGAGTGACACAGTTTGAAAGGATGTTAATAGTTGAGTATCTATTGTAGAGAGTTACACAGTTTGAAAGGAGGTTAATAGTTGAGTATCTGTTGTAGAGAGTGATACAGTTTGAAACGAAGGTAATATTTGAGTATCTGTTGTAGAGAGTGAAACAGTTTGAAAGGAAGGTAATACTTGAGTATCTATTGTAGAGAGTGATACAGTTTGAAAGGAAGTTAATAGCTGAGTATCTATTGTAGAGAGTGACACAGTTTGAAAACAAGGTAATAGTTGAGTATCTGTTGTAGAGAGTGACACAGTTTGAAAGGAAGGTAATAGTTGAGTATCTATTGTAGAGAGTGATACAGTTTGAAAGGAAGGTAATAGTTGAGTATCTGTTGTAGAGAGTGACACAGTTTGAAAGGGGGATAATAGTTGAGTATCTGTTGTAGAGAGTGACACAGTTTCAAAGGAAGTTAATAGTTGAGTATCTGTTGTAGAGAGTGACAGTTTGAAAGGAAGTTAATAGTTGAGTATCTGTTGTAGAGAGCGACACAATTTGAAAGGAAGTTAATAGTTGAGTATCTGTTGTAGAGAGTGACACAGTTTGAAAGGAAGGTATTAGTTGAGTATCTGTTGTAGAGAGTGACACAGTTTGAAAGGAAGTTAATAGTTGAGTATCTGTTGTAGAGAGTGACACAGTTTGAAAGGAAAGTAATAGTTGAGTATCTATAGTAGAGAGTGACAGTTTGAAAGGTAGTTAATAGTTGAGTATCTATTGTAGAGAGTGACACAATTTGAAAGGAAGTTAATAGTGGAGTATCTGTTGTAGAGAGTGGCAGTTTGAAAGAAAGGTAATAGTTGACTATCTATTGTAGAGAGTGATACAGTTTGAAAGGAAGTTAATAGTTGAGTATCCGTTGTAGAGAGTGACACAGTTTGAAAGGAAGGTAATAGTTGAGTATCTGTTGTAGAGAGTGATGCAGTTTGAAAGGAAGGTAATAGTTGAGTATCTGTTGTAGAGAGTGATACAGTTTGAAAGGAAGGTAATAGTTGAGTATATGTTGTAGAGAGTGATACAGTTTGAAAGGAAGGTAATAGTTGAGTATCTGTTGTAGAGAGTGACACAGTTTGAAAGGAAGGTAATAGTTGAGTATCTATTGTAGAGAGTGACAGTTTGAAAGGAAGTTAATAGTGGTGTATCTGTTGTAGAGAGTGGCAGTTTGAAAGAAAGGTAATAGTTGACTATCTATTGTAGAGAGTGATACAGTTTGAAAGGAAGTTAATAGTTGAGTATCTTTTGTAGAGAGTGACACAGTTTGAAAGGAAGGTAATAATTGAGTATCTGTTGTAGAGAGTGACAGTTTGAAAGGAAGGTAATAGTTGAGTATCTGTTGTAGAGAGTTACACAGTTTGAAAGGAAGGTAATAGTTGAGTATCTGTTGTAGAGAGTGATGCAGCTTGAAAGGAAGGTAATAGTTGAGTATCTGTTGTAGAGAGTGATACAGTTTGAAAGGAAGGTAATAGTTGAGTATCTGTTGTAGAGAGTGATACAGTTTGAGAGAAGGGTAATAGTAGAGTATCTGTTGTAGAGAGTGACACAGTTAGGAAGGGAGGTAATAGTTGAGTATCTGTTGTAGAGAGTGATACAGTTTGAAAGGAAGGTAATAGTTGAGTATTTGTTGTAGAGAGTGATACAGTTTGAAAGGAAGTTAATTGTTGAGTATCTATTGTAGAGAGTGACACAGTTTGAAAGAAGGATAATAGTTGAGTATCTGTTGTAGAGAGTGACAGAGTTTGAAAGGAGGATAATTGTTGAGTATCTATTGTAGAGAGTGACACAGATTGAAAGGAAGTTAATAGTTGAGTATCTGTTGTAGAGAGTGATACAGTTTGAAAGGAGGATAATAGTTGAGTATCTAGTGTAGAGAGTGATACAATTTGAAAGGAAGTTAATAGTTGAGTATCTGTTGTAGAGACTGACACAGTTTGAAAGGAAGTTAATAGTTGAGTATCTATCGTAGAGAGTGATACAGTTTGAAAGGAAGTTAATAGTTCAGTATCTATTGTAGAGAGTGATACAGTTTGAAAGGAGGATAATAGTTGAGTATCTGTTGTAGAGACTGACACAGTTTGAAAGGAGGATAATAGTTGAGTATCTACAGTAGAGAGTGACACAGTTTGAAAGGAGGATAATAGTTGAGTATCTATTGTAGAGAGTGATACAATTTGAAAGGAAGTTAATAGTTGAGTATCTGTTGTAGAGAGTGACACAGTTTTAAAGGAAGTTAATAGTTGAGTATCTGTTGTAGAGAGTGACACAGTTTGAAAGGAAGTTAATAGTTGAGTATCTGTTGTAGAGACTGACACAGTTTGAAAGGAAGTTAATAGTTGAGTATCTGTTGTAGAGACTGACAGTTTGAAAGGAAGTTAATAGTTGAGTATCTGTTGTAGAGAGTGACACAGTTTGAAAGGAAGTTAATAGTTGAGTATCTGTTGTAGAGAGTGACACAGTTTGAAAGGAAGTTAATAGTTGAGTATCTGTTGTAGAGACTGACAGTTTGAAAGGAAGTTAATAGTTGAGTATCTGTTGTAGAGAGTGACACAGTTTGAAAGGAAATTAATAATTGAGTATCTATTGTAGAGAGTGATACAGTTTGAAAGGAAGGTAATAGTTGAGTATCTGTTGTAGAGAGTGATACAGTTTGAAAGGAAGTTAATAGTTGAGTATCTATTGTAGAGAGTGAGACAGTTTGAAAGGAAGTTAATAGTTGAGTATCTATTGTAGAGACTGACACAGTTTGAAAGGAAGTTAATAGTTGAGTATCTATTGTAGAGACTGACACAGTTTGAAAGGAAGTTAATAGTTGAGTATCTATTGTAGAGACTGACACAGTTTGAAAGGAAGTTAATAGTTGAGTATCTGTTGTAGAGAGTGACACAGTTTGAAAGGAAGTTAATAGTTGAGTATCTGTTGTAGAGAGTGACACAGTTTGAAAGGGGGTTAATAGTTGAGTATCTGTTGTAGAGAGGGACACAGTTTGAAAGGAGGTTAATAGTTGAGTATCTGTTGTAGAGACTGACACAGTTTGAAAGGAAGTTAATAGTTGAGTATCTGTTGTAGAGAGTGATACAGTTTGAAAGGAAGTTAATAGTTGAGTATCTATTGTAGAGACTGACACAGTTTGAAAGGAAGTTAATAGTTGAGTATCTATTGTAGAGACTGACACAGTTTGAAAGGAAGTTAATAGTTGAGTATCTATTGTAGAGAGTGACACAGTTTGAAAGGAAGTTAATAGTTGAGTATCTGTTGTAGAGAGTGACACAGTTTGAAAGGAAGTTAATAGTTGAGTATCTGTTGTAGAGAGGGACACAGTTTGAAAGGAGGTTAATAGTTGAGTATCTGTTGTAGAGACTGACACAGTTTGAAAGGAAGTTAATAGTTGAGTATCTATTGTAGAGACTGACACAGTTTGAAAGGAAGTTAATAGTTGAGTATCTGTTGTAGAGAGTGACACAGTTTGAAAGGAAGTTAATAGTTGAGTATCTGTTGTAGAGAGGGACACAGTTTGAAAGGAGGTTAATAGTTGAGTATCTGTTGTAGAGAGTGACACAGTTTGAAAGGAAGTTAATAGTTGAGTATCTATTGTAGAGACTGACACAGTTTGAAAGGAAGTTAATAGTTGAGTATCTGTTGTAGAGAGTGACACAGTTTGAAAGGAGGTTAATAGTTGAGTATCTGTTGTAGAGAGTGACACAGTTTGAAAGGAAGTTAATAGTTGAGTATCTATTGTAGAGACTGACACAGTTTGAAAGGAAGTTAATAGTTGAGTATCTGTTGTAGAGAGTGACACAGTTTGAAAGGAATTTAATAGTTGAGTATCTGTTGTAGAGAGGGACACAGTTTGAAAGGAGGTTAATAGTTGAGTATCTGTTGTAGAGAGTGACACAGTTTGAAAGGAAGTTAATAGTTGAGTATCTATTGTAGAGACTGACACAGTTTGAAAGGAAGTTAATAGTTGAGTATCTGTTGTAGAGAGTGACACAGTTTGAAAGGAATTTAATAGTTGAGTATCTGTTGTAGAGAGGGACACAGTTTGAAAGGAGGTTAATAGTTGAGTATCTGTTGTAGAGAGTGACACAGTTTGAAAGGAAGTTAATAGTTGAGTATCTGTTGTAGAGAGTGACACAGTTTGAAAGGAAGTTAATAGTTGAGTATCTGTTGTAGAGAGGGACACAGTTTGAAAGGAGGATAATAGTTGAGTATCTATTGTAGAGAGTGACACAGTTTGAAAGGAAGTTAATAGTTGAGTATCTGTTGTAGAGACTGACACAGTTTGAAAGGAGGATAATAGTTGAGTATCTGTTGTAGAGAGTGAGACAGTTTGAAAGGAAGGTAATAGTTGAGTATCTATTGTAGAGAGTGACACAGTTTGAAACGAAGGTATTAGTTGAGTATCTGTTGTAGAGACTGACACAGTTTGAAAGGAGGATAATAGTTGAGTATCTATTGTAGAGAGTGACACAGTTTGAAAGGAAGTTAATAGTTGAGTATCTGTTGTAGAGAGTGATACAGTTTGAAAGGAAGTTAATAGTTGAGTATCTGTTGTAGAGACTGACACAGTTTGAAAGGAGGATAATAGTTGAGTATCTATTGTAGAGAGTGACAAAGTTTGAAAGGAGGATAATAGTTGAGTATCTATTGTAGAGAGTGACAAAGTTTGAAAGGAGGATAATAGTTGAGTATCTAGTGTAGAGAGTGACACAGTTTGAAAGGAAGTTAATAGTTGAGTATCTGTTGTAGAGAGTGATACAGTTTGAAAGGAAGTTAATAGTTGAGTATCTGTTGTAGAGACTGACACAGTTTGAAAGGAGGATAATAGTTGAGTATCTATTGTAGAGAGTGACACAGTTTGAAAGGAAGTTAATAGTTGAGTATCTGTTGTAGAGAGTGATACAGTTTGAAAGGAAGTTAATAGTTGAGTATCTGTTGTAGAGACTGACACAGTTTGAAAGGAGGATAATAGTTGAGTATCTATTGTAGAGAGTGATACAGTTTGAAAGGAGGATAATAGTTGAGTGTCTAGTGTAGAGAGTGATACAATTTGAAAGGAAGTTAATAGTTGAGTATCTGTTGTAGAGAGTGACACAGTTTGAAAGGAGGATAATAGTTGAGTATCTATTGTAGAGAGTGACAGAGTTTGAAAGGAGGATAATTGTTGAGTATCTATTGTAGAGAGTGACACAGATTGAAAGGAAGTTAATAGTTGAGTATCTGTTGTAGAGAGTGATACAGTTTGAAAGGAGGATAATAGTTGAGTATCTGTTGTAGAGAGTGACAGAGTTTGAAAGGAGGATAATTGTTGAGTATCTATTGTAGAGAGTGACACAGATTGAAAGGAAGTTAATAGTTGAGTATCTGTTGTAGAGAGTGATACAGTTTGAAAGGAGGATAATAGTTGAGTATCTATTGTAGAGAGTGACAGAGTTTGAAAGGAGGATAATTGTTGAGTATCTATTGTAGAGAGTGACACAGTTTGAAAGGAAGTTAATAGTTGAGTATCTGTTGTAGAGACTGACACAGTTTGAAAGGAGGATAATAGTTGAGTATCTATTGTAGAGAGTGACAGAGTTTGAAAGGAGGATAATTGTTGAGTATCTATTGTAGAGAGTGACACAGATTGAAAGGAAGTTAATAGTTGAGTATCTGTTGTAGAGAGTGATACAGTTTGAAAGGAGGATAATAGTTGAGTATCTAGTGTAGAGAGTGATACAATTTGAAAGGAAGTTAATAGTTGAGTATCTGTTGTAGAGACTGACACAGTTTGAAAGGAAGTTAATAGTTGAGTATCTATCGTAGAGAGTGATACAGTTTGAAAGGAAGTTAATAGTTCAGTATCTATTGTAGAGAGTGATACAGTTTGAAAGGAGGATAATAGTTGAGTATCTGTTGTAGAGACTGACACAGTTTGAAAGGAGGATAATAGTTGAGTATCTACAGTAGAGAGTGACACAGTTTGAAAGGAGGATAATAGTTGAGTATCTATTGTAGAGAGTGATACAATTTGAAAGGAAGTTAATAGTTGAGTATCTGTTGTAGAGAGTGACACAGTTTTAAAGGAAGTTAATAGTTGAGTATCTGTTGTAGAGAGTGACACAGTTTGAAAGGAAGTTAATAGTTGAGTATCTGTTGTAGAGACTGACACAGTTTGAAAGGAAGTTAATAGTTGAGTATCTGTTGTAGAGACTGACACAGTTTGAAAGGAGGATAATAGTTGAGTATCTATTGTAGAGAGTGACAGAGTTTGAAAGGAGGATAATAGTTGAGTATCTATTGTAGAGAGTGACACAGATTGAAAGGAAGTTAAGAGTTGAGTATCTGTTGTAGAGAGTGACACAATTTGAAATGAAGTTAATAGTTGAGTATCTGCTGTAGAGAGTGACACAGTTTGAAAGGAAGTTAATAGTTGAGTATCTATCGTAGAGAGTGATACAGTTTGAAAGGAAGTTAATAGTTGAGTATCTATTGTAGAGAGTGATACATTTTGAAAGTAGGATAATAGTTGAGTATCTATTGTAGAGAGTGACACAGTTTGAAAGGAAGTTAATAGTTGAGTATCTGTTGTAGAGAGTGACACAGTTTTAAAGGAAGTTAATAGTTGAGTATCTGTTGTAGAGAGTGATACAGTTTGAAAGGAAGGTAATAGTTGAGTATATGTTGTAGAGAGTGATACAGTTTGAAAGGAAGGTAATAGTTGAGTATCTGTTGTAGAGAGTGACACAGTTTGAAAGGAAGGTAATAGTTGAGTATCTATTGTAGAGAGTGACACAGTTTGAAAGGAAGTTAATAGTTGAGTATCTGTTGTAGAGAGTGACACAGTTTGAAAGGAAGGTAATAGTTGAGTATCTATTGTAGAGAGTGACACAGTTTGAAAGGGAGGTAATAGTTGAGTATCTGTTGTAGAGAGTGATACAGTTTGAAAGGAAGGTAATAGTTGAGTATTTGTTGTAGAGAGTGACACAGTTTGAAAGGAAGTTAATTGTTGAGTATCTATTGTAGAGAGTGACACAGTTTGAAAGAAGGGTAATAGTTGAGTATCTGTTGTAGAGAGTGACACAGTTTGAAAGGAAGGTAATAGTTGAGTATCTATTGTAGAGAGTGACACAGATTGAAAGGAAGTTAATAGTTGAGTATCTGTTGTAGAGAGTGACACAGTTGGAAAGGAAGGTAATAGTTGAGTATCTATTGTAGAGAGTGACACAGTTTGAAAGGGAGGTAATAGTTGAGTATCTGTTGTAGAGAGTGATACAGTTTGAAACGAAGGTAATAGTTGAGTATTTGTTGTAGAGAGTGATACAGTTTGAAAGGAAGTTAATTGTTGAGTATCTATTGTAGAGAGTGACACAGTTTGAAAGAAGGGTAATAGTTGAGTATCTGTTGTAGAGAGTGACACAGTTTGAAAGGAAGGTAATAGTTGAGTATCTATTGTAGAGAGTGACACAGATTGAAAGGAAGTTAATAGTTGAGTATCTGTTGTAGAGAGTGACACAATTTGCAAGGAAGTTAATAGTTGAGTATCTGTTGTAGAGAGTGACACAGTTTGAAAGGAAGTTAATAGTTGAGTATCTATTGTAGAGAGTGATACAGTTTGAAAGGAGGATAATAGTTGAGTATCTATAGTAGAGAGTGACAGAGTTTGAAAGGAGGATAATAGTTGAGTATCTATTGTAGAGAGTGATACAATTTGAAAGGAGGATAATAGTTGAGTATCTGTTGTAGAGACTGACACAGTTTGAAAGGAGGATAATAGTTGAGTATCTATAGTAGAGAGTGACAGAGTTTGAAAGGAGGATAATAGTTGAGTATCTATTGTAGAGAGTGATACAATTTGAAAGGAAGTTAATAGTTGAGTATCTGTTGTAGAGAGTGACACAGTTTTAAAGGAAGTTAATAGTTGAGTATCTGTTGTAGAGAGTGACACAGTTTGAAAGGAAGTTAATAGTTGAGTATCTGTTGTAGAGACTGACACAGTTTGAAAGGAAGTTAATAGTTGAGTATCTGTTGTAGAGACTGACACAGTTTGAAAGGAGGATAATAGTTGAGTATCTATTGTAGAGAGTGACACAGATTGAAAGGAATTTAATAGTTGAGTATCTGTTGTAGAGAGTGACACAATTTGAAAGGAAGTTAATAGTTGAGTATCTGTTGTAGAGAGTGACACAGTTTGAAAGGAAGTTAATAGTTGATTATCTATCGTAGAGAGTGATACAGTTTGAAAGGAAGTTAATAGTTGAGTATCTATTGTAGAGAGTGATACATTTTGAAAGTAGGATAAAAGGTTGAGTATCTATTGTAGAGAGTGACACAGTTTGAAAGGAAGTTAATAGTTGAGTATCTGTTGTAGAGAGTGACACAGTTTTAAAGGAAGTTAATAGTTGAGTATCTGTTGTAGAGAGTGATACAGTTTGAAAGGAAGGTAATAGTTGAGTATCTGTTGTAGAGAGTGATACAGTTTGAAACGAAGGTAATAGTTGAGTATCTGTTGTAGAGAGTGACACAGTTTGAAAGGAAGGTAATAGTTGAGTATCTATTGTAGAGAGTGACACAGTTTGAAAGGAAGGTATTAGTTGAGTATCTATTGTAGAGAGTGACACAGTTTGAAAGGAAGTTAATAGTTGAGTATCTGTTGTAGAGAGTGACACAGTTTGAAAGGAAGGTAATAGTTGAGTATCTATTGTAGAGAGTGACACAGTTTGAAAGGGAGGTAATAGTTGAGTATCTGTTGTAGAGAGTGATACAGTTTGAAAGGAAGGTAATAGTTGAGTATTTGTTGTAGAGATTGATACAGTTTGAAAGGAAGTTAATTGTTGAGTATCTATTGTAGAGAGTGACACAGTTTGAAAGAAGGGTAATAGTTGAGTATCTGTTGTAGAGAGTGACACAGTTTGAAAGGAGGGTAATTGTTGAGTAGTTATTGTAGAGAGTGACACAGTTTGAAAGAAAGGTAATATTTGAGTATCTATTGTAGAGAGTGACACAGTTGTAAAGGAAGGTAATAGTTGAGTATCTATTGTAGAGAGTGATACAGTTTGAAAGGATGTTAATAGTTTAGTATCTGTTGTAGAGAGTGACACAGTCTGAAAGGAAGTTAATAGTTGAGTATCTGTTGTAGAGAGTGACACAGTTTGAAAGGAAGTTAATAGTTGAGTATCTATTGTAGAGAGTGACACAGTTTGAAAGAAAGGTAATATTTGAGTATCTATTGTAGAGAGTGATACTGATTGAAAGGTGGTTAATAGTTGAGTATCTGTTGTAGAGAGTGACACAGTTTGAAAGGAAGGTATTAGTTGAGTATCTGTTGTAGAGAGTGATACAGTTTGAAAGAAAGGTAATATTTGAGTATCTATTGTACAGAGTGATACAGTTTGAAAGGAGTTTAATAGTTGAGTATCTGTTGTAGAGAGTGACACAGTTTGAAAGGAAGTTAATTGTTGAGTATCTATTGTAGAGAGTGACACAGTTTGAAAGAAGGGTAATATTTGAGTATCTGTTGTAGAGAGTGACACAGTTTGAAAGGAGGGTAATTGTTGAGTAGCTATTGTAGAGAGTGACACAGTTTGAAAGGAAGTTAGTAGTTGAGTATCTGTTGTAGAGAGTGATACAGTTTGAAAGGAAGGTAATAGTTGAGTATCTATTGTAGAGAGTTACACAGTTTGAAAGGAGGTTAATAGTTGAGTATCTGTTGTAGAGAGTGATACAGTTTGAAAGGAATGTAATAGTTGAGTATCTGTTGTAAAGAGTGATACAGTTTGAAAGGAAGGTAATAGTTGAGTATCTGTTGTAGAGAGTGACACAGTTTGAAAGGAAGGTAATAGTTGAGTATCTATTGTAGAGAGTGACACAGTTTGAAAGGAAGGTATTAGTTGAGTATCTATTGTAGAGAGTGACACAGTTTGAAAGGAAGTTAATAGTTGAGTATCTGTTGTAGAGAGTGACACTGTTTGAAAGGAAGGTAATAGTTGAGTATCTATTGTAGAGAGTGACACAGTTTGAAAGGAAGTTAATAGTTGAGTATCTGTTGTAGAGACTGACACAGTTTGAAAGGAAGTTAATAGTTGAGTATCTGTTGTAGAGACTGACACAGTTTGAAAGGAGGATAATAGTTGAGTATCTATTGTAGAGAGTGACAGAGTTTGAAAGGAGGATAATAGTTGAGTATCTGTTGTAGAGAGTGACACAGATTGAAAGGAAGTTAATAGTTGAGTATCTGTTGTAGAGAGTGACACAATTTGAAAGGAAGTTAATAGTTGAGTATCTGTTGTAGAGAGTGACACAGTTTGAAAGGAAGTTAATAGTTGAGTATCTATCGTAGAGAGTGATACAGTTTGAAAGGAAGTTAATAGTTGAGTATCTATTGTAGAGAGTGATACATTTTGAAAGTAGGATAATAGTTGAGTATCTATTGTAGAGAGTGACACAGTTTGAAAGGAAGGTATTAGTTGAGTATCTATTGTAGAGAGTGACACAGTTTTAAAGGAAGTTAATAGTTGAGTATCTGTTGTAGAGAGTGATACAGTTTGAAAGGAAGGTAATAGTTGAGTATCTGTTGTAGAGAGTGATACAGTTTGAAAGGAAGGTAATAGTTGAGTATCTGTTGTAGAGAGTGACACAGTTTGAAAGGAAGGTAATAATTGAGTATCTATTGTAGAGAGTGACACAGTTTGAAAGGAAGGTATTAGTTGAGTATCTATTGTAGAGAGTGACACAGTTTGAAAGGAATTTAATAGTTGAGTATCTGTTGTAGAGACTGACACAGTTTGAAAGGAGGATAATAGTTGAGTATCTATTGTAGAGAGTGACAGAGTTTGAAAGGAGGATAATTGTTGAGTATCTATTGTAGAGAGTGACACAGATTGAAAGGAAGTTAATAGTTGAGTATCTGTTGTAGAGAGTGATACAGTTTGAAAGGAGGATAGTAGTTGAGTATCTAGTGTAGAGAGTGATACAATTTGAAAGGAAGTTAATAGTTGAGTATCTGTTGTAGAGACTGACACAGTTTGAAAGGAAGTTAATAGTTGAGTATCTATCGTAGAGAGTGATACAGTTTGAAAGGAAGTTAATAGTTCAGTATCTATTGTAGAGAGTGATACAGTTTGAAAGGAGGATAATAGTTGAGTATCTGTTGTAGAGACTGACACAGTTTGAAAGGAGGATAATAGTTGAGTATCTACAGTAGAGAGTGACACAGTTTGAAAGGAGGATAATAGTTGAGTATCTATTGTAGAGAGTGATACAATTTGAAAGGAAGTTAATAGTTGAGTATCTGTTGTAGAGAGTGACACAGTTTTAAAGGAAGTTAATAGTTGAGTATCTGTTGTAGAGAGTGACACAGTTTGAAAGGAAGTTAATAGTTGAGTATCTGTTGTAGAGACTGACACAGTTTGAAAGGAAGTTAATAGTTGAGTATCTGTTGTAGAGACTGACACAGTTTGAAAGGAGGATAATAGTTGAGTATCTATTGTAGAGAGTGACAGAGTTTGAAAGGAGGATAATAGTTGAGTATCTATTGTAGAGAGTGACACAGATTGAAAGGAAGTTAAGAGTTGAGTATCTGTTGTAGAGAGTGACACAATTTGAAATGAAGTTAATAGTTGAGTATCTGCTGTAGAGAGTGACACAGTTTGAAAGGAAGTTAATAGTTGAGTATCTATCGTAGAGAGTGATACAGTTTGAAAGGAAGTTAATAGTTGAGTATCTATTGTAGAGAGTGATACATTTTGAAAGTAGGATAATAGTTGAGTATCTATTGTAGAGAGTGACACAGTTTGAAAGGAAGTTAATAGTTGAGTATCTGTTGTAGAGAGTGACACAGTTTTAAAGGAAGTTAATAGTTGAGTATCTGTTGTAGAGAGTGATACAGTTTGAAAGGAAGGTAATAGTTGAGTATATGTTGTAGAGAGTGATACAGTTTGAAAGGAAGGTAATAGTTGAGTATCTGTTGTAGAGAGTGACACAGTTTGAAAGGAAGGTAATAGTTGAGTATCTATTGTAGAGAGTGACACAGTTTGAAAGGAAGTTAATAGTTGAGTATCTGTTGTAGAGAGTGACACAGTTTGAAAGGAAGGTAATAGTTGAGTATCTATTGTAGAGAGTGACACAGTTTGAAAGGGAGGTAATAGTTGAGTATCTGTTGTAGAGAGTGATACAGTTTGAAAGGAAGGTAATAGTTGAGTATTTGTTGTAGAGAGTGACACAGTTTGAAAGGAAGTTAATTGTTGAGTATCTATTGTAGAGAGTGACACAGTTTGAAAGAAGGGTAATAGTTGAGTATCTGTTGTAGAGAGTGACACAGTTTGAAAGGAAGGTAATAGTTGAGTATCTATTGTAGAGAGTGACACAGATTGAAAGGAAGTTAATAGTTGAGTATCTGTTGTAGAGAGTGACACAGTTGGAAAGGAAGGTAATAGTTGAGTATCTATTGTAGAGAGTGACACAGTTTGAAAGGGAGGTAATAGTTGAGTATCTGTTGTAGAGAGTGATACAGTTTGAAACGAAGGTAATAGTTGAGTATTTGTTGTAGAGAGTGATACAGTTTGAAAGGAAGTTAATTGTTGAGTATCTATTGTAGAGAGTGACACAGTTTGAAAGAAGGGTAATAGTTGAGTATCTGTTGTAGAGAGTGACACAGTTTGAAAGGAAGGTAATAGTTGAGTATCTATTGTAGAGAGTGACACAGATTGAAAGGAAGTTAATAGTTGAGTATCTGTTGTAGAGAGTGACACAATTTGCAAGGAAGTTAATAGTTGAGTATCTGTTGTAGAGAGTGACACAGTTTGAAAGGAAGTTAATAGTTGAGTATCTATTGTAGAGAGTGATACAGTTTGAAAGGAGGATAATAGTTGAGTATCTATAGTAGAGAGTGACAGAGTTTGAAAGGAGGATAATAGTTGAGTATCTATTGTAGAGAGTGATACAATTTGAAAGGAGGATAATAGTTGAGTATCTGTTGTAGAGACTGACACAGTTTGAAAGGAGGATAATAGTTGAGTATCTATAGTAGAGAGTGACAGAGTTTGAAAGGAGGATAATAGTTGAGTATCTATTGTAGAGACTGATACAATTTGAAAGGAAGTTAATAGTTGAGTATCTGTTGTAGAGAGTGACACAGTTTTAAAGGAAGTTAATAGTTGAGTATCTGTTGTAGAGAGTGACACAGTTTGAAAGGAAGTTAATAGTTGAGTATCTGTTGTAGAGACTGACACAGTTTGAAAGGAAGTTAATAGTTGAGTATCTGTTGTAGAGACTGACACAGTTTGAAAGGAGGATAATAGTTGAGTATCTATTGTAGAGAGTGACACAGATTGAAAGGAATTTAATAGTTGAGTATCTGTTGTAGAGAGTGACACAATTTGAAAGGAAGTTAATAGTTGAGTATCTGTTGTAGAGAGTGACACAGTTTGAAAGGAAGTTAATAGTTGATTATCTATCGTAGAGAGTGATACAGTTTGAAAGGAAGTTAATAGTTGAGTATCTATTGTAGAGAGTGATACATTTTGAAAGTAGGATAAAAGGTTGAGTATCTATTGTAGAGAGTGACACAGTTTGAAAGGAAGTTAATAGTTGAGTATCTGTTGTAGAGAGTGACACAGTTTTAAAGGAAGTTAATAGTTGAGTATCTGTTGTAGAGAGTGATACAGTTTGAAAGGAAGGTAATAGTTGAGTATCTGTTGTAGAGAGTGATACAGTTTGAAACGAAGGTAATAGTTGAGTATCTGTTGTAGAGAGTGACACAGTTTGAAAGGAAGGTAATAGTTGAGTATCTATTGTAGAGAGTGACACAGTTTGAAAGGAAGGTATTAGTTGAGTATCTATTGTAGAGAGTGACACAGTTTGAAAGGAAGTTAATAGTTGAGTATCTGTTGTAGAGAGTGACACAGTTTGAAAGGAAGGTAATAGTTGAGTATCTATTGTAGAGAGTGACACAGTTTGAAAGGGAGGTAATAGTTGAGTATCTGTTGTAGAGAGTGATACAGTTTGAAAGGAAGGTAATAGTTGAGTATTTGTTGTAGAGATTGATACAGTTTGAAAGGAAGTTAATTGTAGAGTATCTATTGTAGAGAGTGACACAGTTTGAAATAAGGGTAATAGTTGAGTATCTGTTGTAGAGAGTGACACAGTTTGAAAGGAGGGTAATTGTTGAGTAGTTATTGTAGAGAGTGACACAGTTTGAAAGAAAGGTAATATTTGAGTATCTATTGTAGAGAGTGACACAGTTGTAAAGGAAGGTAATAGTTGAGTATCTATTGTAGAGAGTGATACAGTTTGAAAGGATGTTAATAGTTTAGTATCTGTTGTAGAGAGTGACACAGTCTGAAAGGAAGTTAATAGTTGAGTATCTGTTGTAGAGAGTGACACAGTTTGAAAGGAAGTTAATAGTTGAGTATCTATTGTAGAGAGTGACACAGTTTGAAAGAAAGGTAATATTTGAGTATCTATTGTAGAGAGTGATACTGATTGAAAGGTGGTTAATAGTTGAGTATCTGTTGTAGAGAGTGACACAGTTTGAAAGGAAGGTATTAGTTGAGTATCTGTTGTAGAGAGTGATACAGTTTGAAAGAAAGGTAATATTTGAGTATCTATTGTACAGAGTGATACAGTTTGAAAGGAGTTTAATAGTTGAGTATCTGTTGTAGAGAGTGACACAGTTTGAAAGGAAGTTAATTGTTGAGTATCTATTGTAGAGAGTGACACAGTTTGAAAGAAGGGTAATATTTGAGTATCTGTTGTAGAGAGTGACACAGTTTGAAAGGAGGGTAATTGTTGAGTAGCTATTGTAGAGAGTGACACAGTTTGAAAGGAAGTTAGTAGTTGAGTATCTGTTGTAGAGAGTGATACAGTTTGAAAGGAAGGTAATAGTTGAGTATCTATTGTAGAGAGTTACACAGTTTGAAAGGAGGTTAATAGTTGAGTATCTGTTGTAGAGAGTGATACAGTTTGAAAGGAATGTAATAGTTGAGTATCTGTTGTAAAGAGTGATACAGTTTGAAAGGAAGGTAATAGTTGAGTATCTGTTGTAGAGAGTGACACAGTTTGAAAGGAAGGTAATAGTTGAGTATCTATTGTAGAGAGTGACACAGTTTGAAAGGAAGGTATTAGTTGAGTATCTATTGTAGAGAGTGACACAGTTTGAAAGGAAGTTAATAGTTGAGTATCTGTTGTAGAGAGTGACACTGTTTGAAAGGAAGGTAATAGTTGAGTATCTATTGTAGAGAGTGACACAGTTTGAAAGGAAGTTAATAGTTGAGTATCTGTTGTAGAGACTGACACAGTTTGAAAGGAAGTTAATAGTTGAGTATCTGTTGTAGAGACTGACACAGTTTGAAAGGAGGATAATAGTTGAGTATCTATTGTAGAGAGTGACAGAGTTTGAAAGGAGGATAATAGTTGAGTATCTGTTGTAGAGAGTGACACAGATTGAAAGGAAGTTAATAGTTGAGTATCTGTTGTAGAGAGTGACACAATTTGAAAGGAAGTTAATAGTTGAGTATCTGTTGTAGAGAGTGACACAGTTTGAAAGGAAGTTAATAGTTGAGTATCTATCGTAGAGAGTGATACAGTTTGAAAGGAAGTTAATAGTTGAGTATCTATTGTAGAGAGTGATACATTTTGAAAGTAGGATAATAGTTGAGTATCTATTGTAGAGAGTGACACAGTTTGAAAGGAAGGTATTAGTTGAGTATCTATTGTAGAGAGTGACACAGTTTTAAAGGAAGTTAATAGTTGAGTATCTGTTGTAGAGAGTGATACAGTTTGAAAGGAAGGTAATAGTTGAGTATCTGTTGTAGAGAGTGATACAGTTTGAAAGGAAGGTAATAGTTGAGTATCTGTTGTAGAGAGTGACACAGTTTGAAAGGAAGGTAATAATTGAGTATCTATTGTAGAGAGTGACACAGTTTGAAAGGAAGGTATTAGTTGAGTATCTATTGTAGAGAGTGACACAGTTTGAAAGGAATTTAATAGTTGAGTATCTGTTGTAGAGAGTGACACAGTTTGAAAGGAAGGTAATAGTTGAGTATCTATTGTAGAGAGTGACACAGTTTGAAAGGGAGGTAATAGTTGAGTATCTGTTGTAGAGAGTGATACAGTTTGAAAGGAAGGTAATAGTTGAGTATTTGTTGTAGAGATTGATACAGTTTGAAAGGAAGTTAATTGTTGAGTATCTATTGTAGAGAGTGACACAGTTTGAAAGAAGGGTAATAGTTGAGTATCTGTTGTAGAGAGTGACACAGTTTGAAAGGAGGGTAATTGTTGAGTAGTTATTGTAGAGAATGACACAGTTTGAAAGAAAGGTAATATTTGAGTATCTATTGTAGAGAGTGACACAGTTGTAAAGGAAGGTAATAGTTGAGTATCTATTGTAGAGAGTGATACAGTTTGAAAGGATGTTAATAGTTTAGTATCTGTTGTAGAGAGTGACACAGTCTGAAAGGAAGTTAATAGTTGAGTATCTGTTGTAGAGAGTGACACAGTTTGAAAGGAAGTTAATAGTTGAGTATCTATTGTAGAGAGTGACACAGTTTGAAAGAAAGGTAATATTTGAGTATCTATTGTAGAGAGTGATACTGATTGAAAGGTGGTTAATAGTTGAGTATCTGTTGTAGAGAGTGACACAGTTTGAAAGGAAGGTATTAGTTGAGTATCTGTTGTAGAGAGTGATACAGTTTGAAAGAAAGGTAATATTTGAGTATCTATTGTACAGAGTGATACAGTTTGAAAGGAGTTTAATAGTTGAGTATCTGTTGTAGAAAGTGACACAGTTTGAAAGGAAGTTAATTGTTGAGTATCTATTGTAGAGAGTGACACAGTTTGAAAGAAGGGTAATATTTGAGTATCTGTTGTAGAGAGTGACACAGTTTGAAAGGAGGGTAATTGTTGAGTAGCTATTGTAGAGAGTGACACAGTTTGAAAGGAAGTTAGTAGTTGAGTATCTGTTGTAGAGAGTGATACAGTTTGAAAGGAAGGTAATAGTTGAGTATCTATTGTAGAGAGTTACACAGTTTGAAAGGAGGTTAATAGTTGAGTATCTGTTGTAGAGAGTGATACAGTTTGAAAGGAATGTAATAGTTGAGTATCTGTTGTAAAGAGTGATACAGTTTGAAAGGAAGGTAATAGTTGAGTATCTGTTGTAGAGAGTGACACAGTTTGAAAGGAAGGTAATAGTTGAGTATCTATTGTAGAGAGTGACACAGTTTGAAAGGAAGGTATTAGTTGAGTATCTATTGTAGAGAGTGACACAGTTTGAAAGGAAGTTAATAGTTGAGTATCTGTTGTAGAGAGTGACACTGTTTGAAAGGAAGGTAATAGTTGAGTATCTATTGTAGAGAGTGACACAGTTTGAAAGGAAGTTAATAGTTGAGTATCTGTTGTAGAGACTGACACAGTTTGAAAGGAAGTTAATAGTTGAGTATCTGTTGTAGAGACTGACACAGTTTGAAAGGAGGATAATAGTTGAGTATCTATTGTAGAGAGTGACAGAGTTTGAAAGGAGGATAATAGTTGAGTATCTGTTGTAGAGAGTGACACAGATTGAAAGGAAGTTAATAGTTGAGTATCTGTTGTAGAGAGTGACACAATTTGAAAGGAAGTTAATAGTTGAGTATCTGTTGTAGAGAGTGACACAGTTTGAAAGGAAGTTAATAGTTGAGTATCTATCGTAGAGAGTGATACAGTTTGAAAGGAAGTTAATAGTTGAGTATCTATTGTAGAGAGTGATACATTTTGAAAGTAGGATAATAGTTGAGTATCTATTGTAGAGAGTGACACAGTTTGAAAGGAAGGTATTAGTTGAGTATCTATTGTAGAGAGTGACACAGTTTTAAAGGAAGTTAATAGTTGAGTATCTGTTGTAGAGAGTGATACAGTTTGAAAGGAAGGTAATAGTTGAGTATCTGTTGTAGAGAGTGATACAGTTTGAAAGGAAGGTAATAGTTGAGTATCTGTTGTAGAGAGTGACACAGTTTGAAAGGAAGGTAATAATTGAGTATCTATTGTAGAGAGTGACACAGTTTGAAAGGAAGGTATTAGTTGAGTATCTATTGTAGAGAGTGACACAGTTTGAAAGGAATTTAATAGTTGAGTATCTGTTGTAGAGAGTGACACAGTTTGAAAGGAAGGTAATAGTTGAGTATCTATTGTAGAGAGTGACACAGTTTGAAAGGGAGGTAATAGTTGAGTATCTGTTGTAGAGAGTGATACAGTTTGAAAGGAAGGTAATAGTTGAGTATTTGTTGTAGAGATTGATACAGTTTGAAAGGAAGTTAATTGTTGAGTATCTATTGTAGAGAGTGACACAGTTTGAAAGAAGGGTAATAGTTGAGTATCTGTTGTAGAGAGTGACACAGTTTGAAAGGAGGGTAATTGTTGAGTAGTTATTGTAGAGAATGACACAGTTTGAAAGAAAGGTAATATTTGAGTATCTATTGTAGAGAGTGACACAGTTGTAAAGGAAGGTAATAGTTGAGTATCTATTGTAGAGAGTGATACAGTTTGAAAGGATGTTAATAGTTTAGTATCTGTTGTAGAGAGTGACACAGTCTGAAAGGAAGTTAATAGTTGAGTATCTGTTGTAGAGAGTGACACAGTTTGAAAGGAAGTTAATAGTTGAGTATCTATTGTAGAGAGTGACACAGTTTGAAAGAAAGGTAATATTTGAGTATCTATTGTAGAGAGTGATACTGATTGAAAGGTGGTTAATAGTTGAGTATCTGTTGTAGAGAGTGACACAGTTTGAAAGGAAGGTATTAGTTGAGTATCTGTTGTAGAGAGTGATACAGTTTGAAAGAAAGGTAATATTTGAGTATCTATTGTACAGAGTGATACAGTTTGAAAGGAGTTTAATAGTTGAGTATCTGTTGTAGAGAGTGACACAGTTTGAAAGGAAGTTAATTGTTGAGTATCTATTGTAGAGAGTGACACAGTTTGAAAGAAGGGTAATATTTGAGTATCTGTTGTAGAGAGTGACACAGTTTGAAAGGAGGGTAATTGTTGAGTAGCTATTGTAGAGAGTGACACAGTTTGAAAGGAAGTTAGTAGTTGAGTATCTGTTGTAGAGAGTGATACAGTTTGAAAGGAAGGTAATAGTTGAGTATCTATTGTAGAGAGTTACACAGTTTGAAAGGAGGTTAATAGTTGAGTATCTGTTGTAGAGAGTGATACAGTTTGAAAGGAATGTAATAGTTGAGTATCTGTTGTAAAGAGTGATACAGTTTGAAAGGAAGGTAATAGTTGTGTATCTGTTGTAGAGAGTGACACAGTTTGAAAGGAAGGTAATAGTTGAGTATCTGTTGTAGAGAGTGACACAGTTTGAAAGGAAGTTAATAGTTGAGTATCTGTTGTAGAGACTGACAGTTTGAAAGGAAGTTAATAGTTGAGTATCTGTTGTAGAGAGTGACACAGTTTGAAAGGAAGTTAATAATTGAGTATCTCTTGTAGAGAGTGATACAGTTTGAAAGGTAATATTTGAGTATCTATTGTAGAGAGTGATACACTTTGAAAGGATGTTAATAGTTTAGTATCTGTTGTAGAGAGTGACACAGTTTGAGAGAAGGGTAATAGTTGAGTATCTGTTATAGAGAGTGACACAGTTTGAAAGGAGGTTAATAGTTGAGTATCTGTTGTAGAGAGTGACACAGTTTGAAAGGAAGTTAATAGTTGAGTATCTATTGTAGAGAGTTACACAGTTTGAAAGGAGGTTAATAGTTGAGTATCTGTTGTAGAGAGTGATACAGTTTGAAACGAAGGTAATATTTGAGTATCTGTTGTAGAGAGTGAAACAGTTTGAAAGGAAGGTAATACTTGAGTATCTATTGTAGAGAGTGATACAGTTTGAAAGGAAGTTAATAGTTGAGTATCTATTGTAGAGAGTGACACAGTCTGAAAGCAAGGTAATAGTTGAGTATCTGTTGTAGAGAGTGACACAGTTTGAAAGGAAGGTAATAGTTGAGTATCTATTGTAGAGAGTGATACAGTTTGAAAGGAAGGTAATAGTTGAGTATCTGTTGTAGAGAGTGACACAGTTTGAAAGGAGGTTAATAGTTGAGTATCTGTTGTAGAGAGTGACACAGTTTCAAAGGAAGTTAATAGTTGAGTATCTGTTGTAGAGAGTGACAGTTTGAAAGGAAGTTAATAGTTGAGTATCTGTTGTAGAGAGAGACAGTTTGAAAGGAAGTTAATAGTTGAGTATCTGTTGTAGAGAGCGACACAATTTGAAAGGAAGTTAATAGTTGAGTATCTGTTGTAGAGAGTGACACAGTTTGAAAGGAAGGTATTAGTTGAGTATCTGTTGTAGAGAGTGACACAGTTTGAAAGGAAGTTAATAGTTGAGTATCTGTTGTAGAGAGTGACACAGTTTGAAAGGAAGGTAATAGTGAGTATCTATAGTAGAGAGTGACAGTTTGAAAGGAAGTTAATAGTTGAGTATCTATTGTAGAGAGTGACACAATTTGAAAGGAAGTTAATAGTGGAGTATCTGTTGTAGAGAGTGGCAGTTTGAAAGCAAGGTAATAGTTGACTATCTATTGTAGAGAGTGATACAGTTTGAAAGGAAGTTAATAGTTGAGTATCCGTTGTAGAGAGTGACACAGTTTGAAAGGAAGGTAATAGTTGAGTATCTGTTGTAGAGAGTGACAGTTTGAAAGGAAGGTAATAGTTGAGTATCTGTTGTAGAGAGTTACACAGTTTGAAAGGAAGGTAATAGTTGAGTATCTGTTGTAGAGAGTGATACAGTTTGAAAGGAAGGTAATAGTTGAGTATCTGTTGTAGAGAGTGATACAGTTTGAAAGGAAGGTAATAGTTGAGTATCTGTTGTAGAGAGTGACACAGTTTGAAAGGAAGGTAATAGTTGAGTATCTATTGTAGAGAGTAAAACAGTTTGAAAGGAAGTTAATAGTGGAGTATCTGTTGTAGAGAGTGGCAGTTTGAAAGAAAGGTAATAATTGAGTATCTGTTGTAGAGAGTGATACAGTTTGAAAGGAAGGTAATAGTTGAGTATCTGTTGTAGAGAGTGACACAGTTTGAAAGGAAGGTAATAGTTGAGTATCTGTTGTAGAGAGTGACACAATTTGAAAGGAAGGTAATACTTGAGTATCTGTCGTAGCGAGTGTCACAGTTTGAAAGGAGGTTAATAGTTGAGTATCTGTTGTACAGAGTTACACAGTTTGAAAGGAAGTTAATTGTTGAGTATCTGTTGTAGAGAGTGATACAGTTTGAAAGGAAGGTAATAGATGAGTATGTGTTGTAGAGTGACACAGTTCTAAAAGAGATTAATAGTTGAGTATCTGTTGTAGAGAATGAAACAGTTTGAAAGGAAGGTAATAGTTGAGTATCTGTTATAGAGAGTGACACAGTTTGAGAGAAGGGTAATAGCTGAGTATCTGTTGTAGAGAGTGACACAGTTTGAAAGGAAGTTAATAGTTGAGTATCTATTGTAGAGAGTTACACAGTTTGAAAGGAGGTTAATAGTTGAGTATCTGTTGTAGAGAGTGATACAGTTTGAAACGAAGGTAATATTTGAGTATCTGTTGTAGAGAGTGAAACAGTTTGAAAGGAAGGTAATACTTGAGTATCTATTGTAGAGAGTGATACAGTTTGAAAGGAAGTTAATAGTTGAGTATCTATTGTAGAGAGTGACACAGTTTGAAAACAAGGTAATAGTTGAGTATCTGTTGTAGAGAGTGACACAGTTTGAAAGGAAGGTAATAGTTGAGTATCTATTGTAGAGAGTGATACAGTTTGAAAGGAAGGTAATAGTTGAGTATCTGTTGTAGAGAGTGACACAGTTTGAAAGGAGGTTAATAGTTGAGTATCGGTTGTAGAGAGTGACACAGTTTCAAAGGAAGTTAATAGTTGAGTATCTGTTGTAGAGAGTGACAGTTTGAAAGGAAGTTAATAGTTGAGTATCTGTTGTAGAGAGAGACAGTTTGAAAGGAAGTTAATAGTTGAGTATCTGTTGTAGAGAGCGACACAATTTGAAAGGAAGTTAATAGTTGAGTATCTGTTGTAGAGAGTGACACAGTTTGAAAGGAAGGTATTAGTTGAGTATCTGTTGTAGAGAGTGACACAGTTTGAAAGGAAGTTAATAGTAGAATATCTGTTGTAGAGAGTGACACAGTTTGAAAGGAAGGTAATAGTTGAGTATCTATAGTAGAGAGTGACAGTTTGAAAGGAAGTTAATAGTTGAGTATCTATTGTAGAGAGTGACACAATTTGAAAGGAAGTTAATAGTGGAGTATCTGTTGTAGAGAGTGGCAGTTTGAAAGAAAGGTAATAGTTGACTATCTATTGTAGAGAGTGATACAGTTTGAAAGGAACTTAATAGTTGAGTATCCGTTGTAGAGAGTGACACAGTTTGAAAGGAAGGTAATAGTTGAGTATCTGTTGTAGAGAGTGATACAGTTTGAAAGGAAGGTAATAGTTGAGTATATGTTGTAGAGAGTGATACAGTTTGAAAGGAAGGTAATAGTTGAGTATCTGTTGTAGAGAGTGACACAGTTTGAAAGGAAGGTAATAGTTGAGTATCTATTGTAGAGAGTGACACAGTTTGAAAGGAAGTTAATAGTTGAGTATCTGTTGTAGAGAGTGATGCAGTTTGAAAGGAAGGTAATAGTTGACTATCTATTGTAGAGAGTGATACAGTTTGAAAGGAACTTAATAGTTGAGTATCTGTTGTAGAGAGTGACACAGTTTGAAAGGAAGGTAATAGTTGAGTATATGTTGTAGAGAGTGATACAGTTTGAAAGGAAGGTAATAGTTGAGTATATGTTGTAGAGAGTGATACAGTTTGAAAGGAAGGTAATAGTTGAGTATCTGTTGTAGAGAGTGACACAGTTTGAAAGGAAGGTAATAGTTGAGTATCTATTGTAGAGAGTGACACAGTTTGAAAGGAAGTTAATAGTGGTGTATCTGTTGTAGAGAGTGGCAGTTTGAAAGAAAGGTAATAGTTGACTATCTATTGTAGAGAGTGACACAGTCTGAAAGGAAGGTAATAGTTGAGTATCTGTTGTAGAGAGTGACACAGTTTGAAAGAAGGGTAATATTTGAGTATCTGTTATAGAGAGTGACACAGTTTGAAAGGAAGTTAATAGTTGAGTATCTGTTGTAGAGAGTGACACAGTTTGAAAGGAAGGTAATACTTGAGTATCTGTTGTAGAGAGTGATACAGTTTGAAAGGAAGGTAATAGTTGAGTATCTGTTATAGAGAGTGACACAGTTTGAGAGAAGGGTAATAGTAGAGTATCTGTTGTAGAGAGTGACACAGTTTGAAAGGATGTTAATAGTTGAGTATCTATTGTAGAGAGTTACACAGTTTGAAAGGAGGTTAATAGTTGAGTATCTGTTGTAGAGAGTGATACAGTTTGAAACGAAGGTAATATTTGAGTATCTGTTGTAGAGAGTGAAACAGTTTGAAAGGAAGGTAATACTTGAGTATCTATTGTAGAGAGTGATACAGTTTGAAAGGAAGTTAATAGCTGAGTATCTATTGTAGAGAGTGACACAGTTTGAAAACAAGGTAATAGTTGAGTATCTGTTGTAGAGAGTGACACAGTTTGAAAGGAAGGTAATAGTTGAGTATCTATTGTAGAGAGTGATACAGTTTGAAAGGAAGGTAATAGTTGAGTATCTGTTGTAGAGAGTGACACAGTTTGAAAGGGGGATAATAGTTGAGTATCTGTTGTAGAGAGTGACACAGTTTCAAAGGAAGTTAATAGTTGAGTATCTGTTGTAGAGAGTGACAGTTTGAAAGGAAGTTAATAGTTGAGTATCTGTTGTAGAGAGCGACACAATTTGAAAGGAAGTTAATAGTTGAGTATCTGTTGTAGAGAGTGACACAGTTTGAAAGGAAGGTATTAGTTGAGTATCTGTTGTAGAGAGTGACACAGTTTGAAAGGAAGTTAATAGTTGAGTATCTGTTGTAGAGAGTGACACAGTTTGAAAGGAAAGTAATAGTTGAGTATCTATAGTAGAGAGTGACAGTTTGAAAGGTAGTTAATAGTTGAGTATCTATTGTAGAGAGTGACACAATTTGAAAGGAAGTTAATAGTGGAGTATCTGTTGTAGAGAGTGGCAGTTTGAAAGAAAGGTAATAGTTGACTATCTATTGTAGAGAGTGATACAGTTTGAAAGGAAGTTAATAGTTGAGTATCCGTTGTAGAGAGTGACACAGTTTGAAAGGAAGGTAATAGTTGAGTATCTGTTGTAGAGAGTGATGCAGTTTGAAAGGAAGGTAATAGTTGAGTATCTGTTGTAGAGAGTGATACAGTTTGAAAGGAAGGTAATAGTTGAGTATATGTTGTAGAGAGTGATACAGTTTGAAAGGAAGGTAATAGTTGAGTATCTGTTGTAGAGAGTGACACAGTTTGAAAGGAAGGTAATAGTTGAGTATCTATTGTAGAGAGTGACAGTTTGAAAGGAAGTTAATAGTGGTGTATCTGTTGTAGAGAGTGGCAGTTTGAAAGAAAGGTAATAGTTGACTATCTATTGTAGAGAGTGATACAGTTTGAAAGGAAGTTAATAGTTGAGTATCTTTTGTAGAGAGTGACACAGTTTGAAAGGAAGGTAATAATTGAGTATCTGTTGTAGAGAGTGACAGTTTGAAAGGAAGGTAATAGTTGAGTATCTGTTGTAGAGAGTTACACAGTTTGAAAGGAAGGTAATAGTTGAGTATCTGTTGTAGAGAGTGATGCAGCTTGAAAGGAAGGTAATAGTTGAGTATCTGTTGTAGAGAGTGATACAGTTTGAAAGGAAGGTAATAGTTGAGTATCTGTTGTAGAGAGTGATACAGTTTGAGAGAAGGGTAATAGTAGAGTATCTGTTGTAGAGAGTGACACAGTTAGGAAGGGAGGTAATAGTTGAGTATCTGTTGTAGAGAGTGATACAGTTTGAAAGGAAGGTAATAGTTGAGTATTTGTTGTAGAGAGTGATACAGTTTGAAAGGAAGTTAATTGTTGAGTATCTATTGTAGAGAGTGACACAGTTTGAAAGAAGGGTAATAGTTGAGTATCTGTTGTAGAGAGTGACACAGTTTGAAAGGAGGGTAATTGTTGAGTAGTTATTGTAGAGAGTGACACAGTTTGAAAGAAAGGTAATATTTGAGTATCTATTGTAGAGAGTTACACAGTTTGAAAGGAGGTTAATAGTTGAGTATCTGTTGTAGAGAGTAAAACAGTTTGAAAGGAAGGTAATAGTTGAGTATCTGTTGTAGAGAGTGATACAGTTTGAAAAGAAGGTAATAGTTGAGTATCTGTTGTAGAGAGTGTCACAGTTTGAAAGGAAGGTAATAGTTGAGTATCTGTTGTAGAGAGTGACACAATTTGAAAGGAAGGTAATAGTTGAGTATCTGTCGTAGCGAGTGTCACAGTTTGAAAGGAGGTTAATAGTTGAGTATCTGTTGTAGAGAGTTACACAGTTTGAAAGGATGTTAATAGTTTAGTATCTGTTGTAGAGAGTGACACAGTTTGAAAGGAAGTTAATAGTTGAGTATCTGTTGTAGAGTGTGACAGTTTGAAAGGAAGTTAATAGTTGAGTATCTGTTGTAGAGAGTGACACAGTTTCAAAGGAAGTTAATAGTTGAGTATCTGTTGTAGAGTGTGACAGTTTGAAAGGAAGGTAATAGTTGAGTATCTGTTGTAGAGAGAGACAGTTTGAAAGGAAGTTAATAGTTGAGTATCTGTTGTAGAGAGTGACACAGTTTGAAAGGAAGTTAATAGTTGAGTATCTGTTGTAGAGAATGACACAGTTTGAAAGGAAGGTATTAGTTGAGTATCTGTTGTAGAGAGAGACAGTTTGAAAGGAAGTTAATAGTTGAGTATCTGTTGTAGAGAGTGACACAGTTTGAAAGGAAGTTAATAGTTGAGTATCTGTTGTAGAGAATGACACAGTTTGAAAGGAAGGTATTAGTTGAGTATCTGTTGTAGAGAGTGACACAGTTTGAAAGGAAGTTAATAGTTGAGTATCTGTTGTAGAGAGTGACACAGTTTGAAAGGAAGGTAATAGTTGAGTATCTATAGTAGAGAGTGACAGTTTGAAAGGAAGTTAATAGTTGAGTATCTATTGTAGAGAGTGACACAGTTTGAAAGGAAGTTAATAGTGGAGTATCTGTTGTAGAGAGTGGCAGTTTGAAAGAAAGCTAATAGTTGACGATCTATTGTAGAGAGTGATACAGTTTGAAAGCAATTTAATAGTTGAGTATCCGTTATAGAGAGTGACACAGTTTGAAAGGAAGGTAATAGTTGAGTATCTGTTGTAGAGAGTGACAGTTTGAAAGGAAGGTAATAGTTGAGTATCTGTTGTAGAGAGTTACACAGTTTGAAAGGAAGGTAATAGTGGAGTATCTGTTGTAGAGAGTGGCAGTTTGAAAGAAAGGTAATAGTTGACTATCTATTGTAGAGAGTGATACAGTTTGAAAGGAAGATAATAGTTGAGTATCTGTTGTAGAGACTGACACAGTTTGAAAGGAAGGTAATAGTTGAGTATCTATTGTAGAGAGTGACACAGTTTGAAAGGAAGGTATTAGTTGAGTATCTATTGTAGAGAGTGACACAGTTTGAAAGGAAGTTAATAGTTGAGTATCTGTTGTAGAGAGTGACACAGTTTGAAAAGGAGGTAATAGTTGAGTATCTGTTGTAGAGAGTGATACAGTTTGAAAGGAAGGTAATAGTTGAGTATTTGTTGTAGAGAGTGATACAGTTTGAAAGGAAGTTAATTGTTGAGTATCTATTGTAGAGTGTGACACAGTTTGAAAGAAGGGTAATAGTTGAGTATCTGTTGTAGAGAGTGACACATTTTGAAAGGAGGGTAATTGTTGAGTAGTTATTGTAGAGAGTGACACAGTTTGAAAGAAAGGTAATATTTGATTATCTATTGTAGAGAGTTACACAGTTTGAAAGGAGGTTAATAGTTGAGTATCTGTTGTAGAGAGTGACACAGTTTGAAAGGAAGGTAATAGTTGAGTATCTGTTGTAGAGAGTGATACAGTTTGAAAGGAAGGAAATAGTTGAGTATCTGTTGTAGAGAGTGACACAGTTTGAAAGGAAGGTAATAGTTGAGTATCTGTTGTAGAGAGTGACACAATTTGAAAGGAAGGTAATAGTTGAGTATCTGTCGTAGCGAGTGTCACAGTTTGAAAGGAAGTTAATTGTTGAGTATCTGTTGTAGAGAGTGATACAGTTTGAAAGGAAGGTAATAGATGTGTATCTGTTGTAGAGAGTGACACAGTTCTAAAAGAGATTAATAGTTGAGTATCTGTTATAGAGAGTGACACAGTTTGAGAGAAGGGTAATAGCTGAGTATCTGTTGTAGAGAGTGACACAGTTTGAAAGGAAGTTAATAGTTGAGTATCTATTGTAGAGAGTTACACAGTTTGAAAGGAGGTTAATAGTTGAGTATCTGTTGTAGAGAGTGATACAGTTTGAAACGAAGGTAATATTTGAGTATCTGTTGTAGAGAGTGAAACAGTTTGAAAGGAAGGTAATACTTGAGTATCTATTGTAAAGAGTGATACAGTTTGAAAGGAAGTTAATAGTTGAGTATCTATTGTAGAGAGTGACACAGTTTGAAAACAAGGTAATAGTTGAGTATCTGTTGTAGAGAGTGACACAGTTTGAAAGGAAGGTAATAGTTGAGTATCTATTGTAGAGAGTGATACAGTTTGAAAGGAAGGTAATAGTTGAGTATCTGTTGTAGAGAGTGACACAGTTTGAAAGGAGGTTAATAGTTGAGTATCTGTTGTAGAGAGTGACACAGTTTCAAAGGAAGTTAATAGTTGAGTATCTGTTGTAGAGAGTGACAGTTTGAAAGGAAGTTAATAGTTGAGTATCTGTTGTAGAGAGAGACAGTTTGAAAGGAAGTTAATAGTTGAGTATCTGTTGTAGAGAGCGACACAATTTGAAAGGAAGTTAATAGTTGAGTATCTGTTGTAGAGAGTGACACAGTTTGAAAGGAAGGTATTAGTTGAGTATCTGTTGTAGAGAGTGACACAGTTTGAAAGGAAGTTAATAGTAGAATATCTGTTGTAGAGAGTGACACAGTTTGAAAGGAAGGTAATAGTTGAGTATCTATAGTAGAGAGTGACAGTTTGAAAGGAAGTTAATAGTTGAGTATCTATTGTAGAGAGTGACACAATTTGAAAGGAAGTTAATAGTGGAGTATCTGTTGTAGAGAGTGGCAGTTTGAAAGAAAGGTAATAGTTGACTATCTATTGTAGAGAGTGATACAGTTTGAAAGGAACTTAATAGTTGAGTATCCGTTGTAGAGAGTGACACAGTTTGAAAGGAAGGTAATAGTTGAGTATCTGTTGTAGAGAGTGATACAGTTTGAAAGGAAGGTAATAGTTGAGTATATGTTGTAGAGAGTGATACAGTTTGAAAGGAAGGTAATAGTTGAGTATCTGTTGTAGAGAGTGACACAGTTTGAAAGGAAGGTAATAGTTGAGTATCTATTGTAGAGAGTGACACAGTTTGAAAGGAAGTTAATAGTTGAGTATCTGTTGTAGAGAGTGATGCAGTTTGAAAGGAAGGTAATAGTTGACTATCTATTGTAGAGAGTGATACAGTTTGAAAGGAACTTAATAGTTGAGTATCTGTTGTAGAGAGTGACACAGTTTGAAAGGAAGGTAATAGTTGAGTATATGTTGTAGAGAGTGATACAGTTTGAAAGGAAGGTAATAGTTGAGTATATGTTGTAGAGAGTGATACAGTTTGAAAGGAAGGTAATAGTTGAGTATCTGTTGTAGAGAGTGACACAGTTTGAAAGGAAGGTAATAGTTGAGTATCTATTGTAGAGAGTGACACAGTTTGAAAGGAAGTTAATAGTGGTGTATCTGTTGTAGAGAGTGGCAGTTTGAAAGAAAGGTAATAGTTGACTATCTATTGTAGAGAGTGACACAGTCTGAAAGGAAGGTAATAGTTGAGTATCTGTTGTAGAGAGTGACACAGTTTGAAAGAAGGGTAATATTTGAGTATCTGTTATAGAGAGTGACACAGTTTGAAAGGAAGTTAATAGTTGAGTATCTGTTGTAGAGAGTGACACAGTTTGAAAGGAAGGTAATACTTGAGTATCTGTTGTAGAGAGTGATACAGTTTGAAAGGAAGGTAATAGTTGAGTATCTGTTATAGAGAGTGACACAGTTTGAGAGAAGGGTAATAGTAGAGTATCTGTTGTAGAGAGTGACACAGTTTGAAAGGATGTTAATAGTTGAGTATCTATTGTAGAGAGTTACACAGTTTGAAAGGAGGTTAATAGTTGAGTATCTGTTGTAGAGAGTGATACAGTTTGAAACGAAGGTAATATTTGAGTATCTGTTGTAGAGAGTGAAACAGTTTGAAAGGAAGGTAATACTTGAGTATCTATTGTAGAGAGTGATACAGTTTGAAAGGAAGTTAATAGCTGAGTATCTATTGTAGAGAGTGACACAGTTTGAAAACAAGGTAATAGTTGAGTATCTGTTGTAGAGAGTGACACAGTTTGAAAGGAAGGTAATAGTTGAGTATCTATTGTAGAGAGTGATACAGTTTGAAAGGAAGGTAATAGTTGAGTATCTGTTGTAGAGAGTGACACAGTTTGAAAGGGGGATAATAGTTGAGTATCTGTTGTAGAGAGTGACACAGTTTCAAAGGAAGTTAATAGTTGAGTATCTGTTGTAGAGAGTGACAGTTTGAAAGGAAGTTAATAGTTGAGTATCTGTTGTAGAGAGCGACACAATTTGAAAGGAAGTTAATAGTTGAGTATCTGTTGTAGAGAGTGACACAGTTTGAAAGGAAGGTATTAGTTGAGTATCTGTTGTAGAGAGTGACACAGTTTGAAAGGAAGTTAATAGTTGAGTATCTGTTGTAGAGAGTGACACAGTTTGAAAGGAAAGTAATAGTTGAGTATCTATAGTAGAGAGTGACAGTTTGAAAGGTAGTTAATAGTTGAGTATCTATTGTAGAGAGTGACACAATTTGAAAGGAAGTTAATAGTGGAGTATCTGTTGTAGAGAGTGGCAGTTTGAAAGAAAGGTAATAGTTGACTATCTATTGTAGAGAGTGATACAGTTTGAAAGGAAGTTAATAGTTGAGTATCCGTTGTAGAGAGTGACACAGTTTGAAAGGAAGGTAATAGTTGAGTATCTGTTGTAGAGAGTGATGCAGTTTGAAAGGAAGGTAATAGTTGAGTATCTGTTGTAGAGAGTGATACAGTTTGAAAGGAAGGTAATAGTTGAGTATATGTTGTAGAGAGTGATACAGTTTGAAAGGAAGGTAATAGTTGAGTATCTGTTGTAGAGAGTGACACAGTTTGAAAGGAAGGTAATAGTTGAGTATCTATTGTAGAGAGTGACAGTTTGAAAGGAAGTTAATAGTGGTGTATCTGTTGTAGAGAGTGGCAGTTTGAAAGAAAGGTAATAGTTGACTATCTATTGTAGAGAGTGATACAGTTTGAAAGGAAGTTAATAGTTGAGTATCTTTTGTAGAGAGTGACACAGTTTGAAAGGAAGGTAATAATTGAGTATCTGTTGTAGAGAGTGACAGTTTGAAAGGAAGGTAATAGTTGAGTATCTGTTGTAGAGAGTTACACAGTTTGAAAGGAAGGTAATAGTTGAGTATCTGTTGTAGAGAGTGATGCAGCTTGAAAGGAAGGTAATAGTTGAGTATCTGTTGTAGAGAGTGATACAGTTTGAAAGGAAGGTAATAGTTGAGTATCTGTTGTAGAGAGTGATACAGTTTGAGAGAAGGGTAATAGTAGAGTATCTGTTGTAGAGAGTGACACAGTTAGGAAGGGAGGTAATAGTTGAGTATCTTTTGTAGAGAGTGATACAGTTTGAAAGGAAGGTAATAGTTGAGTATTTGTTGTAGAGAGTGATACAGTTTGAAAGGAAGTTAATTGTTGAGTATCTATTGTAGAGAGTGACACAGTTTGAAAGAAGGGTAATAGTTGAGTATCTGTTGTAGAGAGTGACACAGTTTGAAAGGAGGGTAATTGTTGAGTAGTTATTGTAGAGAGTGACACAGTTTGAAAGAAAGGTAATATTTGAGTATCTATTGTAGAGAGTTACACAGTTTGAAAGGAGGTTAATAGTTGAGTATCTGTTGTAGAGAGTAAAACAGTTTGAAAGGAAGGTAATAGTTGAGTATCTGTTGTAGAGAGTGATACAGTTTGAAAAGAAGGTAATAGTTGAGTATCTGTTGTAGAGAGTGTCACAGTTTGAAAGGAAGGTAATAGTTGAGTATCTGTTGTAGAGAGTGACACAATTTGAAAGGAAGGTAATAGTTGAGTATCTGTCGTAGCGAGTGTCACAGTTTGAAAGGAGGTTAATAGTTGAGTATCTGTTGTAGAGAGTTACACAGTTTGAAAGGATGTTAATAGTTTAGTATCTGTTGTAGAGAGTGACACAGTTTGAAAGGAAGTTAATAGTTGAGTATCTGTTGTAGAGTGTGACAGTTTGAAAGGAAGTTAATAGTTGAGTATCTGTTGTAGAGAGTGACACAGTTTCAAAGGAAGTTAATAGTTGAGTATCTGTTGTAGAGTGTGACAGTTTGAAAGGAAGGTAATAGTTGAGTATCTGTTGTAGAGAGAGACAGTTTGAAAGGAAGTTAATAGTTGAGTATCTGTTGTAGAGAGTGACACAGTTTGAAAGGAAGTTAATAGTTGAGTATCTGTTGTAGAGAATGACACAGTTTGAAAGGAAGGTATTAGTTGAGTATCTGTTGTAGAGAGAGACAGTTTGAAAGGAAGTTAATAGTTGAGTATCTGTTGTAGAGAGTGACACAGTTTGAAAGGAAGTTAATAGTTGAGTATCTGTTGTAGAGAATGACACAGTTTGAAAGGAAGGTATTAGTTGAGTATCTGTTGTAGAGAGTGACACAGTTTGAAAGGAAGTTAATAGTTGAGTATCTGTTGTAGAGAGTGACACAGTTTGAAAGGAAGGTAATAGTTGAGTATCTATAGTAGAGAGTGACAGTTTGAAAGGAAGTTAATAGTTGAGTATCTATTGTAGAGAGTGACACAGTTTGAAAGGAAGTTAATAGTGGAGTATCTGTTGTAGAGAGTGGCAGTTTGAAAGAAAGCTAATAGTTGACGATCTATTGTAGAGAGTGATACAGTTTGAAAGCAATTTAATAGTTGAGTATCCGTTATAGAGAGTGACACAGTTTGAAAGGAAGGTAATAGTTGAGTATCTGTTGTAGAGAGTGACAGTTTGAAAGGAAGGTAATAGTTGAGTATCTGTTGTAGAGAGTTACACAGTTTGAAAGGAAGGTAATAGTGGAGTATCTGTTGTAGAGAGTGGCAGTTTGAAAGAAAGGTAATAGTTGACTATCTATTGTAGAGAGTGATACAGTTTGAAAGGAAGATAATAGTTGAGTATCTGTTGTAGAGACTGACACAGTTTGAAAGGAAGGTAATAGTTGAGTATCTATTGTAGAGAGTGACACAGTTTGAAAGGAAGGTATTAGTTGAGTATCTATTGTAGAGAGTGACACAGTTTGAAAGGAAGTTAATAGTTGAGTATCTGTTGTAGAGAGTGACACAGTTTGAAAAGGAGGTAATAGTTGAGTATCTGTTGTAGAGAGTGATACAGTTTGAAAGGAAGGTAATAGTTGAGTATTTGTTGTAGAGAGTGATACAGTTTGAAAGGAAGTTAATTGTTGAGTATCTATTGTAGAGTGTGACACAGTTTGAAAGAAGGGTAATAGTTGAGTATCTGTTGTAGAGAGTGACACATTTTGAAAGGAGGGTAATTGTTGAGTAGTTATTGTAGAGAGTGACACAGTTTGAAAGAAAGGTAATATTTGATTATCTATTGTAGAGAGTTACACAGTTTGAAAGGAGGTTAATAGTTGAGTATCTGTTGTAGAGAGTGACACAGTTTGAAAGGAAGGTAATAGTTGAGTATCTGTTGTAGAGAGTGATACAGTTTGAAAGGAAGGAAATAGTTGAGTATCTGTTGTAGAGAGTGACACAGTTTGAAAGGAAGGTAATAGTTGAGTATCTGTTGTAGAGAGTGACACAATTTGAAAGGAAGGTAATAGTTGAGTATCTGTCGTAGCGAGTGTCACAGTTTGAAAGGAAGTTAATTGTTGAGTATCTGTTGTAGAGAGTGATACAGTTTGAAAGGAAGGTAATAGATGTGTATCTGTTGTAGAGAGTGACACAGTTCTAAAAGAGATTAATAGTTGAGTACCTGTTGTAGAGAATGACACAGTTTGAAAGAAAGGTAATAGTTGAGTATCTGTTGTAGAGAGCGACACAGTTTGAAAGGAAGTTAATAGTTGAGTATCTATTGTAGAGAGTTACACAGTTTGAAAGGAGGTTAATAGTTGAGTATATGTTGTAGAGAGTGACACAGTTTGAAAGGAAGGTAATAGTTGAGTATCTGTTGTAGAGAGTGATACAGTTTGAAATGAAGGTAATATTTGAGTATCTGTTGTAGAGAGTGACACAGTTTGAAAGGAAGGTAATACTTGAGTATCTATTGTAGAGAGTGATACAGTTTGAAAGGAAGTTAATAGTTGAGTATCTATTGTAGAGAGTTACACAGTTTGAAAGCAAGGTAATAGTTGAGTATCTGTTGTAGAGAGTGAAACAGTTTGAAAGGAAGGTAATAGTTGAGTATCTATTGTAGAGAGTGATACAGTTTGAAAGGAAGATAATAGTTGAGTATCTGTTGTAGAGAGTGACACAGTTTCAAAGAAAGTTAATAGTTGAGTATCTGTTGTAGAGAGTGACAGTTTGAAAGGAAGTTAATAGTTGAGTATCTGTTGTAGAGTGTGACAATTTGAAAGGAAGTTAATAGTTGAGTATCTGTTGTAGAGAGTGACACAGTTTCAAAGAAAGTTAATAGTTGAGTATCTGTTGTAGAGAGTGACACAGTTTGAAAGGAAGTTAATAGTTGAGTATCTATTGTAGAGAGTGACACAGTTTGAAAGCAAGGTAATAGTTGAGTATCTGTTATAGAGAGTGACACAGTTTGAAAGGAGGTTAATGGTTGAGTATCTGTTGTAGAGAGTGACACAGTTTGAAAGGAAGGTAATAATTGAGTATCTATTGTTGAGAGTGACACAGTTTGAAAGGAAGTTAATAGTTGAGTATCTATTGTAGAGAGTGACACAGTTTGAAAGCAAGGTAATAGTTGAGTATCTGTTATAGAGAGTGACACAGTTTGAAAGGAGGTTAATAGTTGAGTATCTGTTGTAGAGAGTGACACAGTTTCAAAGGGAGTTAATAGTTGAGTATCTGTTGTAGAGAGTGACAGTTTGAAAGGAAGTTAATAGTTGAGTATCTGTTGTAGAGTGTGACAGTTTGAAAGGAAGTTAATAGTTGAGTATCTGTTGTAGAGAGTGACACAGTTTGAAAGGAAGTTAATAGTTGAGTATCTATTGTAGAGAGTGGCACAGTTTGAAAGAAAGGTAATATTTGAGTATCTATTGTAGAGAGTGATACTGATTGAAAGGTGGTTAATAGTTGAGTATCTGTTGTAGAGAGTGACACGGTTTGAAAGGAAGGTATTAGTTGAGTATCTGTTGTAGAGAGTGATACAGTTTGAAAGGCGGGTAATAGTTGAGTATCTATTGTAGAGAGTGATACAGTTTGAAAGAAAGGTAATATTTGAGTATCTATTATACAGAGTGATACAGTTTGAAAGGAGTTTAATAGTTGAGTATCTGTTGTAGAGAGTGACACAGTTTGAAAGGAAGTTAATTGTTGAGTATCTATTGTAGAGAGTGACACAGTTTGAAAGAAGGGTAATAGTTGAGTATCTGTTGTAGAGAGTGAAACAGTTTGAAAGGAGGGTAATTGTTGAGTAGCTATTTTAGAGAGTGACACAGTTTGAAAGAAAGGTAATATTTGAGTATCTATTGTAGAGTGTGATACAGATTGAAAGGAGGTTAATAGTTGAGTATCTGTTGTAGAGAGTGACACAGTGTGAAAGGAGGTTAATAGTTGAATATCTGTTGTAGAGAGTGACACAGTTTGAAAGGAAGTTAATAGTTGAGTATCTGTTGTAGAGAGTGATACAGTTTGAAAGGAAGGTAATAGTTGAGTATCTGTTGTAAAGAGTGATACAGTTTGAAAGGAAGGTAATAGTTGTGTATCTGTCGTAGAGAGTGACACTTTTTGAAAGGAAGTTAATAGTTGAGTATCTGTTGTAGAGAGTGACACAGTTTGAAAGGAAGTTAATAATAAAGTATCTATTGTAGAGAGTGATACAGTTTGAAAGGAGGTTAATATTTGAGTATCTGTTGTAGAGAGTGACACAGTTTGAAAGGAAGGTATTAGTTGAGTATCTGTTGTAGAGAGTGACACAATTTGAAAGGAAGGTAATAGTTGAGTATATACTGTAGAGAGTGACACAGTTTGAAAGGAAGGTAATAGTTGAGTATCTGTTGTAGAGAGTGACACATTTTGAAAGGAAAGTAATAGTTGAGTATCTATTGTAGAGAGTGACACAGTTTGAAAGGTAGGTAATAATTGAGTATCTGTTGTAGAGAGTGATACATTTTGAAAGGAAGGTAATAGTTGAGTATCTATTGTAGAGAGTGATACAGTTTGAAAGGAAGTTAATAGTTGAGTATCTATTGTAGGGAGTGATACAGTTTGAAAGGAAGGTAATATTTAAGTATCTTTTGTAGAGAGTGACACAGTTTGAAAGGAAGGTAATAGTTGAGTATCTATTTTAGAGAGTGATACAGTTTGAAAGGAAGTTAATAGTTGAGTATCTATTGTAGAGAGTGACACAGTTTGAAAGCAAGGTAATAGTTGAGTATCTGTTGTAGAGAGTGACGCAGTTTGAAAGGAAGGTAATAGTTGAGTATCTATTGTAGAGAGTGATACAGTTTGAAAGGAAGGTAATAGTTGAGTATCTGTTGTAGAGAGTGATACAGTTTGAAAGGAGGTTAATAGTTGAGTATCTGTTGTAGAGAGTGACACAGTTTCAAAGGAAGTTAATAGTTGAGTATCTGTTGTAGAAAGTGACAGTTTGAAAGGAAGTTAATAGTTGAGTATCTGTTGTAGAGAGTGACACAGTTTGAAAGGAAGTTAATAGTTGAGTATCTGTTGTAGAGAGTGACAGTTTGAAAGGAAGTTAATAGTTGAGTATCTGTTGTAGAGAGTGACACAGTTTGAAAGGAAGTTAATAATAGAGTATCTATTGTAGAGAGTGATACAGTTTGAAAGGAAGGTAATAGTTGAGTATCTGTTGTAGAGAGTGACACATTTTGAAAGGAAGGTAATAGTTGAGTATATTCTGTAGAGAGTGACACAGTTTGAAAGGAAGGTAATAGTTGAGTATCAGTTGTAGAGAGTGACACATTTTGAAAGGAAGGTAATAGTTGAGTATCTGTTGTAGAGAGTGACACAGTTTGAAAGGAAGGTAATAATTGAGTATCTGTTGTAGAGAGTGACACAGTTTGAAAGGAAGGTAATATTTGAGTATCTTTTGTAGAGAGTTACACAGTTTGAAAGGAAGGTAATAGTTGAGTATCTATTTTAGAGAGTGATACAGTTTGAAAGGAAGTTAATAGTTGAGTATCTATTGTAGAGAGTGACACAGTTTGAAAGCAAGGTAATAGTTGAGTATCTGTTGTAGAGAGTGACGCAGTTTGAAAGGAAGGTAATAGTTGAGTTTCTATTGTAGAGAGTGATCCAGTTTGAAAGGAAGGTAATAGTTGAGTATCTGTTGTAGAGAGTGACACAGTTTGAAAGGAAGGTAATAGTTGAGTTTCTATTGTAGAGAGTGATCCAGTTTGAAAGGAAGGTAATAGTTGAGTATCTGTTGTAGAGAGTGACACAGTTTGAAAGGAGGTTAATAGTTGAGTATCTGTTGTAGAGAGTGATACAGTTTGAAAGGAAGTTAATAGTTGAGTATCTGTTGTAGAGTGTGACAATTTGAAAGGAAGTTAATAGTTGAGTATCTGTTGTAGAGAGTGACACAGTTTCAAAGAAAGTTAATAGTTGAGTATCTGTTGTAGAGAGTGACACAGTTTGAAAGGAAGTTAATAGTTGAGTATCTATTGTAGAGAGTGACACAGTTTGAAAGCAAGGTAATAGTTTAGTATCTGTTATAGAGAGTGACACAGTTTGAAAGAAGGGTAATAGTTGAGTATCTGTTGTAGAGAGTGACACAGTTTGAAAGGAGGGTAATTGTTGAGTAGTTATTGTAGAGAGTGACACAGTTTGAAAGAAAGGTAATATTTGAGTATCTATTGTAGAGAGTTACACAGTTTGAAAGGAGGTTAATAGTTGAGTATCTGTTGTAGAGAGTAAAACAGTTTGAAAGGAAGGTAATAGTTGAGTATCTGTTGTAGAGAGTGATACAGTTTGAAAAGAAGGTAATAGTTGAGTATCTGTTGTAGAGAGTGTCACAGTTTGAAAGGAAGGTAATAGTTGAGTATCTGTTGTAGAGAGTGACACAATTTGAAAGGAAGGTAATAGTTGAGTATCTGTCGTAGCGAGTGTCACAGTTTGAAAGGAGGTTAATAGTTGAGTATCTGTTGTAGAGAGTTACACAGTTTGAAAGGATGTTAATAGTTTAGTATCTGTTGTAGAGAGTGACACAGTTTGAAAGGAAGTTAATAGTTGAGTATCTGTTGTAGAGAGTGACACAGTTTCAAAGGGATTTAATAGTTGAGTATCTGTTGTAGAGAGTGACAGTTTGAAAGGAAGTTAATAGTTGAGTATCTGTTGTAGAGTGTGACAGTTTGAAAGGAAGTTAATAGTTGAGTATCTGTTGTAGAGAGTGACACAGTTTGAAAGGAAGTTAATAGTTGAGTATCTATTGTAGAGAGTGGCACAGTTTGAAAGAAAGGTAATATTTGAGTATCTATTGTAGAGAGTGATACTGATTGAAAGGTGGTTAATAGTTGAGTATCTGTTGTAGAGAGTGACACGGTTTGAAAGGAAGGTATTAGTTGAGTATCTGTTGTAGAGAGTGATACAGTTTGAAAGGCGGGTAATAGTTGAGTATCTATTGTAGAGAGTGATACAGTTTGAAAGAAAGGTAATATTTGAGTATCTATTATACAGAGTGATACAGTTTGAAAGGAGTTTAATAGTTGAGTATCTGTTGTAGAGAGTGACACAGTTTGAAAGGAAGTTAATTGTTGAGTATCTATTGTAGAGAGTGACACAGTTTGAAAGAAGGGTAATAGTTGAGTATCTGTTGTAGAGAGTGAAACAGTTTGAAAGGAGGGTAATTGTTGAGTAGCTATTTTAGAGAGTGACACAGTTTGAAAGAAAGGTAATATTCGAGTATCTATTGTAGAGTGTGATACAGATTGAAAGGAGGTTAATAGTTGAGTATCTGTTGTAGAGAGTGACACAGTGTGAAAGGAGGTTAATAGTTGAATATCTGTTGTAGAGAGTGACACAGTTTGAAAGGAAGTTAATAGTTGATTATCTGTTGTAGAGAGTGATACAGTTTGAAAGGAAGGTAATAGTTGAGTATCTGTTGTAAAGAGTGATACAGTTTGAAAGGAAGGTAATAGTTGTGTATCTGTCGTAGAGAGTGACACTTTTTGAAAGGAAGGTAATAGTTGAGTATCTGTTGTAGAGAGTGACACAGTTTGAAAGGAAGGTAATAGTTGAGTATCTGTTGTAGAGAGTGACACAGTTTGAAAGGAAGTTAATAGTTGAGTATCTGTTGTAGAGAGTGATACAGTTTGAAAGGAAGTTAATAGTTGAGTATCTGTTGTAGAGAGTGACACAGTTTGAAAGGTAGTTAATAATTGAGTATCTATTGTAGAGAGTGATACAGTTTGAAAGGAAGGTAATAGTTGAGTATCTGTTGTAGAGAGGGATACAGTTTGAAAGGTAATATTTGAGTATCTATTGTAGAGAGTGATACAGTTTGAAAGGATGTTAATAGTTTAGTATCTGTTGTAGAGAGTGACACAGTCTGAAAGGAAGGTAATAGTTGAGTATCTGTTGTAGAGAGTAACACAGTTTGAAAGGAAGTTAATAGTTAAGTATCTATTGTAGAGAGTGACACAGTTTGAAAGGAAGTTAATAGTTGAGTATCTGTTGTAGAGAGTGACAGTTTGAAAGGAAGTTAATAGTTGAGTATCTGTTGTAGAGAGTGATACAGTTTGAAAGGAAGGTAATAGTTGAGTATCTGTTGTAGAGAGTGACACAGTTTGAAAGGAAGTTAATAGTTGAGTATCTGTTGTAGAGAGTGATACAGTTTGAAAGGAAGGTAATAGTTGAGTATCTGTTGTAGAGAGTGACACAGTTTGAAAGGAAGTTAATAGTTGAGTATCTGTTGTAGAGAGTGACAGTTTGAAAGGAAGTTAATAGTTGAGTATCTGTTGTAGAGAGTGACACAGTTTGAAAGGAAGTTAATAATAAAGTATCTATTGTAGAGAGTGCTACAGTTTGAAAGGAAGGTAATAGTTGAGTATCTGTTGTAGAGAGTGATACAGTTTGAAAGGAGGTTAATATTTGAGTATCTGTTGTAGAGACTGACACAGTTTGAAAGGAAGGTATTAGTTGAGTATCTGTGTAGAGAGTGACAGTTTGAAAGGAGGTTAATAGTTGAGTATCTGTTGTAGAGAGTGACACAATTTGAAAGGAAGGTAATAGTTGAGTATATACTGTAGAGAGTGACACAGTTTGAAAGGAAGGTAATAGTTGAGTATCTGTTGTAGAGAGTGACACATTTTGAAAGGAAAGTAATAGTTGAGTATCTATTGTAGAGAGTGACACAGTTTGAAAGGTAGGTAATAATTGAGTATCTGTTGTAGAGAGTGATACATTTTGAAAGGAAGGTAATAGTTGAGTATCTATTGTAGAGAGTGATACAGTTTGAAAGGAAGGTAATATTTAAGTATCTTTTGTAGAGAGTGACACAGTTTGAAAGGAAGGTAATAGTTGAGTATCTATTTTAGAGAGTGATACAGTTTGAAAGGAAGTTAATAGTTGAGTATCTATTGTAGAGAGTGACACAGTTTGAAAGCAAGGTAATAGTTGAGTATCTGTTGTAGAGAGTGACGCAGTTTGAAAGGAAGGTAATAGTTGAGTATCTATTGTAGAGAGTGACACAATTTGAAAGGAAGGTAATAGTTGAGTATCTGTCGTAGCGAGTGTCACAGTTTGAAAGGAAGTTAATTGTTGAGTATCTGTTGTAGAGAGTGATACAGTTTGAAAGGAAGGTAATAGATGTGTATCTGTTGTAGAGAGTGACACAGTTCTAAAAGAGATTAATAGTTGAGTACCTGTTGTAGAGAATGACACAGTTTGAAAGAAAGGTAATAGTTGAGTATCTGTTGTAGAGAGCGACACAGTTTGAAAGGAAGTTAATAGTTGAGTATCTATTGTAGAGAGTTACACAGTTTGAAAGGAGGTTAATAGTTGAGTATATGTTGTAGAGAGTGACACAGTTTGAAAGGAAGGTAATAGTTGAGTATCTGTTGTAGAGAGTGATACAGTTTGAAATGAAGGTAATATTTGAGTATCTGTTGTAGAGAGTGACACAGTTTGAAAGGAAGGTAATACTTGAGTATCTATTGTAGAGAGTGATACAGTTTGAAAGGAAGTTAATAGTTGAGTATCTATTGTAGAGAGTTACACAGTTTGAAAGCAAGGTAATAGTTGAGTATCTGTTGTAGAGAGTGAAACAGTTTGAAAGGAAGGTAATAGTTGAGTATCTATTGTAGAGAGTGATACAGTTTGAAAGGAAGATAATAGTTGAGTATCTGTTGTAGAGAGTGACACAGTTTCAAAGAAAGTTAATAGTTGAGTATCTGTTGTAGAGAGTGACAGTTTGAAAGGAAGTTAATAGTTGAGTATCTGTTGTAGAGTGTGACAATTTGAAAGGAAGTTAATAGTTGAGTATCTGTTGTAGAGAGTGACACAGTTTCAAAGAAAGTTAATAGTTGAGTATCTGTTGTAGAGAGTGACACAGTTTGAAAGGAAGTTAATAGTTGAGTATCTATTGTAGAGAGTGACACAGTTTGAAAGCAAGGTAATAGTTGAGTATCTGTTATAGAGAGTGACACAGTTTGAAAGGAGGTTAATAGTTGAGTATCTGTTGTAGAGAGTGACACAGTTTGAAAGGAAGGTAATAATTGAGTATCTATTGTTGAGAGTGACACAGTTTGAAAGGAAGTTAATAGTTGAGTATCTATTGTAGAGAGTGACACAGTTTGAAAGCAAGGTAATAGTTGAGTATCTGTTATAGAGAGTGACACAGTTTGAAAGGAGGTTAATAGTTGAGTATCTGTTGTAGAGAGTGACACAGTTTCAAAGGGAGTTAATAGTTGAGTATCTGTTGTAGAGAGTGACAGTTTGAAAGGAAGTTAATAGTTGAGTATCTGTTGTAGAGTGTGACAGTTTGAAAGGAAGTTAATAGTTGAGTATCTGTTGTAGAGAGTGACACAGTTTGAAAGGAAGTTAATAGTTGAGTATCTATTGTAGAGAGTGGCACAGTTTGAAAGAAATGTAATATTTGAGTATCTATTGTAGAGAGTGATACTGATTGAAAGGTGGTTAATAGTTGAGTATCTGTTGTAGAGAGTGACACGGTTTGAAAGGAAGGTATTAGTTGAGTATCTGTTGTAGAGAGTGATACAGTTTGAAAGGCGGGTAATAGTTGAGTATCTATTGTAGAGAGTGATACAGTTTGAAAGAAAGGGAATATTTGAGTATCTATTATACAGAGTGATACAGTTTGAAAGGAGTTTAATAGTTGAGTATCTGTTGTAGAGAGTGACACAGTTTGAAAGGAAGTTAATTGTTGAGTATCTATTGTAGAGAGTGACACAGTTTGAAAGAAGGGTAATAGTTGAGTATCTGTTGTAGAGAGTGAAACAGTTTGAAAGGAGGGTAATTGTTGAGTAGCTATTTTAGAGAGTGACACAGTTTGAAAGAAAGATAATATTTGAGTATCTATTGTAGAGTGTGATACAGATTGAAAGGAGGTTAATAGTTGAGTATCTGTTGTAGAGAGTGACACAGTGTGAAAGGAGGTTAATAGTTGAATATCTGTTGTAGAGAGTGACACAGTTTGAAAGGAAGTTAATAGTTGAGTATCTGTTGTAGAGAGTGATACAGTTTGAAAGGAAGGTAATAGTTGAGTATCTGTTGTAAAGAGTGATACAGTTTGAAAGGAAGGTAATAGTTGTGTATCTGTCGTAGAGAGTGACACTTTTTGAAAGGAAGGTAATAGTTGAGTATCTGTTGTAGAGAGTGACACAGTTTGAAAGGAAGGTAATAGTTGAGTATCTGTTGTAGAGAGTGACACAGTTTGAAAGGAAGTTAATAGTTGAGTATCTGTTGTAGAGACTGACAGTTTGAAAGGAAGTTAATAGTTGAGTATCTGTTGTAGAGAGTGACACAGTTTGAAAGGTAGTTAATAATTGAGTATCTATTGTAGAGAGTGATACAGTTTGAAAGGAAGGTAATAGTTGAGTATCTGTTGTAGAGAGGGATACAGTTTGAAAGGTAATATTTGAGTATCTATTGTAGAGAGTGATACAGTTTGAAAGGATGTTAATAGTTTAGTATCTGTTGTAGAGAGTGACACAGTCTGAAAGGAAGGTAATAGTTGAGTATCTGTTGTAGAGAGTAACACAGTTTGAAAGGAAGGTAATAGTTGAGTATCTGTTGTAGAGAGTGACACAATTTGAAAGGAAGTTAATAGTTAAGTATCTATTGTAGAGAGTGACACAGTTTGAAAGGAAGTTAATTGTTGAGTATCTGTTGTAGAGAGTGATACAGTTTGAAAGGAAGTTAATAGTTGAGTATCTGTTGTAGAGAGTGACACAGTTTGAAAGGAAGTTAATAGTTGAGTATCTGTTGTAGAGAGTGACAGTTTGAAAGGAAGTTAATAGTTGAGTATCTGTTGTAGAGAGTGACACAGTTTGAAAGGAAGTTAATAATAAAGTATCTATTGTAGAGAGTGATACAGTTTGAAAGGAAGGTAATAGTTGAGTATCTGTTGTAGAGAGTGATACAGTTCGAAAGGAGGTTAATATTTGAGTATCTGTTGTAGAGAGTGACACAGTTTGAAAGGAAGGTATTAGTTGAGTATCTGTTGTAGAGAGTGACAGTTTGAAAGGAGGTTAATAGTTGAGTATCTGTTGTAGAGAGTGATACATTTTGAAAGGAATGTATTAGTTGAGTATCTGTTGTAGAGAGTGACACAATTTGAAAGGAAGGTAATAGTTGAGTATATACTGTAGAGAGTGACACAGTTTGAAAGGAAGGTAATAGTTGAGTATCTGTTGTAGAGAGTGACACATTTTGAAAGGAAAGTAATAGTTGAGTATCTATTGTAGAGAGTGACACAGTTTGAAAGGTAGGTAATAATTGAGTATCTGTTGTAGAGAGTGATACATTTTGAAAGGAAGGTAATAGTTGAGTATCTATTGTAGAGAGTGATACAGTTTGAAAGGAAGTTAATAGTTGAGTATCTATTGTAGGGAGTGATACAGTTTGAAAGGAAGGTAATATTTAAGTATCTTTTGTAGAGAGTGACACAGTTTGAAAGGAAGGTAATAGTTGAGTATCTATTTTAGAGAGTGATACAGTTTGAAAGGAAGTTAATAGTTGAGTATCTATTGTAGAGAGTGACACAGTTTGAAAGCAAGGTAATAGTTGAGTATCTGTTGTAGAGAGTGACGCAGTTTGAAAGGAAGGTAATAGTTGAGTATCTATTGTAGAGAGTGATACAGTTTGAAAGGAAGGTAATAGTTGAGTATCTGTTGTAGAGAGTGATACAGTTTGAAAGGAGGTTAATAGTTGAGTATCTGTTGTAGAGAGTGACACAGTTTCAAAGGAAGTTAATAGTTGAGTATCTGTTGTAGAAAGTGACAGTTTGAAAGGAAGTTAATAGTTGAGTATCTGTTGTAGAGAGTGACACAGTTTGAAAGGAAGTTAATAGTTGGGTATCTATTGTAGAAAGTGACACAGTTTGAAAGAAAGGTAATATTTGAGTATCTATTGTAGAGAGTGACACAGTTTGAAAGGAAGTTAATAGTTGAGTATCTGTTGTAGAGAGTGACAGTTTGAAAGGAAGTTAATAGTTGAGTATCTGTTGTAGAGAGTGACACAGTTTGAAAGGAAGTTAATAATAGAGTATCTATTGTAGAGAGTGATACAGTTTGAAAGGAAGGTAATAGTTGAGTATCTGTTGTAGAGAGTGACACAATTTGAAAGGAAGTTAATAGTTAAGTATCTATTGTAGAGAGTGACACAGTTTGAAAGGAAGTTAATTGTTGAGTATCTGTTGTAGAGAGTGATACAGTTTGAAAGGAAGGTAATAGTTGAGTATCTGTTGTAGAGAGTGACACAGTTTGAAAGGAAGTTAATAGTTGAGTATCTGTTGTAGAGAGTGACAGTTTGAAAGGAAGTTAATAGTTGAGTATCTGTTGTAGAGAGTGACACAGTTTGAAAGGAAGTTAATAATAAAGTATCTATTGTAGAGAGTGATACAGTTTGAAAGGAAGGTAATAGTTGAGTATCTGTTGTAGAGAGTGATACAGTTTGAAAGGAGGTTAATATTTGAGTATCTGTTGTAGAGAGTGACACAGTTTGAAAGGAAGGTATTAGTTGAGTATCTGTGTAGAGAGTGACAGTTTGAAAGGAGGTTAATAGTTGAGTATCTGTTGTAGAGAGTGATACATTTTGAAAGGAATGTATTAGTTGAGTATCTGTTGTAGAGAGTGACACAATTTGAAAGGAAGGTAATAGTTGAGTATATACTGTAGAGAGTGACACAGTTTGAAAGGAAGGTAATAGTTGAGTATCTGTTGTAGAGAGTGACACATTTTGAAAGGAAAGTAATAGTTGAGTATCTATTGTAGAGAGTGACACAGTTTGAAAGGTAGGTAATAATTGAGTATCTGTTGTAGAGAGTGATACATTTTGAAAGGAAGGTAATAGTTGAGTATCTATTGTAGAGAGTGATACAGTTTGAAAGGAAGTTAATAGTTGAGTATCTATTGTAGGGAGTGATACAGTTTGAAAGGAAGGTAATATTTAAGTATCTTTTGTAGAGAGTGACACAGTTTGAAAGGAAGGTAATAGTTGAGTATCTATTTTAGAGAGTGATACAGTTTGAAAGGAAGTTAATAGTTGAGTATCTATTGTAGAGAGTGACACAGTTTGAAAGCAAGGTAATAGTTGAGTATCTGTTGTAGAGAGTGACGCAGTTTGAAAGGAAGGTAATAGTTGAGTATCTATTGTAGAGAGTGATACAGTTTGAAAGGAAGGTAATAGTTGAGTATCTGTTGTAGAGAGTGATACAGTTTGAAAGGAGGTTAATAGTTGAGTATCTGTTGTAGAGAGTGACACAGTTTCAAAGGAAGTTAATAGTTGAGTATCTGTTGTAGAAAGTGACAGTTTGAAAGGAAGTTAATAGTTGAGTATCTGTTGTAGAGAGTGACACAGTTTGAAAGGAAGTTAATAGTTGGGTATCTATTGTAGAAAGTGACACAGTTTGAAAGAAAGGTAATATTTGAGTATCTATTGTAGAGAGTGACACAGTTTGAAAGGAAGTTAATAGTTGAGTATCTGTTGTAGAGAGTGACAGTTTGAAAGGAAGTTAATAGTTGAGTATCTGTTGTAGAGAGTGACACAGTTTGAAAGGAAGTTAATAATAGAGTATCTATTGTAGAGAGTGATACAGTTTGAAAGGAAGGTAATAGTTGAGTATCTGTTGTAGAGAGTGACGGTTTGAAAGGAGGTTAATAGTTGAGTATCTGTTGTAGAGAGTGATACAGTTTGAAAGGAATGTATTAGTTGAGTATCTGTTGTAGAGAGTGACACAATTTGAAAGGAAGGTAATAGTTGAGTATATTCTGTAGAGAGTGACACAGTTTGAAAGGAAGGTAATAGTTGAGTATCAGTTGTAGAGAGTGACACATTTTGAAAGGAAGGTAATAGTTGAGTATCTGTTGTAGAGAGTGACACAGTTTGAAAGGAAGGTAATAATTGAGTATCTGTTGTAGAGGGTGATACAGTTTGAAAGGAAGGTAATAGTTGAGTATCTATTGTAGAGAGTGATACAGTTTGAAAGGAAGTTAATAGTTGAGTATCTATTGTAGAGAGTGATACAGTTTGAAAGGAAGGTAATATTTGAGTATCTTTTGTAGAGAGTTACACAGTTTGAAAGGAAGGTAATAGTTGAGTATCTATTTTAGAGAGTGATACAGTTTGAAAGGAAGTTAATAGTTGAGTATCTATTGTAGAGAGTGACACAGTTTGAAAGCAAGGTAATAGTTGAGTATCTGTTGTAGAGAGTGACGCAGTTTGAAAGGAAGGTAATAGTTGAGTTTCTATTGTAGAGAGTGATCCAGTTTGAAAGGAAGGTAATAGTTGAGTATCTGTTGTAGAGAGTGACACAGTTTGAAAGGAAGGTAATAGTTGAGTATCTATTGTAGAGAGTGATCCAGTTTGAAAGGAAGGTAATAGTTGAGTATCTGTTGTAGAGAGTGACACAGTTTGAAAGGAGGTTAATAGTTGAGTATCTGTTGTAGAGAGTGATACAGTTTGAAAGGAAGTTAATAGTTGAGTATCTGTTGTAGAGTGTGACAATTTGAAAGGAAGTTAATAGTTGAGTATCTGTTGTAGAGAGTGACACAGTTTCAAAGAAAGTTAATAGTTGAGTATCTGTTGTAGAGAGTGACACAGTTTGAAAGGAAGTTAATAGTTGAGTATCTATTGTAGAGAGTGACACAGTTTGAAAGCAAGGTAATAGTTGAGTATCTGTTATAGAGAGTGACACAGTTTGAAAGGAGGTTAATAGTTGAGTATCTGTTGTAGAGAGTGACACAGTTTGAAAGGAAGGTAATAATTGAGTATCTATTGTTGAGAGTGACACAGTTTGAAAGGAAGTTAATAGTTGAGTATCTATTGTAGAGAGTGACACAGTTTGAAAGCAAGGTAATAGTTGAGTATCTGTTATAGAGAGTGACACAGTTTGAAAGGAGGTTAATAGTTGAGTATCTGTTGTAGAGAGTGACACAGTTTCAAAGGGAGTTAATAGTTGAGTATCTGTTGTAGAGAGTGACAGTTTGAAAGGAAGTTAATAGTTGAGTATCTGTTGTAGAGTGTGACAGTTTGAAAGGAAGTTAATAGTTGAGTATCTGTTGTAGAGAGTGACACAGTTTGAAAGGAAGTTAATAGTTGAGTATCTATTGTAGAGAGTGGCACAGTTTGAAAGAAAGGTAATATTTGAGTATCTATTGTAGAGAGTGATACTGATTGAAAGGTGGTTAATAGTTGAGTATCTGTTGTAGAGAGTGACACGGTTTGAAAGGAAGGTATTAGTTGAGTATCTGTTGTAGAGAGTGATACAGTTTGAAAGGCGGGTAATAGTTGAGTATCTATTGTAGAGAGTGATACAGTTTGAAAGAAAGGTAATATTTGAGTATCTATTATACAGAGTGATACAGTTTGAAAGGAGTTTAATAGTTGAGTATCTGTTGTAGAGAGTGACACAGTTTGAAAGGAAGTTAATTGTTGAGTATCTATTGTAGAGAGTGACACAGTTTGAAAGAAGGGTAATAGTTGAGTATCTGTTGTAGAGAGTGAAACAGTTTGAAAGGAGGGTAATTGTTGAGTAGCTATTTTAGAGAGTGACACAGTTTGAAAGAAAGGTAATATTCGAGTATCTATTGTAGAGTGTGATACAGATTGAAAGGAGGTTAATAGTTGAGTATCTGTTGTAGAGAGTGACACAGTGTGAAAGGAGGTTAATAGTTGAATATCTGTTGTAGAGAGTGACACAGTTTGAAAGGAAGTTAATAGTTGAGTATCTGTTGTAGAGAGTGATACAGTTTGAAAGGAAGGTAATAGTTGAGTATCTGTTGTAAAGAGTGATACAGTTTGAAAGGAAGGTAATAGTTGTGTATCTGTCGTAGAGAGTGACACTTTTTGAAAGGAAGGTAATAGTTGAGTATCTGTTGTAGAGAGTGACACAGTTTGAAAGGAAGGTAATAGTTGAGTATCTGTTGTAGAGAGTGACACAGTTTGAAAGGAAGTTAATAGTTGAGTATCTGTTGTAGAGACTGACAGTTTGAAAGGAAGTTAATAGTTGAGTATCTGTTGTAGAGAGTGACACAGTTTGAAAGGTAGTTAATAATTGAGTATCTATTGTAGAGAGTGATACAGTTTGAAAGGAAGGTAATAGTTGAGTATCTGTTGTAGAGAGGGATACAGTTTGAAAGGTAATATTTGAGTATCTATTGTAGAGAGTGATACAGTTTGAAAGGATGTTAATAGTTTAGTATCTGTTGTAGAGAGTGACACAGTCTGAAAGGAAGGTAATAGTTGAGTATCTGTTGTAGAGAGTAACACAGTTTGAAAGGAAGGTAATAGTTGAGTATCTGTTGTAGAGAGTGACACAATTTGAAAGGAAGTTAATAGTTAAGTATCTATTGTAGAGAGTGACACAGTTTGAAAGGAAGTTAATTGTTGAGTATCTGTTGTAGAGAGTGATACAGTTTGAAAGGAAGGTAATAGTTGAGTATCTGTTGTAGAGAGTGACACAGTTTGAAAGGAAGTTAATAGTTGAGTATCTGTTGTAGAGAGTGACAGTTTGAAAGGAAGTTAATAGTTGAGTATCTGTTGTAGAGAGTGACACAGTTTGAAAGGAAGTTAATAATAAAGTATCTATTGTAGAGAGTGCTACAGTTTGAAAGGAAGTTAATAGTTGAGTATCTATTGTAGAGAGTGACACAGTTTGAAAGGAAGTTAATTGTTGAGTATCTGTTGTAGAGAGTGATACAGTTTGAAAGGAAGGTAATAGTTGAGTATCTGTTGTAGAGAGTGACACAGTTTGAAAGGAAGTTAATAGTTGAGTATCTGTTGTAGAGAGTGACAGTTTGAAAGGAAGTTAATAGTTGAGTATCTGTTGTAGAGAGTGACACAGTTTGAAAGGAAGTTAATAATAAAGTATCTATTGTAGAGAGTGCTACAGTTTGAAAGGAAGTTAATAGTTGAGTATCTGTTGTAGAGAGTGATACAGTTTGAAAGGAGGTTAATATTTGAGTATCTGTTGTAGAGACTGACACAGTTTGAAAGGAAGGTATTAGTTGAGTATCTGTGTAGAGAGTGACGGTTTGAAAGGAGGTTAATAGTTGAGTATCTGTTGTAGAGAGTGATACAGTTTGAAAGGAATGTATTAGTTGAGTATCTGTTGTAGAGAGTGACACAATTTGAAAGGAAGGTAATAGTTGAGTATATTCTGTAGAGAGTGACACAGTTTGAAAGGAAGGTAATAGTTGAGTATCTATTGTAGAGAGTGACACATTTTGAAAGGAAGGTAATAGTTGAGTATCTTTTGTAGAGAGTTACACAGTTTGAAAGGAAGGTAATAGTTGAGTATCTATTTTAGAGAGTGATACAGTTTGAAAGGAAGTTAATAGTTGAGTATCTATTGTAGAGAGTGACACAGTTTGAAAGCAAGGTAATAGTTGAGTATCTGTTGTAGAGAGTGACGCAGTTTGAAAGGAAGGTAATAGTTGAGTTTCTATTGTAGAGAGTGATCCAGTTTGAAAGGAAGATAATAGTTGAGTATCTGTTGTAGAGAGTGACACAGTTTGAAAGGAGGTTAATAGTTGAGTATCTGTTGTAGAGACTGACACAGTTTGAAAGGAAGTTATTAGTTGAGTATCTGTGTAGAGAGTGACAGTTTGAAAGGAGGTTAATAGTTGAGTATCTGTTGTAGAGAGTGATACAGTTTGAAAGGAATGTATTAGTTGAGTATCTGTTTTAGAGAGTGACACAATTTGAAAGGAAGGTGATAGTTGAGTATATACTGTAGAGAGTGACACAGTTTGAAAGGAAGGTAATAGTTGAGTGTCTGTTGTAGAGAGTGACACATTTTGAAAGGAAGGTAATAGTTGAGTATCTGTTGTAGAGAGTGATACAGTTTGAAAGGAAGGTAATAGTTGAGTATCTATTGTAGAGAGTGATACAGTTTCAAACGAAGTTAATAGTTGAGTATCTGTTGTAGAGAGTGATACAGTTTGAAAGGAATGTATTAGTTGAGTATCTGTTGTAGAGAGTGACACAATTTGAAAGAAGGTGATAGTTGAGTATATACTGTAGAGAGTGACACAGTTTGAAAGGAAGGTAATAGTTGAGTATCTGTTGTAGAGAGTGACACAGTTTGAAAGCAAGGTAATAGTTGAGTATCTGTTGTAGAGAGTGACGCAGTTTGAAAGGAAGGTAATAGTTGAGTATCTATTGTAGAGAGTGATACAGTTTGAAAGGAAGGTAATAGTTGAGTATCTGTTGTAGAGAGTGACACAGTTTGAAAGGAGGTTAATAGTTGAGTATCTGTTGTAGAGAGTGACACAGTTTCAAAGGAAGTTAATAGTTGAGTATCTGTTGTAGAGAGTGACAGTTTGAAAGGAAGTTAATAGTTGAGTATCTGTTGCAGAGAGTGACAGCTTGAAAGGAAATTAATAGTTGAGTATCTGTTTTAGAGAGTGACACAGTTTGAAAGGAAGTTAATAGTTGAGTATCTATTGTAGAGAATGACACAGTTTGAAAGAAAGGTAATATTTGAGTATCTATTGTAGAGAGTGATACTGATTGAAAGGTGGTTAATAGTTGAGTATCTGTTGTAGAGAGTGACACAGTTTGAAAGGAGGGTAATTGTTGAGTATCTATTGTAGAGAGTGATACAGTTTGAAAGGAAGTTAATAGTTGAGTATCTATTGTAGAGAGTGACACAGTTTGAAAGCAAGGTAATAGTTGAGTATCTGTTGTAGAGAGTGACGCAGTTTGAAAGGAAGGTAATAGTTGAGTTTCTATTGTAGAGAGTGATCCAGTTTGAAAGGAAGATAATAGTTGAGTATCTGTTGTAGAGAGTGACACAGTTTGAAAGGAGGTTAATAGTTGAGTATCTGTTGTAGAGACTGACACAGTTTGAAAGGAAGTTATTAGTTGAGTATCTGTGTAGAGAGTGACAGTTTGAAAGGAGGTTAATAGTTGAGTATCTGTTGTAGAGAGTGATACAGTTTGAAAGGAATGTATTAGTTGAGTATCTGTTTTAGAGAGTGACACAATTTGAAAGGAAGGTGATAGTTGAGTATATACTGTAGAGAGTGACACAGTTTGAAAGGAAGGTAATAGTTGAGTGTCTGTTGTAGAGAGTGACACATTTTGAAAGGAAGGTAATAGTTGAGTATCTGTTGTAGAGAGTGATACAGTTTGAAAGGAAGGTAATAGTTGAGTATCTATTGTAGAGAGTGATACAGTTTCAAACGAAGTTAATAGTTGAGTATCTGTTGTAGAGAGTGATACAGTTTGAAAGGAATGTATTAGTTGAGTATCTGTTGTAGAGAGTGACACAATTTGAAAGAAGGTGATAGTTGAGTATATACTGTAGAGAGTGACACAGTTTGAAAGGAAGGTAATAGTTGAGTATCTGTTGTAGAGAGTGACACAGTTTGAAAGCAAGGTAATAGTTGAGTATCTGTTGTAGAGAGTGACGCAGTTTGAAAGGAAGGTAATAGTTGAGTATCTATTGTAGAGAGTGATACAGTTTGAAAGGAAGGTAATAGTTGAGTATCTGTTGTAGAGAGTGACACAGTTTGAAAGGAGGTTAATAGTTGAGTATCTGTTGTAGAGAGTGACACAGTTTCAAAGGAAGTTAATAGTTGAGTATCTGTTGTAGAGAGTGACAGTTTGAAAGGAAGTTAATAGTTGAGTATCTGTTGCAGAGAGTGACAGCTTGAAAGGAAATTAATAGTTGAGTATCTGTTTTAGAGAGTGACACAGTTTGAAAGGAAGTTAATAGTTGAGTATCTATTGTAGAGAATGACACAGTTTGAAAGAAAGGTAATATTTGAGTATCTATTGTAGAGAGTGATACTGATTGAAAGGTGGTTAATAGTTGAGTATCTGTTGTAGAGAGTGACACAGTTTGAAAGGAGGGTAATTGTTGAGTATCTATTGTAGAGAGTGATACAGTTTGAAAGAAAGGTAATATTTGAGTATCTGTTGTAGAGAGTGACACAGTTTGAAAGGAAGTTAATTGTTGAGTATCTATTGTAGAGAGTGACACAGTTTGAAAGGAAGTTAATTGTTGAGTATCTATTGTAGAGAGTGACACAGTTTGAAAGAAGGGTAATAGTTGAGTATCTGTTGTAGAGAGTGACACAGTTTGAAAGGAGGGTAATTGTTGAGTAGCTATTGTAGAGAGTGACACAGTTTGAAAGAAAGGTAATATTTGAGTATCTATTGTAGAGAGTGATACAGATTGAAAGGAGGTTAATAGTTGAGTATCTGTTGTAGAGAGTGACACAGTTTGAAAGGAGGTTAATAGTTGAATATCTGTTGTAGAGAGTGACACAGTTTGAAAGGAAGTTAATAGTTGAGTATCTGTTGTAGAGAGTGATACAGTTTGAAAGGAAGGTAATAGTTGAGTATCTATTGTAGAGAGTTACACAGTTTGAAAGGAGGTTAATAGTTGAGTATCTGTTGTAGAGAGTGACACAGTTTGAAAGGAAGGTAATAGTTGAGTATCTGTTGTAAAGAGTGATACAGTTTGAAAGGAGGTTAATAGTTTAGTATCTGTTGTAGAGAGTGACACAGTCTGAAATGAAGGTAATAGTTGAGTATCTGTTGTAGAGAGTGACACAGTTTGAAAGGAAGGTAATAGTTGAGTATCTGTTGTAGAGAGTGACACAATTTGAAAGGAAGTTAATAGTTAAGTATCTATTGTAGAGAGTGACACAGTTTGAAAGGAGGTTAATTGTTGAGTATATGTTGTAGAGAGTGACACAGTTTGAAAGGAAGGTATTAGTTGAGTATCTGTGTAGAGAGTGACACAGTTTGAAAGGAGGTTAATAGTTGAGTATCTGTTGTAGAGAGTGATACAGTTTGAAAGGAATGTATTAGTTGAGTATCTGTTGTAGAGAGTGACACATCTTGAAAGGAAGGTAATAGTTGAGTATATACTATAGAGAGTGACACAGTTTGAAAGGAAGGTAATAGTTGAGTATCTGTTGTAGAGACTGACACAGTTTGAAAGGAAGTTATTAGTTGAGTATCTGTGTAGAGAGTGACAGTTTGAAAGGAGGTTAATAGTTGAGTATCTGTTGTAGAGAGTGATACAGTTTGAAAGGAATGTATTAGTTGAGTATCTGTTGTAGAGAGTGACACAATTTGAAAGGAAGGTGATAGTTGAGTATATACTGTAGAGAGTGACACAGTTTGAAAGGAAGGTAATAGTTGAGTATCTGTTGTAGAGAGTGACACAGTTTGAAAGGAAGGTAATAATTGAGTATCTGTTGTAAAGAGTGATACAGTTTGAAAGGAAGGTAATAGTTGAGTATCTATTGTAGAGAGTGATACAGTTTGAAACGAAGTTAATAGTTGAGTATCTATTGTAGAGAGTGATACAGTTTGAAAGGAAGGTAATAATTGAGTATCTGTTGTAAAGAGTGATACAGTTTGAAAGGAAGGTAATAGTTGAGTATCTGTTGTAGAGAGTGATACAGTTTGAGAGGAATGTATTAGTTGAGTATCTGTTGTAGAGAGTGACACAATTTGAAAGGAAGGTGATAGTTGAGTATATACTGTAGAGAGTGACACAGTTTGAAAGGAAGGTAATAGTTGAGTATCTGTTGTAGAGAGTGACACAGTTTGAAAGCAAGGTAATAGTTGAGTATCTGTTGTAGAGAGTGACACAGTTTGAAAGGAAGTTAATAGTTGAGTATCTGTTGTAGAGACTGACAGTTTGAAAGGAAGTTAATAGTTGAGTATCTGTTGTAGAGAGTGACACAGTTTGAAAGGAAGTTAATAGTTGAGTATCTGTTGTAGAGAGTGACACAGTTTGAAAGGAAGTTAATAATTGAGTATCTATTGTAGAGAGTGATACAGTTTGAAAGGAAGGTAATAGTTGAGTATCTGTTGTAGAGAGTGATACAGTTTGAAAGGTAATATTTGAGTATCTATTGTAGAGAGTGATACAGTTTGAAAGGAGGTTAATAGTTTAGTATCTGTTGTAGAGAGTGACACAGTCTGAAAGGAAGGTAATAGTTGAGTATCTGTTGTAGAGAGTGACACAGTTTGAAAGGAAGGTAATAGTTGAGTATCTGTTGTAGAGAGTGACACAATTTGAAAGGAAGTTAATAGTTAAGTATCTATTGTAGAGAGTGACACAGTTTGAAAGGAAGTTAATTGTTGAGTATCTGTTGTAGAGAGGGATACAGTTTGAAAGGAAGGTAATAGTTGAGTATCTGTTGTAGAGAGTGACACATTTTGAAAGGAAGTTAATAGTTGAGTATCTGTTGTAGAGAGTGACAGTTTGAAAGGAAGTTAATAATAGAGTATCTATTGTAGTGAGTGATACAGTTTGAAAGGAAGGTAATAGTTGAGTATCTGTTGTAGAGAGTGATACAGTTTGAAAGGAGGTTAATAGTTGAGTATATGTTGTAGAGAGTGACACAGTTTGAAAGGAAGGTATTAGTTGAGTATCTGTGTAGAGAGTGACAGTTTGAAAGGAGGTTAATAGTTGAGTATCTGTTGTAGAGAGTGACACAGTTTGAAAGCAAGGTAATAGTTGAGTATCTGTTGTAGCGAGTAACACAGTTTGAAAGGAAGGTAATAGTTGAGTATCTATTGTAGAGAGTGATACAGTTTGAAAGGAAGGTAATAGTTGAGTATCTGTTGTAGAGAGTGACACAGTTTGAAAGCAAGGTAATAGTTGAGTATCTGTTGTAGCGAGTAACACAGTTTGAAAGGAAGGTAATAGTTGAGTATCTATTGTAGAGAGTGATACAGTTTGAAAGGAAGGTAATAGTTGAGTATCTGTTGTAGAGAGTGACACAGTTTGAAAGGAGGTTAATAGTTGAGTATCTGTTGTAGAGAGTGACACAGTTTGAAAGGAGGGTAATAGTTGAGTATCTGTTGTAGAGAGTGATACAGTTTGAAAGGAGGTTATTAGTTGAGTATCTGTTGTGGAGAGTGACACAGTTTCAAAGGAAGTTAATAGTTGAGTATCTGTTGTAGAGAGTGACACAGTTTGAAAGGAAGTTAATAGTTGAGTATCTATTGTAGAGAGTGACAGTTTGAAAGGAAGTTAATAGTTGAGTATCTGTTGTAGAGAGTGAAACAGTTTGAAAGGAGGTTAATAGTTGAGTATCTGTTGTAGAGAGTGACACAGTTTGAAAGGAGGTTAATAGTTGAGTATCTGTTGTAGAGAGTGACACAGTTTCAAAGGAAGTTAATAGTTGAGTATCTGTTGTAGAGAGTGACACAGTTTGAAAGGAAGTTAATAGTTGAGTATCTATTGTAGAGAGTGACAGTTTGAAAGGAAGTTAATAGTTGAGTATCTGTTGTAGAGAGTGAAACAGTTTGAAAGGAGGTTAATAGTTGAGTATCTGTTGTAGAGAGTGACAGTTTGAAAGGAAGTTAATAGTTGAGTATCTGTTGTAGAGAGGGACGCAGTTTGAAAGGAAGTTAATAGTTGAGTATCTATTGTAGAGAGTGACACAGTTTGAAAGAAAGGTAATATTTGAGTATCTATTGTAGAGAGTGATACTGATTGAAAGGTGGTTAATAGTTGAGTATCTATTGTAGAGAGTGACACAGTTTGAAAGAAGGGTAATAGTTGAGCATCTATTGTAGAGAGTGACACAGTTTGAAAGGAAGGTAATAGTTGAGTATCTGTTGTAGAGAGTGATACAGTTTGAAAGGAAGGTAATAGTTGAGCATCTATTGTAGAGAGTGACACAGTTTGAAAGGAAGGTAATAGTTGAGTATCTACTGTAGAGAGTGATACAGTTTGAAAGGAAGGTAATAGTTGACTATCTGTTGTAGAGAGTGATACAGTTTGAAAGGTAATATTTGAGTATCTATTGTAGAGAGTGATACAGTTTGAAAGGAGGTTAATAGTTTAGTATCTGTTGTAGAGAGTGACACAATTTGAAAGGAAGTTAATAGTTGAGTATCTATTGTAGAGAGTGACACAGTTTGAAAGGAAGTCAATTGTTGAGTATCTATTGTAGAGAGTGATACAGTTTGAAAGAAAGGTAATGGTTGAGTATCTGATGTAGAGAGTGACACAGTGTGAAAAGAGGTTAATAGTTGAGTATCTGTTGTAGAGAGTGACACAGTTTGAAAGGAAGGTAATAGTTGAGTATCTGTTGTAGAGAGTGACACAGTTTGAAAGGAAGTTAATAGCTGAGTATCTGTTGTAGAGAGTGACAGTTTTAAAGGAAGTTAATAGTTGAGTATCTGTTGTAGAGAGTGACACAGTTTGAAAGGAAGTTAATAATAGAGTATCTGTTGTAGAGAGTGACACAGTTTGAAAGGAATGTATTAGTTGAGTATCTGTTGTAGAGAGTGACACAACTTGAAAGGAAGGTAATAGTTGAGTATATACTGTAGAGAGTGACCCAGTTTGAAAGGAAGGTAATAGTTGAGTATCTATTGTAGAAAGTGATACAGTTTGAAAGGAAGTTAATAGTTGAGTATCTATTGTAGAGAGTGATACAGTTTGAAAGGAAGGTAATATTTGAGTATCTGTTGTAGAGAGTGACACATTTTGAAAGGAAGGTAATAGTTGAGTATCTATTGTAGAGAGTGATACAGTTTGAAAGGAAGTTAATAGTTGAGTATCTATTGTAGAGAGTGACACAGTTTGAAAGCAAGGTAATAGTTGAGTATCTGTTGTAGAGAGTGACACAGTTTGAAAGGAAGGTAATAGTTGAGTATCTGTTGTAGAGAGGGACACAGTTTCAAAGGAAGTTAATAGTTGAGTATCTGTTGTAGAGAGTGACAGTTTGAAAGGAAGTTAATACTTGAGTATCTGTTGTAGAGAGTGACAGTTTGAAAGGAAGTTAATAGTTGAGTATCTGTTGTAGAGAGTGACACAGTTTGAAAGGAAGTTAATAGTTGAGTATCTATTGTAGAGAGTGACACAGTTTGAAAGAAATGTAATATATGAGTATCTACTGTAGAGAGTGATACTGATTGAAAGGTGGTTAATAGTTGAGAATCTGTTGTAGAGAGTGACACAGTTTGAAAGGAAGGTATTAGTTGAGTATCTGTTATAGAGAGTGATACAGTTTTAAAGGCGGGTAATAGTTGAGTATGTATTGTAGACAGTGACAGTTTGAAAGAAAGGTAATATTTGAGTATCTATTGTAGAGAGTGATACAGTTTGAAAGGAGTTTAAAAGTTGAGTATCTGTTGTAGAGAGTGACACAGTTTGAAAGGAAGGTAATAGTTGAGTATCTATTGTAGAGAGTGACAGTTTGAAAGAAAGGTAATATTTAAGTATCTATTGTAGAGAGTGACACAGTTTGAAAGGATGTTAATAGTTGAGTATCTATCGTAGAGAGTGACACAGTTTGAAAGAAGTGTAATAGTTGAGTATCTGTTGTAGAGAGTGGTACAGTTTGAAAGGAAGTTAATTGTTGAGTATCTATTGTAGAGAGTGACACAGTTTGAAAGAAGGGCAATAGTTGAGTATCTGTTGTAGAGAGTGACACAGTTTGAAAGAAGGGTAATAGTTGAGTATCTGTTGTAGAGAGTGACACAGTTTGAAAGGAGGGTAATTGTTGAGTAGCTATTGTAGAGAGTGACACAGTTTGAAAGGAGGGTAATTGTTGAGTATCTATTGTAGACAGTGATACAGATTGAAAGGAGGTTAATAGTTGAGTATCTGTTGTAGAGAGTGACACATTTTGAAAGGAAGGTAATAGTTGAGTATCTGTTGTAGAGAGTGACACAGTTTGAAAGAAAGGTAATATTTGAGTATGTATTGTAGAGAGTGATACAGATTGAAAGGAGGTTAATAGTTGAGTATCCTTTGTAGAGAGTGACACAGTTTGAAAGGAGGTTAATAGTTGAATATCTGTTGTAGAGAGTGACACAGTTTGAAACGAAGTTAATATTTGAGTATCTGTTGTAGAGAGTGATACAGTTTGAAAGGAAGGTAATAGTTGAGTATCTATTGTAGAAAATTACACAGTTTGAAAGGAGGTTAATAGTTGAGTATCTGTTGTAGAGAGTGATACAGTTTGAAAGGAAGGTAATAGTTGAGTATATGTTGTAGAGACTGACAGTTTGAAAGAAGTTAATAGTTGAGAATCTGTTGGAGAGAGTGCCACATTTTGAAAGGAAAGTAATAGTTGAGTATCTGTTGTAGAGAGTGAAACAGTTTGAAAGGAAGGTAATAATTGAGTATCTGTTGTAGAGAGTGATACAGTTTGAAAGGAAGGTCATAGTTGAGTATCTATTGTAGAGAGTGATACAGTTTGAAAGGAAGTTAATAGTTGAGTATCTATTGTAGAGAGTGATACAGTTTGAAAGGAAGGTAATATTTGAGTATCTGTTGTAGAGAGTGACACAGTTTGAAAGGAAGGTAATAGTTGAGTATCTATTGTAGAGAGTGATACAGTTTGAAAGTAAGTTAATAGTTGAGTATCTATTGTAGAGAGTGACACAGTTTGAAAGAAAGGTAATATTTGAGTATCTATTGTAGAGAGTGATACTGATTGAAAGGAAGGTAATAGTTGAGTATCTGTTGTAGAGAGTGACGCAGTTTGAAAGGAAGGTAATAGTTGAGTATCTGTTTTAGAGAGTGACACAACTTGAAAGGAAGGTAATAGTTGAGTATCTGTTGTAGAGAGTGACGCAGTTTGAAAGGAAGGTAATAGTTGAGTATCTGTTTTAGAGAGTGACACAACTTGAAAGGAAGGTAATAGTTGAGTATCTGTCGTAGCGAGTTACACAGTTTGAAAGGAAGTTAATTGTTGAGTATCTGTTGTAGAGAGTGATACAGTTTGAAAGGAAGGTAATAAATGGGTATCTGTTGTAGAGAGTGACACAGTTTGAAAAGAGGTTAATAGTTGAGTATCTGTTGTAGAGAGTGACACAGTTTGAAAGGAAGGTAATAGTTGAGTATCTGTTGTAGAGAGTGACACAGTTTGAAAGGAAGTTAATAGTTGAGTATCTGTTGTAGAGACTGACAGTTTGAAAGGAAGTTAACAGTTGAGTATCTCTTGTAGAGAGTGACACAGTTTGAAAAGAAGTTAATAATTGAGTATCTATTGTAGAGAGTGATACAGTTTGAAAGGAAGGTAATAGTTGAGTATCTGTTGTAGAGAGTGACACAGTTTGAAGGGAAGATAATAGCTGAGTATTTGTTGTAGAGAGTGACAGTTTCAAAGAAAGGTAATATTTGAGTATCTATTGTAGAGAGTGACACAGTTTGAAAGGAAGTTAATAGTTGAGTATCTATTGTAGAGAGTGACACAGTTTGAAAGGAAGGTAATAGTTGAGCATCTATTGTAGAGAGTGATACAGTTTGAAAGGAGGTTAATAGTTGTGTATTTATTGTAGAGAGTGATACAGTTTGAAAGGTAGTTAATAGTTGAGTATCTGTTGTAGAGAGTGAAACAGTTTGAAAGGAGGTTAATAGTTGAGTATCTGTTGTAGAGAGTGACACAGTTTGAAAAGAAGGTAATAGTTGAGTATCTGTTGTAGAGAGTGACACAGTTTGAAAGGAAGTTAATAGTTGAGTATCTATTGTAGAGAGTGATACAGTTTGAAAGGAAGGTAATAGTTGAGTATCTGTTGCAGAGAGTGACACAGTTTGAAAGGAAGGTAATAATTGAGTATCTATTGTAGAGAGTGGCAGTTTGAAAGGAAGGTAATAGTTGAGTATCTGTTGTAGAGAATGACACAGTTTGAAAGGAAGGTAATAGTTGAGTATCTGTTGTAGTGAGTGATACAGTTTTAAAGGAAGGTAATAGTTGAGTATCTGTTGTAGAGAGTGACACAATTGAAAGGAAGGTAATAGTTGAGTATCTGTTGTAGAGAATGACACAGTTTGAAAGGAAGGTAATAGTTGAGTATCTGTTGTAGTGAGTGATACAGTTTTAAAGGAAGGTAATAGTTGAGTATCTGTTGTAGAGAGTGACACAATTGAAAGGAAGGTAATAGTTGAGTATCTGTCGTAGAGAGTGATACATTTTGAAAGGAAGGTAATATTTGAGTATCTGTTGTAGAGAGTGACACAGTTTGAAAGGAAGGTAATAGTTGAGTATCTATTGTAGAGAGTGATACAGTTTGAAAGTAAGTTAATAGTTGAGTATCTATTGTAGAGAGTGACACAGTTTGAAAGCAAGGTAATAGTTGAGTATCTGTTGTAGAGAGTGATACAGTTTGAAAGGAGTTTAATAGTTGAGTATCTGTTGTAGAGACTGACACAGTTTGAAAGGAAGTTATTAGTTGAGTATCTGTGTAGAGAGTGACAGTTTGAAAGGAGGTTAATAGTTGAGTATCTGTTGTAGAGAGTGATACAGTTTGAAAGGAATGTATTAGTTGAGTATCTGTTGTAGAGAGTGACACAATTTGAAAGGAAGGTGATAGTTGAGTATATACTGTAGAGAGTGACACAGTTTGAAAGGAAGGTAATAGTTGAGTGTCTGTTGTAGAGAGTGACACATTTTGAAAGGAAGGTAATAGTTGAGTATCTGTTGTAGAGAGTGACACAGTTTGAAAGGAAGGTAATAATTGAGTATCTGTTGTAAAGAGTGATACAGTTTGAAAGGAAGGTAATAGTTGAGTATCTGTTGTAGAGAGTGATACAGTTTGAAAGGAATGTATTAGTTGAGTATCTGTTGTAGAGAGTGACACAATTTGAAAGGAAGGTGATAGTTGAGTATATACTGTAGAGAGTGACACAGTTTGAAAGGAAGGTAATAGTTGAGTATCTGTTGTAGAGAGTGACGCAGTTTGAAAGGAAGGTAATAGTTGAGTATCTGTTGTAGAGAGTGACGCAGTTTGAAAGGAAGGTAATAGTTGAGTATCTATTGTAGAGAGTGATACAGTTTGAAAGGAAGTTAATAGTTGAGTATCTGTTGTAGAGAGTGACAGTTTGAAAGGAAGTTAATAGTTGAGTATCTGTTGCAGAGAGTGACAGCTTGAAAGGAAATTAATAGTTGAGTATCTGTTGTAGAGAGTGACACAGTTTGAAAGGAAGTTAATAGTTGAGTATCTATTGTAGAGAGTGACACAGTTTGAAAGAAAGGTAATATTTGAGTATCTATTGTAGAGAGTGATACTGATTGAAAGGTGGTTAATAGTTGAGTATCTGTTGTAGAGAGTGACACAGTTTGAAAGGAAGGTATTAGTTGAGTATCTGTTGTAGAGAGTGATACAGTTTGAAAGGCGGGTAATAGTTGAGTATCTATTGTAGAGAGTGATACAGTTTGAAAGAAAGGTAATATTTGAGTATCTATTGTACAGAGTGATACAGTTTGAAAGGAGTTTAATAGTTGAGTATCTGTTGTAGAGAGTGACACAGTTTGAAAGGAAGTTAATTGTTGAGTATCTGTTGTAGAGAGTGACACAGTTTGAAAGAAGGGTAATAGTTGAGTATCTGTTGTAGAGAGTGACACAGTTTGAAAGGAGGGTAATTGTTGAGTATCTGTTCTAGAGAGTGACACAGTTTTAAAGGAAGGTAATAGTTGAGTATCTGTTGTAAAGAGTGATACAGTTTGAAAGGAAGGTAATAGTTGTGTATCTGTTGTAGAGAGTGACACAGTTTGAAAGGAAGGTAATAGTTGAGTATCTGTTGTAGAGAGTGACACAGTTTGAAAGGAAGGTAATAGTTGAGTATCTGTTGTAGAGAGTGACACAGTTTGAAAGGAAGTTAATAGTTGAGTATCTGTTGTAGAGACTGACAGTTTGAAAGGAAGTTAATAGTTGAGTATCTGTTGTAGAGAGTGACACAGTTTGAAAGGAAATTAATAATTGAGTATCTATTGTAGAGAGTGATACAGTTTGAAAGGAAGGTAATAGTTGAGTATCTGTTGTAGAGAGTGATACAGTTTGAAAGGTAATATTTGAGTATCTATTGTAGAGAGTGATACAGTTTGAAAGGAGGTTAATAGTTTAGTATCTGTTGTAGAGAGTGACACAGTCTGAAAGGAAGGTAATAGTTGAGTATCTGTTGTAGAGAGTGACACAGTTTGAAAGGAAGGTAATAGTTGAGTATCTGTTGTAGAGAGTGACACAATTTGAAAGGAAGTTAATAGTTAAGTATCTATTGTAGAGAGTGACACAGTTTGAAAGGAAGTTAATTGTTGAGTATCTGTTGTAGAGAGGGATACAGTTTGAAAGGAAGGTAATAGTTGAGTATCTGTTGTAGAGAGTGACACAGTTTGAAAGGAAGTTAATAGTTGAGTATCTGTTGTAGAGAGTGACAGTTTGAAAGGAAGTTAATAATAGAGTATCTATTGTAGTGAGTGATACAGTTTGAAAGGAAGGTAATAGTTGAGTATCTGTTGTAGAGAGTGATACAGTTTGAAAGGAGGTTAATAGTTGAGTATATGTTGTAGAGAGTGACACAGTTTGAAAGGAAGGTAATAGTTGAGTATCTGTTGTAGAGAGTGACGCAGTTTGAAAGGAAGGTAATAGTTGAGTATCTATTGTAGAGAGTGATACAGTTTGAAAGGAAGTTAATAGTTGAGTATCTGTTGTAGAGAGTGACAGTTTGAAAGGAAGTTAATAGTTGAGTATCTGTTGCAGAGAGTGACAGCTTGAAAGGAAATTAATAGTTGAGTATCTGTTGTAGAGAGTGACACAGTTTGAAAGGAAGTTAATAGTTGAGTATCTATTGTAGAGAGTGACACAGTTTGAAAGAAAGGTAATATTTGAGTATCTATTGTAGAGAGTGATACTGATTGAAAGGTGGTTAATAGTTGAGTATCTGTTGTAGAGAGTGACACAGTTTGAAAGGAAGGTATTAGTTGAGTATCTGTTGTAGAGAGTGATACAGTTTGAAAGGCGGGTAATAGTTGAGTATCTATTGTAGAGAGTGATACAGTTTGAAAGAAAGGTAATATTTGAGTATCTATTGTACAGAGTGATACAGTTTGAAAGGAGTTTAATAGTTGAGTATCTGTTGTAGAGAGTGACACAGTTTGAAAGGAAGTTAATTGTTGAGTATCTGTTGTAGAGAGTGACACAGTTTGAAAGAAGGGTAATAGTTGAGTATCTGTTGTAGAGAGTGACACAGTTTGAAAGGAGGGTAATTGTTGAGTATCTGTTCTAGAGAGTGACACAGTTTTAAAGGAAGGTAATAGTTGAGTATCTGTTGTAAAGAGTGATACAGTTTGAAAGGAAGGTAATAGTTGTGTATCTGTTGTAGAGAGTGACACAGTTTGAAAGGAAGGTAATAGTTGAGTATCTGTTGTAGAGAGTGACACAGTTTGAAAGGAAGGTAATAGTTGAGTATCTGTTGTAGAGAGTGACACAGTTTGAAAGGAAGTTAATAGTTGAGTATCTGTTGTAGAGACTGACAGTTTGAAAGGAAGTTAATAGTTGTGTATCTGTTGTAGAGAGTGACACAGTTTGAAAGGAAGGTAATAGTTGAGTATCTGTTGTAGAGAGTGACACAGTTTGAAAGGAAGGTAATAGTTGAGTATCTGTTGTAGAGAGTGACACAGTTTGAAAGGAAGTTAATAGTTGAGTATCTGTTGTAGAGACTGACAGTTTGAAAGGAAGGTAATAGTTGAGTATCTGTTGTAGAGAGTGATACAGTTTGAAAGGAGGTTAATAGTTGAGTATATGTTGTAGAGAGTGACACAGTTTGAAAGGAAGGTAATAGTTGAGTATCTGTTGTAGAGAGTGACGCAGTTTGAAAGGAAGGTAATAGTTGAGTATCTATTGTAGAGAGTGATACAGTTTGAAAGGAAGTTAATAGTTGAGTATCTGTTGTAGAGAGTGACAGTTTGAAAGGAAGTTAATAGTTGAGTATCTGTTGCAGAGAGTGACAGCTTGAAAGGAAATTAATAGTTGAGTATCTGTTGTAGAGAGTGACACAGTTTGAAAGGAAGTTAATAGTTGAGTATCTATTGTAGAGAGTGACACAGTTTGAAAGAAAGGTAATATTTGAGTATCTATTGTAGAGAGTGACAGTTTGAAAGGAAGTTAATAGTTGAGTATCTGTTGTAGAGACTGACAGTTTGAAAGGAAGTTAATAGTTGTGTATCTGTTGTAGAGAGTGACACAGTTTGAAAGGAAGGTAATAGTTGAGTATCTGTTGTAGAGAGTGACACAGTTTGAAAGGAAGGTAATAGTTGAGTATCTGTTGTAGAGAGTGACGCAGTTTGAAAGGAAGGTAATAGTTGAGTATCTGTTGTAAAGAGTGATACAGTTTGAAAGGAAGGTAATAGTTGAGTATCTATTGTAGAGAGTGATACAGTTTGAAACGAAGTTAATAGTTGAGTATCTGTTGTAGAGAGTGACACAGTTTGAAAGAAGGGTAATAGTTGTGTATCTGTTGTAGAGAGTGACACAGTTTGAAAGGAAGGTAATAGTTGAGTATCTGTTGTAGAGAGTGACACAGTTTGAAAGGAAGGTAATAGTTGAGTATCTGTTGTAGAGAGTGACACAGTTTGAAAGGAAGTTAATAGTTGAGTATCTGTTGTAGAGACTGACAGTTTGAAAGGAAGTTAATAGTTGAGTATCTGTTGTAGAGAGTGACACAGTTTGAAAGGAAATTAATAATTGAGTATCTATTGTAGAGAGTGATACAGTTTGAAAGGAAGGTAATAGTTGAGTATCTGTTGTAGAGAGTGATACAGTTTGAAAGGTAATATTTGAGTATCTATTGTAGAGAGTGATACAGTTTGAAAGGAGGTTAATAGTTTAGTATCTGTTGTAGAGAGTGACACAGTCTGAAAGGAAGGTAATAGTTGAGTATCTGTTGTAGAGAGTGACACAGTTTGAAAGGAAGGTAATAGTTGAGTATCTGTTGTAGAGAGTGACACAATTTGAAAGGAAGTTAATAGTTAAGTATCTATTGTAGAGAGTGACACAGTTTGAAAGGAAGTTAATTGTTGAGTATCTGTTGTAGAGAGGGATACAGTTTGAAAGGAAGGTAATAGTTGAGTATCTGTTGTAGAGAGTGACACAGTTTGAAAGGAAGTTAATAGTTGAGTATCTGTTGTAGAGAGTGACAGTTTGAAAGGAAGTTAATAATAGAGTATCTATTGTAGTGAGTGATACAGTTTGAAAGGAAGGTAATAGTTGAGTATCTGTTGTAGAGAGTGATACAGTTTGAAAGGAGGTTAATAGTTGAGTATATGTTGTAGAGAGTGACACAGTTTGAAAGGAAGGTATTAGTTGAGTATCTGTGTAGAGAGTGACAGTTTGAAAGGAGGTTAATAGTTGAGTATCTGTTGTAGAGAGTGATACAGTTTGAAAGGAATGTATTAGTTGAGTATCTGTTGTAGAGAGTGACACAACTTGAAAGGAAGGTAATAGTTGAGTATATACTATAGAGAGTAACACAGTTTGAAAGGAAGGTAATAGTTGAGTGTCTGTTGTAGAGAGTGACACATTTTGAAAGGAAGGTAATAGTTGAGTATCTGTTGTAGAGAGTGACACAGTTTGAAAGGAGGTAATAATTGAGTATCTGTTGTAGAGTGTGATACAGTTTGAAAGGAAGGTAATATTTGAGTATCTATTGTAGGGAGTGATACAGTTTGAAAGGAAGTTAATAGTTGAGTATCTATTGTAGAGAGTGATACAGTTTGAAAGGAAGGTAATATTTTAGTATCTTTTGTAGAGTGTGACACAGTTTGAAAGGAAGGTAATAGTTGAGTATCTGTTGTAGAGAGTGACACAGTTTGAAAAAAGTTTAATAGTTGAGTATCTGTTGTAGAGAGTGACACAGTTTGAAAGGAAGTTAATAGTTGAGTATCTATTGTAGAGAGTGATAAAGTTTGAAAGGAGTTTAATAGTTGAGTATCTGTTGTAGAGAGTGACAGTTTGAAAGGAAGTTAATAGTTGAGTATCTGTTGTAGAGAGTGACACAGTTTGAAAGGAAGTTAATAGTTGAGTATCTATTGTAGAGAGTGATACAGTTTGAAAGGAGTTTAATAGTTGAGTATCTGTTGTAGAGAGTGACAGTTTGAAAGGAAGTTAATAGTTGAGTATCTGTTGTAGAGAGTGACACAGTTTGAAAGGAAGGTATTAGTTGAGTATCTGTTGTAGAGAGTGATACAGTTTGAAAGGCGGGTAATAGTTGAGTATCTATTGTAGAGAGTGATACAGTTTGAAAGAAAGGTAATATTTGAGTATCTATTGTAGAGAGTGATACAGTTTTAAAGGAGTTTAATAGTTGAGTATCTGTTGTAGAGAGTGACACAGTTTGAAAGGAAGTTAATTGTTGAGTATCTATTGTAGAGAGTTACACAGTTTGAAAGAATGGTAATAGTTGAGTATCTGTTGTAGAGAGTGACACAGTTTGAAAGGAGGGTAATAATTGAGTAGCCATTGTAGAGAGTGACCCAGTTTGAAAGAAAGGTAATATTTGAGTATCTATTGTAGAGAGTGATACAGATTGAAAGGAGGTTAATAGTTGAGTATCTGTTGTAGAGAGTGACACAGTTTGAAAGGAGGTTAATAGATTAATATCTGTTGTAGAGAGTGACACAGTTTGAAAGAAAGGTAATATTTGAGTATCTATTGTAGAGAGTGACAGTTTGAAAGGAAGTTAATTGTTGAGTATCTATTGTCGAGAGTGACTCAGTTTGAAAGAAAGGTAATAGTTGAGTATCTATTATAGAGAGTGATACAGTTTGAAAAGAAGTTAATAGTTGAGTATCTATTGTAGAGAGTGACACAGTTTGAAAGCAAGGTAATAGTTGAGTATCTGTTGTAGCGAGTAACACAGTTTGAAAGGAAGGTAATAGTTGAGTATCTATTGTAGAGAGTGATACAGTTTGAAAGGAAGGTAATAGTTGAGTATCTGTTGTAGAGAGTGACACAGTTTGAAAGGTGGTTAATAGTTGAGTATCTGTTGTAGAGAGTGACACAGTTTCAAAGGAAGTTAATAGTTGAGTATCTGTTGTAGAGAGTGACAGTTTGAAAGGAAATTAATAGTTGAGTATCTGTTGTAGAGAGTGACACAGTTTGAAAGGAAGTTAATAGTTGAGTATCTATTGTAGAGAGTGACAGTTTGAAAGGAAGTTAATAGTTGAGTATCTGTTGTAGAGAGTGAAACAGTTTGAAAGGAAGTTAATAGTTGAGTATCTGTTGTAGAGAGTGACAGTTTGAAAGGAAGTTAATAGTTGAGTATCTGTTGTAGAGAGGGACGCAGTTTGAAAGGAAGTTAATAGTTGAGTATCTATTGTAGAGAGTGACACAAATTGAAAGAAAGGTAATATTTGAGTATCTATTGTAGAGAGTGATACTGATTGAAAGGTGGTTAATAGTTGAGTATCTATTGTAGAGAGTGACACAGTTTGAAAGAAGGGTAATAGTTGAGTATTTTTTATAGAGAGTGACACAGTTTGAAAGGAGGGTAATTGTTGTGTAGTTGTTGTAGAGAGTGACACAGTTTGAAAGGAAGTTAATAGTTGAGTATCTGTTGTAGAGAGTGATACAGTTTGAAAGGAAGGTAATAGTTGAGCATCTATTGTACAGAGTGACACAGTTTGAAAGGAAGGTAATAGTTGAGTATCTACTGTAGAGAGTGATACAGTTTGAAAGGAAGGTAATAGTTGACTATCTGTTGTAGAGAGTGATACAGTTTGAAAGGTAATATTTGAGTATCTATTGTAGAGAGTGATACAGTTTGAAAGGAGGTTAATAGTTTAGTATCTGTTGTAGAGAGTGACACAATTTGAAAGGAAGTTAATAGTTGAGTATCTATTGTAGAGAGTGACACAGTTTGAAAGGAAGTCAATTGTTGAGTATCTATTGTAGAGAGTGATACAGTTTGAAAGAAAGGTAATGGTTGAGTATCTGATGTAGAGAGTGACACAGTGTGAAAAGAGGTTAATAGTTGAGTATCTGTTGTAGAGAGTGACACAGTTTGAAAGGAAGGTAATAGTTGAGTATCTGTTGTAGAGAGTGACACAGTTTGAAAGGAAGTTAATAGCTGAGTATCTGTTGTAGAGAGTGACAGTTTTAAAGGAAGTTAATAGTTGAGTATCTGTTGTATAGAGTGACACAGTTTGAAAGGAAGTTAATAATAGAGTATCTGTTGTAGAGAGTGACACAGTTTGAAAGGAATGTATTAGTTGAGTATCTGTTGTAGAGAGTGACACAACTTGAAAGGAAGGTAATAGTTGAGTATATACTGTAGAGAGTGACCCAGTTTGAAAGGAAGGTAATAGTTGAGTATCTATTGTAGAGAGTGATACAGTTTGAAAGGAAGTTAATAGTTGAGTATCTATTGTAGAGAGTGATACAGTTTGAAAGGAAGGTAATATTTGAGTATCTGTTGTAGAGAGTGACACATTTTGAAAGGAAGGTAATAGTTGAGTATCTATTGTAGAGAGTGATACAGTTTGAAAGGAAGTTAATAGTTGAGTATCTATTGTAGAGAGTGACACAGTTTGAAAGCAAGGTAATAGTTGAGTATCTGTTGTAGAGAGTGACACAGTTTGAAAGGAAGGTAATAGTTGAGTATCTGTTGTAGAGAGGGACACAGTTTCAAAGGAAGTTAATAGTTGAGTATCTGTTGTAGAGAGTGACAGTTTGAAAGGAAGTTAATACTTGAGTATCTGTTGTAGAGAGTGACAGTTTGAAAGGAAGTTAATAGTTGAGTATCTGTTGTAGAGAGTGACACAGTTTGAAAGGAAGTTAATAGTTGAGTATCTATTGTAGAGAGTGACACAGTTTGAAAGAAATGTAATATATGAGTATCTACTGTAGAGAGTGATACTGATTGAAAGGTGGTTAATAGTTGAGAATCTGTTGTAGAGAGTGACACAGTTAGAAAGGAAGGTATTAGTTGAGTATCTGTTATAGAGAGTGATACAATTTTAAAGGCGGGTAATAGTTGAGTATGTATTGTAGACAGTGACACAGTTTGAAAGAAAGGTAATATTTGAGTATCTATTGTAGAGAGTGATACAGTTTGAAAGGAGTTTAAAAGTTGAGTATCTGTTGTAGAGAGTGACACAGTTTGAAAGGAAGGTAATAGTTGAGTATCTGTTGTAGAGAGTGACACAGTTTGAAAGGAAGGTAATAGTTGAGTATCTGTTGTAGAGAGTGACACAATTTGAAAGGAAGTTAATAGTTAAGTATCTATTGTAGAGAGTGACACAGTTTGAAAGGAAGTTAATTGTTGAGTATCTGTTGTAGAGAGTGATACAGTTTGAAAGGAAGGTAATAGTTGAGTATCTGTTGTAGAGAGTGATACAGTTTGAAAGGTAATATTTGAGTATCTATTGTAGAGAGTGATACAGTTTGAAAGGAGGTTAATAGTTTAGTATCTGTTGTAGAGAGTGACACAGTCTGAAAGGAAGGTAATAGTTGAGTATCTGTTGTAGAGAGTGACACAGTTTGAAAGGAAGGTAATAGTTGAGTATCTGTTGTAGAGAGTGACACAATTTGAAAGGAAGTTAATAGTTAAGTATCTATTGTAGAGAGTGACACAGTTTGAAAGGAAGTTAATTGTTGAGTATCTGTTGTAGAGAGGGATACAGTTTGAAAGGAAGGTAATAGTTGAGTATCTGTTGTAGAGAGTGACACAGTTTGAAAGGAAGTTAATAGTTGAGTATCTGTTGTAGAGAGTGACAGTTTGAAAGGAAGTTAATAATAGAGTATCTATTGTAGTGAGTGATACAGTTTGAAAGGAAGGTAATAGTTGAGTATCTGTTGTAGAGAGTGATACAGTTTGAAAGGAGGTTAATAGTTGAGTATATGTTGTAGAGAGTGACACAGTTTGAAAGGAAGGTATTAGTTGAGTATCTGTGTAGAGAGTGACAGTTTGAAAGGAGGTTAATAGTTGAGTATCTGTTGTAGAGAGTGACACAGTTTGAAAGGAAGGTAATAGTTGAGTATCTGTTGTAGAGAGTGATACAGTTTGAAAGGAGGTTAATAGTTGAGTATCTGTTGTAGAGAGTGATACAGTTTGAAAGGAATGTATTAGTTGAGTATCTGTTGTAGAGAGTGACACAACTTGAAAGGAAGGTAATAGTTGAGTATATACTATAGAGAGTAACACAGTTTGAAAGGAAGGTAATAGTTGAGTATCTGTTGTAGAGAGTGACACATTTTGAAAGGAAGGTAATAGTTGAGTATCTGTTGTAGAGAGTGACACAGTTTGAAAGGAGGTAATAATTGAGTATCTGTTGTAGAGTGTGATACAGTTTGAAAGGAAGGTAATATTTGAGTATCTATTGTAGGGAGTGATACAGTTTGAAAGGAAGTTAATAGTTGAGTATCCGTTGTAGAGAGTGACACAGTTTGAAAGGAATGTAATATTTTAGTATCTTTTGTAGAGTGTGACACAGTTTGAAAGGAAGGTAATAGTTGAGTATCTGTTGTAGAGAGTGACACAGTTTGAAAGGAAGTTAATAGTTGAGTATCTATTGTAGAGAGTGATAAAGTTTGAAAGGAATGTAATATTTTAGTATCTTTTGTAGAGTGTGACACAGTTTGAAAGGAAGGTAATAGTTGAGTATCTGTTGTAGAGAGTGACACAGTTTGAAAGGAAGTTAATAGTTGAGTATCTATTGTAGAGAGTGATAAAGTTTGAAAGGAGTTTAATAGTTGAGTATCTGTTGTAGAGAGTGACAGTTTGAAAGGAAGTTAATAGTTGAGTATCTGTTGTAGAGAGTGACACAGTTTGAAAGGAAGTTAATAGTTGAGTATCTATTGTAGAGAGTGATACAGTTTGAAAGGAGTTTAATAGTTGAGTATCTGTTGTAGAGAGTGACAGTTTGAAAGGAAGTTAATAGTTGAGTATCTGTTGTAGAGAGTGACACAGTTTGAAAGGAAGGTATTAGTTGAGTATCTATTGTAGAGAGTGATACAGTTTGAAAGAAAGGTAATATTTAAGTATCTATTGTAGAGAGTGATACAGTTTTAAAGGAGTTTAATAGTTGAGTATCTGTTGTAGAGAGTGACACAGTTTGAAAGGAAGTTAATTGTTGAGTATCTATTGTAGAGAGTTACACAGTTTGAAAGAATGGTAATAGTTGAGTATCTGTTGTAGAGAGTGACACAGTTTGAAAGGAGGGTAATTATTGAGTAGCCATTGTAGAGAGTGACCCAGTTTGAAAGAAAGGTAATATTTGAGTATCTATTGTAGAGAGTGATACAGATTGAAAGGAGGTTAATAGTTGAGTATCTGTTGTAGAGAGTGACACAGTTTGAAAGGAGGTTAATAGATTAATATCTGTTGTAGAGAGTGACACAGTTTGAAAGAAAGGTAATATTTGAGTATCTATTGTAGAGAGTGACAGTTTGAAAGGAAGTTAATTGTTGAGTATCTATTGTCGAGAGTGACTCAGTTTGAAAGAAAGGTAATAGTTGAGTATCTATTGTAGAGAGTGATACAGTTTGAAAAGAAGTTAATAGTTGAGTATCTATTGTAGAGAGTGACACAGTTTGAAAGCAAGGTAATAGTTGAGTATCTGTTGTAGCGAGTAACACAGTTTGAAAGGAAGGTAATAGTTGAGTATCTATTGTAGAGAGTGATACAGTTTGAAAGGAAGGTAATAGTTGAGTATCTGTTGTAGAGAGTGACACAGTTTGAAAGGTGGTTAATAGTTGAGTATCTGTTGTAGAGAGTGACACAGTTTCAAAGGAAGTTAATAGTTGAGTATCTGTTGTAGAGAGTGACAGTTTGAAAGGAAATTAATAGTTGAGTATCTGTTGTAGAGAGTGACACAGTTTGAAAGGAAGTTAATAGTTGAGTATCTATTGTAGAGAGTGACAGTTTGAAAGGAAGTTAATAGTTGAGTATCTGTTGTAGAGAGTGAAACAGTTTGAAAGGAAGTTAATAGTTGAGTATCTATTGTAGAGAGTGACAGTTTGAAAGGAAGTTAATAGTTGAGTATCTGTTGTAGAGAGGGACGCAGTTTGAAAGGAAGTTAATAGTTGAGTATCTATTGTAGAGAGTGACACAGATTGAAAGAAAGGTAATATTTGAGTATCTATTGTAGAGAGTGATACTGATTGAAAGGTGGTTAATAGTTGAGTATCTATTGTAGAGAGTGACACAGTTTGAAAGAAGGGTAATAGTTGAGTATTTTTTATAGAGAGTGACACAGTTTGAAAGGAGGGTAATTGTTGTGTAGTTATTGTAGAGAGTGACACAGTTTGAAAGGAAGTTAATAGTTGAGTATCTGTTGTAGAGAGTGATACAGTTTGAAAGGAAGGTAATAGTTGAGCATCTATTGTAGAGAGTGACACAGTTTGAAAGGAAGGTAATAGTTGAGTATCTACTGTAGAGAGTGATACAGTTTGAAAGGAAGGTAATAGTTGACTATCTGTTGTAGAGAGTGATACAGTTTGAAAGGTAATATTTGAGTATCTATTGTAGAGAGTGATACAGTTTGAAAGGAGGTTAATAGTTTAGTATCTGTTGTAGAGAGTGACACAATTTGAAAGGAAGTTAATAGTTGAGTATCTATTGTAGAGAGTGACACAGTTTGAAAGGAAGTCAATTGTTGAGTATCTATTGTAGAGAGTGATACAGTTTGAAAGAAAGGTAATGGTTGAGTATCTGATGTAGAGAGTGACACAGTGTGAAAAGAGGTTAATAGTTGAGTATCTGTTGTAGAGAGTGACACAGATTGAAAGGAAGGTAATAGTTGAGTATCTGTTGTAGAGAGTGACACAGTTTGAAAGGAAGTTAATAGCTGAGTATCTGTTGTAGAGAGTGACAGTTTTAAAGGAAGTTAATAGTTGAGTATCTGTTGTATAGAGTGACACAGTTTGAAAGGAAGTTAATAATAGAGTATCTGTTGTAGAGAGTGACACAGTTTGAAAGGAATGTATTAGTTGAGTATCTGTTGTAGAGAGTGACACAACTTGAAAGGAAGGTAATAGTTGAGTATATACTGTAGAGAGTGACCCAGTTTGAAAGGAAGGTAATAGTTGAGTATCTATTGTAGAGAGTGATACAGTTTGAAAGGAAGTTAATAGTTGAGTATCTATTGTAGAGAGTGATACAGTTTGAAAGGAAGGTAATATTTGAGTATCTGTTGTAGAGAGTGACACATTTTGAAAGGAAGGTAATAGTTGAGTATCTATTGTAGAGAGTGATACAGTTTGAAAGGAAGTTAATAGTTGAGTATCTATTGTAGAGAGTGACACGGTTTGAAAGCAAGGTAATAGTTGAGTATCTGTTGTAGAGAGTGACACAGTTTGAAAGGAAGGTAATAGTTGAGTATCTGTTGTAGAGAGGGACACAGTTTCAAAGGAAGTTAATAGTTGAGTATCTGTTGTAGAGAGTGACAGTTTGAAAGGAAGTTAATACTTGAGTATCTGTTGTAGAGAGTGACAGTTTGAAAGGAAGTTAATAGTTGAGTATCTGTTGTAGAGAGTGACACAGTTTGAAAGGAAGTTAATAGTTGAGTATCTATTGTAGAGAGTGACACAGTTTGAAAGAAATGTAATATATGAGTATCTACTGTAGAGAGTGATACTGATTGAAAGGTGGTTAATAGTTGAGAATCTGTTGTAGAGAGTGACACAGTTTGAAAGGAAGGTATTAGTTGAGTATCTGTTATAGAGAGTGATTCAATTTTAAAGGCGGGTAATAGTTGAGTATGTATTGTAGACAGTGACACAGTTTGAAAGAAAGGTAATATTTGAGTATCTATTGTAGAGAGTGATACAGTTTGAAAGGAGTTTAAAAGTTGAGTATCTGTTGTAGAGAGTGACACAGTTTGAAAGGAAGGTAATAGTTGAGTATCTATTGTAGAGAGTGACAGTTTGAAAGAAAGGTAATATTTAAGTATCTATTGTAGAGAGTGACACAGTTTGAAAGGATGTTAATAGTTGAGTATCTATCGTAGAGAGTGACACAGTTTGAAAGAAGTGTAATAGTTGAGTATCTGTTGTAGAGAGTGGTACAGTTTGAAAGGAAGTTAATTGTTGAGTATCTATTGTAGAGAGTGACACAGTTTGAAAGAAGGGCAATAGTTGAGTATCTGTTGTAGAGAGTGACACAGTTTGAAAGAAGGGTAATAGTTGAGTATCTGTTGTAGAGAGTGACACAGTTTGAAAGGAGGGTAATTGTTGAGTAGCTATTGTAGAGAGTGACACAGTTTGAAAGGAGGGTAATTGTTGAGTATCTGTTGTAGAGAGTGACACATTTTGAAAGGAAGGTAATAGTTGAGTATCTGTTGTAGAGAGTGACACAGTTTGAAAGAAAGGTAATATTTGAGTATGTATTGTAGAGAGTGATACAGATTGAAAGGAGGTTAATAGTTGAGTATCCTTTGTAGAGAGTGACACAGTTTGAAAGGAGGTTAATAGTTGAATATCTGTTGTAGAGAGTGACACAGTTTGAAACGAAGTTAATATTTGAGTATCTGTTGTAGAGAGTGATACAGTTTGAAAGGAAGGTAATAGTTGAGTATCTATTGTAGAAAATTACACAGTTTGAAAGGAGGTTAATAGTTGAGTATCTGTTGTAGAGAGTGACACAGTTTGAAAGGAAGGTAATAGTTGAGTATCTGTTGTAGAGACTGACAGTTTGAAAGGAAGTTAATAGTTGAGAATCTGTTGTAGAGAGTGACACATTTTGAAAGGAAGGTAATAGTTGAGTATCTGTTGTAGAGAGTGAAACAGTTTGAAAGGAAGGTAATAATTGAGTATCTGTTGTAGAGAGTGATACAGTTTGAAAGGAAGGTCATAGTTGAGTATCTATTGTAGAGAGTGATACAGTTTGAAAGGAAGGTAATATTTGAGTATCTGTTGTAGAGAGTGACACAGTTTGAAAGGAAGGTAATAGTTGAGTATCTATTGTAGAGAGTGATACAGTTTGAAAGTAAGTTAATAGTTGAGTATCTATTGTAGAGAGTGACACAGTTTGAAAGAAAGGTAATATTTGAGTATCTATTGTAGAGAGTGATAATGATTGAAAGGAAGGTAATAGTTGAGTATCTGTTGTAGAGAGTGACGCAGTTTGAAAGGAAGGTAATAGTTGAGTATCTGTTTTAGAGAGTGACACAACTTGAAAGGAAGGTAATAGTTGAGTATCTGTTTTAGAGAGTGACACAACTTGAAAGGAAGGTAATAGTTGAGTATCTGTCGTAGCGAGTGTCACAGTTTGAAAGGAGGTTAATAGTTGAGTATCTGTTTTAGAGAGTTACACAGTTTGAAAGGAAGTTAATTGTTGAGTATCTGTTGTAGAGAGTGATACAGTTTGAAAGGAAGGTAATAAATGGGTATCTGTTGTAGAGAGTGACACAGTTTGAAAAGAGGTTAATAGTTGAGTATCTGTTGTAGAGAGTGACACAGTTTGAAAGGAAGGTAATAGTTGAGTATCTGTTGTAGAGAGTGACACAGTTTGAAAGGAAGTTAATAGTTGAGTATCTGTTGTAGAGACTGACAGTTTGAAAGGAAGTTAACAGTTGAGTATCTCTTGTAGAGAGTGACACAGTTTGAAAAGAAGTTAATAATTGAGTATCTATTGTAGAGAGTGATACAGTTTGAAAGGAAGGTAATAGTTGAGTATCTGTTGTAGAGAGTGACACAGTTTGAAGGGAAGATAATAGCTGAGTATTTGTTGTAGAGAGTGACAGTTTGAAAGAAAGGTAATATTTGAGTATCTATTGTAGAGAGTGACACAGTTTGAAAGGAAGTTAATAGTTGAGTATCTATTGTAGAGAGTGACACAGTTTGAAAGGAAGGTAATAGCTGAGCATCTATTGTAGAGAGTGATACAGTTTGAAAGGAGGTTAATAGTTGTGTATTTATTGTAGAGAGTGATACAGTTTGAAAGGTAGTTAATAGTTGAGTATCTGTTGTAGAGAGTGAAACAGTTTCAAAAGAGGTTAATAGTTGAGTATCTGTTGTAGAGAGTGACACAGTTTGAAAAGAAGGTAATAGTTGAGTATCTGTTGTAGAGAGTGACACAGTTTGAAAGGAAGTTAATAGTTGAGTATCTATTGTAGAGAGTGATACAGTTTGAAAGGAAGGTAATAGTTGAGTATCTGTTGCAGAGAGTGACACAGTTTGAAAGGAAGGTAATAATTGAGTATCTATTGTAGAGAGTGACACAGTTTGAAAGGAAGGTAATAGTTGAGTATCTGTTGTAGTGAGTGATACAGTTGTAAAGGAAGGTAATAGTTGAGTATCTGTTGTAGAGAGTGACACAATTGAAAGGAAGGTAATAGTTGAGTATCTGTCGTAGAGAGTGATACATTTTGAAAGGAAGGTAATATTTGAGTATCTGTTGTAGAGAGTGACACAGTTTAAAAGGAAGGTAATAGTTGAGTATCTATTGTAGAGAGTGATACAGTTTGAAAGTAAGTTAATAGTTGAGTATCTATTGTAGAGAGTGACACAGTTTGAAAGCAAGGTTATAGTTGAGTATCTGTTGTAGAGAGTGACACAGTTTGAAGGGAAGATAATAGTTGAGTATTTGTTGTAGAGAGTGACAGTTTGAAAGAAAGGTAATATTTGAGTATCTATTGTAGAGAGTGACACAGTTTAAAAGGAAGTTAATAGTTGAGTATCTATTGTAGAGAGTGACACAGTTTGAAAGGAAGGTAATAGTTGAGCATCTATTGTAGAGAGTGATACAGTTTGAAAGGAGGTTAATAGTTGTGTATCTATTGTAGAGAGTGATACAGTTTGAAAGGTAGTTAATAGTTGAGTATCTGTTGTAGAGAGTGAAACAGTTTGAAAGGAAGGTAATAGTTGAGTATCTGTCGTAGCGAGTGTCACAGTTTGAAAGGAGGTTAATAGTCGAGTATCTGTTGTAGAGAGTTAAACAGTTTGAAAGGAAGTTAATTGTTGAGTATCTGTTGTAGAGAGTGATACAGTTTAAAAGGAAGGTAATAGTTGAGTATCTGTTGTAGAGAGTGACACAGTTTGAAAAGAGGTTAATAGTTGAGTATCTGTGGTAGAGAGTGACACAGTTTGAAAGTAAGGTAATAGTTGAGTATCTGTTGTAGAGAGTGACACAGTTTGAAAGGAAGTTATTAGTTGAGTATCTGTTGTAGAGACTGACAGTTTGAAAGGAAGTTAATAGTTGAGTATCTGTTGTAGAGAGTGACACAGTTTGAAAGGAAGGTAATAGTTGAGTATCTGTTGTAGAGAGGGACACAGTTTCAAAGGAAGTTAATAGTTGAGTATCTGTTGTAGAGAGTGACAGTTTGAAAGGAAGTTAATACTTGAGTATCTGTTGTAGAGAGTGACAGTTTGAAAGGAAGTTAATAGTTGAGTATCTGTTGTAGAGAGTGACACAGTTTGAAAGGAAGTTAATAGTTGAGTATCTATTGTAGAGAGTGACACAGTTTGAAAGAAATGTAATATATGAGTATCTACTGTAGAGAGTGATACTGATTGAAAGGTGGTTAATAGTTGAGAATCTGTTGTTGAGAGTGACACAGTTTGAAAGGAAGGTATTAGTTGAGTATCTGTTATAGAGAGTGATTCAATTTTAAAGGCGGGTAATAGTTGAGTATGTATTGTAGACAGTGACACAGTTTGAAAGAAAGGTAATATTTGAGTATCTATTGTAGAGAGTGATACAGTTTGAAAGGAGTTTAAAAGTTGAGTATCTGTTGTAGAGAGTGACACAGTTTGAAAGAAGTGTAATAGTTGAGTATCTGTTGTAGAGAGTGGTACAGTTTGAAAGGAAGTTAATTGTTGAGTATCTATTGTAGAGAGTGACACAGTTTGAAAGAAGGGCAATAGTTGAGTATCTGTTGTAGAGAGTGACACAGTTTGAAAGAAGGGTAATAGTTGAGTATCTGTTGTAGAGAGTGACACAGTTTGAAAGGAGGGTAATTGTTGAGTAGCTATTGTAGAGAGTGACACAGTTTGAAAGGAGGGTAATTGTTGAGTATCTGTTGTAGAGAGTGACACATTTTGAAAGGAAGGTAATAGTTGAGTATCTGTTGTAGAGAGTGACACAGTTTGAAAGAAAGGTAATATTTGAGTATGTATTGTAGAGAGTGATACAGATTGAAAGGAGGTTAATAGTTGAGTATCCTTTGTAGAGAGTGACACAGTTTGAAAGGAGGTTAATAGTTGAATATCTGTTGTAGAGAGTGACACATTTTGAAACGAAGTTAATATTTGAGTATCTGTTGTAGAGAGTGATACAGTTTGAAAGGAAGGTAATAGTTGAGTATCTATTGTAGAAAATTACACAGTTTGAAAGGAGGTTAATAGTTGAGTATCTGTTGTAGAGAGTGACACAGTTTGAAAGGAAGGTAATAGTTGAGTATCTGTTGTAGAGACTGACAGTTTGAAAGGAAGTTAATAGTTGAGAATCTGTTGTAGAGAGTGACACATTTTGAAAGGAAGGTAATAGTTGAGTATCTGTTGTAGAGAGTGAAACAGTTTGAAAGGAAGGTAATAATTGAGTATCTGTTGTAGAGAGTGATACAGTTTGAAAGGAAGGTCATAGTTGAGTATCTATTGTAGAGAGTGATACAGTTTGAAAGGAAGGTAATATTTGAGTATCTGTTGTAGAGAGTGACACAGTTTGAAAGGAAGGTAATAGTTGAGTATCTATTGTAGAGAGTGATACAGTTTGAAAGTAAGTTAATAGTTGAGTATCTATTGTAGAGAGTGACACAGTTTGAAAGAAAGGTAATATTTGAGTATCTATTGTAGAGAGTGATAATGATTGAAAGGAAGGTAATAGTTGAGTATCTGTTGTAGAGAGTGACGCAGTTTGAAAGGAAGGTAATAGTTGAGTATCTGTTTTAGAGAGTGACACAACTTGAAAGGAAGGTAATAGTTGAGTATCTGTTTTAGAGAGTGACACAACTTGAAAGGAAGGTAATAGTTGAGTATCTGTCGTAGCGAGTGTCACAGTTTGAAAGGAGGTTAATAGTTGAGTATCTGTTTTAGAGAGTTACACAGTTTGAAAGGAAGTTAATTGTTGAGTATCTGTTGTAGAGAGTGATACAGTTTGAAAGGAAGGTAATAAATGGGTATCTGTTGTAGAGAGTGACACAGTTTGAAAAGAGGTTAATAGTTGAGTATCTGTTGTAGAGAGTGACACAGTTTGAAAGGAAGTTAATAGTTGAGTATCTGTTGTAGAGACTGACAGTTTGAAAGGAAGTTAACAGTTGAGTATCTCTTGTAGAGAGTGACACAGTTTGAAAAGAAGTTAATAATTGAGTATCTATTGTAGAGAGTGATACAGTTTGAAAGGAAGGTAATAGTTGAGTATCTGTTGTAGAGAGTGACACAGTTTGAAGGGAAGATAATAGCTGAGTATTTGTTGTAGAGAGTGACAGTTTGAAAGAAAGGTAATACTTGAGTATCTATTGTAGAGAGTGACACAGTTTGAAAGGAAGTTAATAGTTGAGTATCTATTGTAGAGAGTGACACAGTTTGAAAGGAAGGTAATAGCTGAGCATCTATTGTAGAGAGTGATACAGTTTGAAAGGAGGTTAATAGTTGTGTATTTATTGTAGAGAGTGATACAGTTTGAAAGGTAGTTAATAGTTGAGTATCTGTTGTAGAGAGTGAAACAGTTTCAAAAGAGGTTAATAGTTGAGTATCTGTTGTAGAGAGTGACACAGTTTGAAAAGAAGGTAATAGTTGAGTATCTGTTGTAGAGAGTGACACAGTTTGAAAGGAAGTTAATAGTTGAGTATCTATTGTAGAGAGTGATACAGTTTGAAAGGAAGGTAATAGTTGAGTATCTGTTGCAGAGAGTGACACAGTTTGAAAGGAAGGTAATAATTGAGTATCTATTGTAGAGAGTGACACAGTTTGAAAGGAAGGTAATAGTTGAGTATCTGTTGTAGTGAGTGATACAGTTGTAAAGGAAGGTAATAGTTGAGTATCTGTTGTAGAGAGTGACACAATTGAAAGGAAGGTAATAGTTGAGTATCTGTCGTAGAGAGTGATACATTTTGAAAGGAAGGTAATATTTGAGTATCTGTTGTAGAGAGTGACACAGTTTAAAAGGAAGGTAATAGTTGAGTATCTATTGTAGAGAGTGATACAGTTTGAAAGTAAGTTAATAGTTGAGTATCTATTGTAGAGAGTGACACAGTTTGAAAGCAAGGTAATAGTTGAGTATCTGTTGTAGAGAGTGACACAGTTTGAAGGGAAGATAATAGTTGAGTATTTGTTGTAGAGAGTGACAGTTTGAAAGAAAGGTAATATTTGAGTATCTATTGTAGAGAGTGACACAGTTTAAAAGGAAGTTAATAGTTGAGTATCTATTGTAGAGAGTGACACAGTTTGAAAGGAAGGTAATAGTTGAGCATCTATTGTAGAGAGTGATACAGTTTGAAAGGAGGTTAATAGTTGTGTATCTATTGTAGAGAGTGATACAGTTTGAAAGGTAGTTAATAGTTGAGTATCTGTTGTAGAGAGTGAAACAGTTTGAAAGGAAGGTAATAGTTGAGTATCTGTCGTAGCGAGTGTCACAGTTTGAAAGGAGGTTAATAGTCGAGTATCTGTTGTAGAGAGTTAAACAGTTTGAAAGGAAGTTAATTGTTGAGTATCTGTTGTAGAGAGTGATACAGTTTAAAAGGAAGGTAATAGTTGAGTATCTGTTGTAGAGAGTGACACAGTTTGAAAAGAGGTTAATAGTTGAGTATCTGTGGTAGAGAGTGACACAGTTTGAAAGTAAGGTAATAGTTGAGTATCTGTTGTAGAGAGTGACACAGTTTGAAAGGAAGTTATTAGTTGAGTATCTGTTGTAGAGACTGACAGTTTGAAAGGAAGTTAATAGTTGAGTATCTGTTGTAGAGAGTGACACAGTTTGAAAGGAAGTTAATAATTGAGTATCTATTGTAGAGAGTGATACAGTTTCAAAGGAAGGTAATAGATGAGTATCTGTTGTAGAGAGTGATACAGTTTGAAAGGTAATATTTGAGTATCTATTGTAGAGAGTGATACAGTTTGAAAGGAGATTAATAGTTCACTATCTGTTGTAGAGAGTGACAGTTTGAAAGGAAGGTAATAATTGAGTAACTATTGTAGAGAGTGACAGAGTTTTAAAGGAAGGTAATAGTTGAGTATCTGTTGTAGAGAGTGACACAATTGAAAGGAAGTTAATAGTTGAGTATCTGTCGTAGACAGTGTCACAGTTTGAAATGAGGTTAATAGTTGAGTATCTGTTGTAGAGTGTTACACAGTTTGAAAGGAAGGTAATAGTTGAGTATCTGTTGTAGATAGTGACACAGTTTGAAAGGAAGTTAATAATTGAGTATCTATTGTAGAGAGTGATACATTTTGAAAGGAAGGTAATAGTTGAGTATTTGTTGTAGAGAGTGATACAGTTTGAAAGGAGGTTAATAGTTGATTATCTGTTGTAGAGAGTGACATAGTTTGAAAGGAAGGTATTAGTTGAGTATCTGTGTAGAGAGTGATACAATTTGAAAAGAGGTTAATAGTTGAGTATCTGTTGTAGAGAGTGATACAGTTTGAAAGGAAGGTATTAGTTGTGTATCTGTTGTAGAGAGTGACAAAACTTGAAAGGAAGGTAATAGTTGAGTATCTATTGTAGAGAGTGACACAGTTTTAAAGGAAGGTAATAGTTGAGTATCTGTTGTAGAGAGTGACACATTTTGAAAGGAAGGTAATAGTTGAGTATCTGTTGTAGAGAGTGATACAGTTTGAAAGGAAGGTAATAGTTGAGTATCTATTGTAGAGAGTGATACAGTTTGAAATGAGGTTAATAGTTGAGTATCTATTGTAGAGAGTGATACAGTTTGAAAGGAAGGCAATAGTTGAGTATCTGTTGTAGAGAGTGACACAGTTTGAAAGGAGGTTAATAGTTGAGTATCTGTTGTAGAGAGTGACACAGTTTCAAAGGAAGTTAATAGTTGAGTATCTGTTGTAGAGAGTGATACTTATTGAAAGGTGGTTAATAGTTGAGTATCTGTTGTAGAGAGTGACACAGTTTGAAAGGAAGGTATTAGTTGAGTATCTGTTGTAGAGATTGATACAGTTTGAAAGGCGGGTAATAGTTGAGTATCTGTTGTAGAGAGTGACACAGTTTGAAAGGAAGGTAATAGTTGAGTATCTATTGTAGAGAGTGACACAGTTTGAAAGGATGTTAACAGTTGAGTATCTGTTGTAGAGAGTAATACAGTTTTAAAGGAAGGTAATAGATGAGTATCTGTTGTAGTGAGTGATACAGTTTGAAAGGAAGTTAATTGTTGAGTATCTATTGTAGAAAGTGACACAGTTTGAAAGGGAGGTAATAGTTGAGTATCTGTTGTAGAGAGTGACACAATTTGAAAGAAGGGTAATAGTTGAGTATCTGTTGTAGAGAGTGACACAGTTTGAAAGGAAGGTAATAGTTGAGTATCTGTTGTAGTGAGTGATACAGTTTTAAAGGAAGGTAATAGTTGAGTATCTGTTGTAGAGAGTGACACAATTGAAAGGAAGGAAATAGTTGAGTATCTGTTGTAGAGAGTGACACATTTTGAAAGGAAGGTAATAGTTGAGTATCTATTGTAGAGAGTGACACAGTTTGAAAGAAAGGTAATATTTGAGTATCTATTGTAGAGAGTGATACAGATTGAAAGGAGGTTAATAGTTGAGTATCTGTTGTAGAGAGTGACACAGTTTGAAAGGAGGTTAATAGTTGAATATATGTTGTAGAGAGTGACACAGTTTGAAAGAAAGGTAATAGTTGAGTATTTGTTGTAGAGAGTGATACCGTTTGAAAGGAAGGTAATAGTTGAGTATCTGTTGTAGAGAGTGACACAGTTTGAAAGGAAGGTAATAGTTGAGTATCTGTTGTAGAGAGTGACACAATTTGAAAGGAAAGTAATAGTTGAGTATCTGTCGTAGCGAGTGTCACAGTTTGAAAGGAGGTTAATAGTTGAGTATCTGTTGTAGAGAGTAATACAGTTTTAAAGGAAGGTAATAGATGAGTATCTGTTGTAGAGAGTGACACAGTTTGAAAAGAGGTTAATAGTTGAGTATCTGTTGTAGAGATTGACACAGTTTGAAAGGAAGGTAATAGTTGAGTATCTGTTGTAGAGAGTGACACAATTTGAAAGGAAGTTAATAGTTGAGTATCTGTTGTAGAGACTGACAGTTTGAAAGGTAGTTAATAGTTGAGTATCTGTTGTAGAGAGTGACACATTTTGAAAGGAAGGTAATAGTTGAGTATCTGTTGTAGAGAGTGAAACAGTTTGAAAGGAAGGTAATAATTGAGTATCTGTTGTAGAGAGTGATACAGTTTGAAAGGAAGGTAATACTTGAGTATCTATTGTAGAGAGTGATACAGTTTGAAAGGAAGTTAATAGTTGAGTATCTTTTGTAGAGAGTGATACAGTTTGAAAGGAAGGTAATATTTGAGTATCTGTTGTAGAGAGTGACACAGTTTGAAAGGAAGGTAATAGTTGAGTATCTATTGTAGAGAGTAATACAGTTTGAAAGTAAGTTAATAGTTGAGTATCTTTTGTAGAGAGTGAAACAGTTTGAAAGGAGCTTAATAGTTGAGTATCTTTTGTAGAGAGTGAAACAGTTTGAAAGGAGCTTAATAGTTGTGTATCTATTGTAGAGAGTGATACAGTTTGAAAGGAAGTTAATAGTTGGGTATCTGTTGTAGAGAGTGACACAGTTTGAAAGGAAGTTAATAGTTGCGTATCTGTTGTAGCGAGTGATACATTTTGAAAGGAAGTTAATAGTTGAGTATCTGTTGTAGAGAGTGACACAAATTAAAAGGAAGTTAATAGTTGAGTATCTATTGTAGAGAGTGACACAGTTTGAAAGGAAGGTAATAGTTAAGTATCTGTTGTAGAGAGTGATACAGTTTGAAAGGAAGTTAATAGTGGAGTATCTGTTGTAGAGAGTGAAACAATTTGAAAAGAAGGTAATAGTTGTGTATCTGTTGTAGAGAGTGAAACAGTTTGAAAGGAGGTTAATAGTTGAGTATCTATTGTAGAGAGTGATACAGTTTGAAAGGTAGTTAATAGTTGAGTATCTGTTGTAGAGAGTGACACAATTTGAAAGGAGGTTAATAGTTGAGTATCTATTGTAGAGAGTGACACAGTTTGAAAGGAAGGTAATAGTTGAGTATCTGTTGTAGAGAGTGACACAGTTCTAAAGGAAATTAATAGTTGAGTATCTGTTGTAGAGAGTGACACTTTGAAAGGAAGGTAATAATTGAGTATCTGTTGTAGAGAGTGACACAGTTTGAAAGGAAGTTAATTGTTGAGTATCTGTTGTATAGAGTGATACAGTTTGAAAGGAAGGTAATAGTTGAGTATATGTTGTAGAGAGTGACACAGTGTAAAAAGAGTTTAATAGTTGAGTATCTGTTGTAGAGAGTGACACAGTTTGAAAAAAGGTAATATTTGAGTATCTATTGTAGAGAGTGACACAGTTTGAGAGGAAGGTAATAGTTGAGTATCTGTTGTAGAGAGTGACACAGTTTGAAAGGAAGTTAATAATTGAGTATCTATTGTAGAGAGTGACACAGTTTGAAATGAAGGTAATAGTTGAGATCTGTTGTAGAGAGTGATACAGTTTGAAAGGAAGGTAATAGTTGAGCATCTGTTGTAGAGAGTGACACAGTTTAAAAGGAACGTAATCCTTGAGTATCTGTTGCAGAGAGTGACACAATTTGAAAGGAAGGTAATAGTTGTGTATCTGTCGTAGAGAGTGTCACAGTTTGAAAGGAGGTTAATAGTTGAGTATCTGTTGTAGAGAGTTACACAGTTTGAAAAGAGTTTAATAGTTGAGTATCTGTTGTAGAGAGTGACACAGTTTGAAAGGAAGTTAATAGTTGAGTATCTGTTGTAGAGAGTGACAGTTTGAAAGGAAGTTAATAGTTGAGTATCTGTTGTAGATAATGACACAGTTTGAAAGGAAGTTAATAATTGAGTATCTATTGTAGAGAGTGATACAGTTTGAAAGGAAGGTAATAGTTGAGTATCTGTTGTAGAGAGTGATACAGTTTGAAAGGAAGTTAATAGTTGAGTATCTATTGTAGAGAGTGACACGGTTTGAAAGTAAGGTAATAGTTGGGTATCTGTTGTAGAGAGTGACACACTTTTAAAGGAAGGTAATAGTTGAGTATCTGTTGTAGAGAGTGACACAATTTGAAAGGAGGTTAATAGTTGAGTATCTGTTGTAGAGAGTGATACAGTTTGAAAGGAGGTTAATAGTTGAGTATCTATTGTAGAGAGTGATACAGTTTGAAAGGTAGTTAATAGTTGAGCATCTGTTGTAGAGTGTGACACAGTTTGAAAGGAACTTAATAGTTGAGTATCTGTTGTAGAGAGTGAAACAGTTTGAAAGGAGCTTAATAGTTGAGTATCTATTGTAGAGAGTGATACAGTTTGAAAGGAAGTTAATAGTTGGGTATCTGTTGTAGAGAGTGACACAGTTTGAAAGGAAGTTAATAGTTGCGTATCTGTTGTAGAGAGTGATACATTTTGAAAGGAAGTTAATTGTTGAGTATCTGTTGTAGAGAGTGACACAAATTGAAAGGAAGTTAATAGTTGAGTATCTATTGTAGAGAGTGAAACAGTTTGAAAGGAAGGTAATAGTTGAGTATCTGTTGTAGAGAGTGATACAATTTGAAAGGAAGTTAATAGTGGAGTATCTGTTGTAGAGAATGACACAATTTGAAAAGAAGGTAATAGTTGAGTATCTGTTGTAGAGAGTGAAACAGTTTGAAAGGAGGTTAATAGTTGAGTATCTATTGTAGAGAGTGATACAGTTTGAAAGGTAGTTAATAGTTGAGTATCTGTTGTAGAGAGTGACACAATTTGAAAGGAGGTTAATAGTTGAGTATCTATTGTAGAGAGTGACACAGTTTGAAAGGAAGGTAATAGTTGAGTATCTGTTGTAGAGAGTGACACAGTTTGAAAGGAATTTAATAGTTGAGTATCTGTTGTAGAGAGTGACAGTTTGAAAGGAAGGTAATAATTGAGTATCTGTTGTTGTGAGTGAGACAGTTTGAAAGGAAGTTAATAATTGAGTATCTATTGTAGAGAGTGACGCAGTTTGAAAGGAAGGTAATAGTTGAGTATCTGTTGTAGAGAGTGATACAGTTTGAAAGGAAGGTAATAGTTGAGTATCTGTTGTAGAGAGTGACACAGTTTGAAAGGAAGTTAATAGTTGAGTATCTGTTGTAGATAGTGACACAATTTGAAAGGATGTTAATAATTGAGTATCTATTGTAGAGAGTGATACAGTTTGAAAGGAAGGTAATAGTTGAGTATCTGTTGTAGAGAGTGACACAGTTTGAAAGGAACGTAATAGTTGAGTATCTGTTGTAGAGAGTGACAAAATTTGAAAGGAAGGTAATATTTGTGTATCTGTCGTAGAGAGTGTCACAGTTTGAAAGGAGGTTAATAGTTGAGTATCTGTTGTAGAGAGTTACACAGTTTGAAAGGAAGTTAATTGTTGAGTATTTGTTGTAGAGAATGATACAGTTTGAAAGGAAGGTAATAGTTGAGTATCTGTTGTAGAGAGTGACGCAGTTTGAAAAGAGTTTAATAGTTGAATATCTGTTGTAGAGAGTGACACAGTTTGAAAGGAAGTTAATAGTTGAGTATCTGTTGTAGAGAGTGACAGTTTGAAAGGAAGTTAATAGTTGAGTATCTGTTGTAGATAGTGACACAGTTTGAAAGGAAGTTAATAATTGAGTATCTGTTGTAGAGAGTGATACAATTTGAAAGGAAGTTAATAGTTGAGTATCTATTGTAGAGAGTGACACGGTTTGAAAGTAAGGTAATAGTTGAGTATCTGTTGTAGAGAGTGACACACTTTGAAAGGAAGGTAATAGTTGAGTATCTGTTGTAGAGAGTGACACAATTTGAAAGGAGGTTAATAGTTGAGTATCTGTTGTAGAGAGTGATACAGTTTGAAAGGAGGTTAATAGTTGAGTATCTATTGTAGAGAGTGATACAGTTTGAAAAGTAGTTAATAGTTGAGCATCTGCTGTAGAGTGTGACACAGTTTGAAAGGAACTTAATAGTTGAGTATCTGTTGTAGAGAGTGAAACAGTTTGAAAGGAGCTTAATAGTTGAGTATCTATTGTAGAGAGTGATACAGTTTGAAAGGAAGTTAATAGTTGGGTATCTGTTGTAGAGAGTGACACAGTTTGAAAGGAAGTTAATAGTTGCGTATCTGTTGTAGAGAGTGATACATTTTGAAAGGAAGTTAATAGTTGAGTATCTGTTGTAGAGAGTGACACAAATTGAAATGAAGTTAATAGTTGAGTATCTATTGTAGAGAGTGACACAGTTTGAAAGGAAGGTAATAGTTGAGTATCTGTTGTAGAGAGTGATACAGTTTGAAAGTAAGGTAATAGTTGAGTATCTGTTGTAGAGAGTGACACAGTTTGAAAGGAAGGTAATAGTTGAGTATCTGTTGTAGAGAGTGACAAATATTATAGGAAGGTAATAGTTGAGTATCTGTCGTAGAGAGTGTCACAATTTGAAAGGAGGTTAATAGTTGAGTATCTGCTGTAGAGAGTTACACAGTTTGAAAGGAAGTTAATTGTTGAGTATCTGTTGTAGAGAGTGATACATTTTGAAAGGAAGGTAATAGTTGAGTATATGTTGTAGAGAGTGACACATTTTGAAAAGAGTTTAATAGTTGAGTATCTGTTGTAGAGAGTGACACAATTTGAAAGGAAGTTAATAGTTGAGTATCTGTTGTAGAGAGTGACAGTTTGAAAGGAAGTTAATAGTTGAGTATCTGTTGTAGATAGTGACACAGTTTGAAAGGAAGTTAATTGTTGAGTATCTGTTGTAGAGAGTGACACAGTTTGAAAGGAAGTTAATAGTTGAGTATCTATTGTAGAGAGTGACATAGTTTGAAAGGAAGGTAATAGTTGAGTATCTGTTGTAGAGAGTGACACAGTTTGAAAGGTAGTTAATAGTTGAGTATCTGTTGTAGAGAGTGACACAACTTGAAAGGAGGTTAATAGTTGAGTATCTATTGTAGAGAGTGAAACAATTTGAAAGGAAGGTATTAGCTGAGTATCTGTTGTAGAGAGTGACACAGTTTGAAAGGAAGGTAATAGTTGAGTATCTATTGTAGAGAGTGAAACAATTTGAAAGGAAGGTATTAGCTGAGTATCTGTTGTAGAGAGTGAGACAGTTTGAAAGGAAGGTATAGTTGAGTATCTGTTGTAGAGAGTGACACAGTTTGAAAGGAAGGTAATAGTTGATTATCTGTTGTAGAGAGTGACACAACTTGAAAGGAAGGTAATAGTTGAGTATCTGTCGTAGAGAGTGTCACAGTTTGAAAGGAGGTTAATAGTTGAGTATCTGTTGTAGTGAGTTACACAGTTTGAAAGGAAGTTAACTGTTGAGTATCTGTTGTAGAGAGTGAAACAGTTTGAAAGGAGGTTAATAGTTGAGTATCTATTGTAGAGAGTGATACAGTTTGAAAGGTAATTAATAGTTGAGTATCTGTTGTAGAGAGTGACACAATTTGAAAGGAGGTTAATAGTTGAGTATCTATTGTAGAGAGTGACACGGTTTGAAAGTAAGGTAATAGTTGAGTATCTGTTGTAGAGAGTGACACAGTTTGAAAGGTAGGTAATAGTTGAGTATCTGTTGTAGAGAGTGACACAATTTGAAAGGAGGTTAATAGTTGAGTATCTGTTGTAGAGAGTGATACAGCTTGAAAGGAGGTTAATAGTTGAGTATCTGTTGTAGAGCGTGACACAGTTTGAAAGGAACTTAATAGTTGAGTATCTGTTGTAGAGAGTGAAACATTTTGAAAGGAGCTTAGTAGTTGAGTATCTATGGTAGAGAGTGATACAGTTTGAAAGGAAGTTAATAGTTAGGTATCTGTTGTAGAGAGTGACACAGTTTGAAAGGAAGTTAATAGTTGCGTATCTGTTGTAGAGAGTGATACATTTTGAAAGGAAGTTAATTGTTGAGTATCTGTTGTAGAGAGTGACACAAATTGAAAGGAAGTTAATAGTTGAGTATCTATTGTAGAGAGTGAAACAGTTTGAAAGGAAGGTAATAGTTGAGTATCTGTTGTAGAGAGTGATACAATTTGAAAGGAAGTTAATAGTGGAGTATCTGTTGTAGAGAGTGACACAATTTGAAAAGAAGGTAATAGTTGAGTATCTGTTGTAGAGAGTGAAACAGTTTGAAAGGAGGTTAATAGTTGAGTATCTATTGTAGAGAGTGATACAGTTTGAAAGGTAGTTAATAGTTGAGTATCTGTTGTAGAGAGTGACACAATTTGAAAGGAGGTTAATAGTTGAGTATCTATTGTAGAGAGTGACACAGTTTGAAAGGAAGGTAATAGTTGAGTATCTGTTGTAGAGAGTGACACAGTTTGAAAGGAATTTAATAGTTGAGTATCTGTTGTAGAGAGTGACAGTTTGAAAGGAAGGTAATAATTGAGTATCTGTTGTAGAGAGTGACAGTTTGAAAGGAAGTTAATAATTGAGTATCTATTGTAGAGAGTGACACAGTTTGAAAGGAAGGTAATAGTTGAGTATCTGTTGTAGATAGTGACACAGTTTGAAAGGATGTTAATAATTGAGTATCTATTGTAGAGAGTGACACAGTTTGAAATGAAGGTAATAGTTGAGTATCTGTTGTAGAGAGTGACACAATTTCAAAGGAAGTTAATAGTTGAGTATCTATTGTAGAGAATGACACAATTTGAAAGTAAGGCAATAGTTGAGTATCTGTTCTAGAGAGTGACACAGTTTGAAAGGAAGGTAATAGTTGAGTATCTGTTGTAGAGAGTGATACAGTTTGAAAGGAAGTTAATAGTTGAATATCTGTTGTAGAGAGTGACACAATTTGAAAGGAGGTTAGTAGTTGAGTATCTGTTGTAGAGAATGATACAGTTTGAAAGGAGGTTAATAGTTGAGTATCTATTGTAGAGAGTGATACAGTTTGAAAAGTAGTTAATAGTTGAGCATCTGTTGTTGAGTGTGACACAGTTTGAAAGGAACTTAATAGTTGAGTATCTGTTGTAGAGAGTGAAACAGTTTGAAAGGAGCTTAATAGTTGAGTATCTATTGTAGAGAGTGACACAATTTGAAAGGAGGTTAATAGTTGAGTATCTGTTGTAGAAAGTGATACAGTTTGAAAGAAAGGTAATATTTGAGTATCTATTGTAGAGAGTGACACAGTTTGAGAGGAAGGTAATAGTTGAGTATCTGTTGTAGAGAGTGACACAGTTTGAAAGGAAGTTAATAATTGAGTATCTATTGTAGAGAGTGACACAGTTTGAAATGAAGGTAATAGTTGAGTATCTGTTGTAGAGAGTGACACAGTTTGAAAGGAACGTAATAGTTGAGTATCTGTTGTAGAGAGTGACAAAATTTGAAAGGAAGGTAATATTTGTGTATCTGTCGTAGAGAGTGTCACAGTTTGAAAGGAGGTTAATAGTTGAGTATCTGTTGTAGAGAGTTACACAGTTTGAAAGGAAGTTAATTGTTGAGTATTTGTTGTAGAGAATGATACAGTTTGAAAGGAAGGTAATAGTTGAGTATCTGTTGTAGAGAGTGACGCAGTTTGAAAAGAGTTTAATAGTTGAATATCTGTTGTAGAGAGTGACACAGTTTGAAAGGAAGTTAATAGTTGAGTATCTGTTGTAGAGAGTGACAGTTTGAAAGGAAGTTAATAGTTGAGTATCTGTTGTAGATAGTGACACAGTTTGAAAGGAAGTTAATAATTGAGTATCTGTTGTAGAGAGTGATACAATTTGAAAGGAAGTTAATAGTGGAGTATCTATTGTAGAGAGTGACACGGTTTGAAAGTAAGGTAATAGTTGAGTATCTGTTGTAGAGAGTGACACACTTTGAAAGGAAGGTAATAGTTGAGTATCTGTTGTAGAGAGTGACACAATTTGAAAGGAGGTTAATAGTTGAGTATCTGTTGTAGAGAGTGATACAGTTTGAAAGGAGGTTAATAGTTGAGTATCTATTGTAGAGAGTGATACAGTTTGAAAAGTAGTTAATAGTTGAGCATCTGCTGTAGAGTGTGACACAGTTTGAAAGGAACTTAATAGTTGAGTATCTGTTGTAGAGAGTGAAACAGTTTGAAAGGAGCTTAATAGTTGAGTATCTATTGTAGAGAGTGATACAGTTTGAAAGGAAGTTAATAGTTGGGTATCTGTTGTAGAGAGTGACACAGTTTGAAAGGAAGTTAATAGTTGCGTATCTGTTGTAGAGAGTGATACATTTTGAAAGGAAGTTAATAGTTGAGTATCTGTTGTAGAGAGTGACACAAATTGAAATGAAGTTAATAGTTGAGTATCTATTGTAGAGAGTGACACAGTTTGAAAGGAAGGTAATAGTTGAGTATCTGTTGTAGAGAGTGATACAGTTTGAAAGTAAGGTAATAGTTGAGTATCTGTTGTAGAGAGTGACACAGTTTGAAAGGAAGGTAATAGTTGAGTATCTGTTGTAGAGAGTCACACAGTTTGAAAGTAAGGTAATAGTTGAGTATCTGTCGTAGAGAGTGTCACAATTTGAAAGGAGGTTAATAGTTGAGTATCTGCTGTAGAGAGTTACACAGTTTGAAAGGAAGTTAATTGTTGAGTATCTGTTGTAGAGAGTGATACATTTTGAAAGGAAGGTAATAGTTGAGTATATGTTGTAGAGAGTGACACATTTTGAAAAGAGTTTAATAGTTGAGTATCTGTTGTAGAGAGTGACACAGTTTGAAAGGAAGTTAATAGTTGAGTATCTGTTGTAGAGAGTGACAGTTTGAAAGGAAGTTAATAGTTGAGTATCTGTTGTACATAGTGACACAGTTTGAAAGGAAGTTAATTGTTGAGTATCTGTTGTAGAGAGTGACACAGTTTGAAAGGAAGTTAATAGTTGAGTATCTATTGTAGAGAGTGACACAGTTTGAAAGGGAGGTAATAGTTGAGTATCTGTTGTAGAGAGTGACACAGTTTGAAAGGTAGTTAATAGTTGAGTATCTGTTGTAGAGAGTGACACAATTTGAAAGGAGGTTAATAGTTGAGTATCTGTTGTAGAGAGTGATACAGCTTGAAAGGAGGTTAATAGTTGAGTATCTGTTGTAGAGCGTGACACAGTTTGAAAGGAACTTAATAGTTGAGTATCTGTTGTAGAGAGTGAAACATTTTGAAAGGAGCTTAGTAGTTGAGTATCTATGGTAGAGAGTGATACAGTTTGAAAGGAAGTTAATAGTTAGGTATCTGTTGTAGAGAGTGACACAGTTTGAAAGGAAGTTAATAGTTGCGTATCTGTTGTAGAGAGTGATACATTTTGAAAGGAAGTTAATTGTTGAGTATCTGTTGTAGAGAGTGACACAAATTGAAAGGAAGTTAATAGTTGAGTATCTATTGTAGAGAGTGAAACAGTTTGAAAGGAAGGTAATAGTTGAGTATCTGTTGTAGAGAGTGATACAATTTGAAAGGAAGTTAATAGTGGAGTATCTGTTGTAGAGAGTGACACAATTTGAAAAGAAGGTAATAGTTGAGTATCTGTTGTAGAGAGTGAAACAGTTTGAAAGGAGGTTAATAGTTGAGTATCTATTGTAGAGAGTGATACAGTTTGAAAGGTAGTTAATAGTTGAGTATCTGTTGTAGAGAGTGACACAATTTGAAAGGAGGTTAATAGTTGAGTATCTATTGTAGAGAGTGACACGGTTTGAAAGGAAGGTAATAGTTGAGTATCTGTTGTAGAGAGTGACACAGTTTGAAAGGAATTTAATAGTTGAGTATCTGTTGTAGAGAGTGACAGTTTGAAAGGAAGGTAATAATTGAGTATCTGTTGTAGAGAGTGACAGTTTGAAAGGAAGTTAATAATTGAGTATCTATTGTAGAGAGTGACACAGTTTGAAAGGAAGGTAATAGTTGAGTATCTGTTGTAGATAGTGACACAGTTTGAAAGGATGTTAATAATTGAGTATCTATTGTAGAGAGTGACACAGTTTGAAATGAAGGTAATAGTTGAGTATCTGTTGTAGAGAGTGACACAATTTCAAAGGAAGTTAATAGTTGAGTATCTATTGTAGAGAATGACACAATTTGAAAGTAAGGCAATAGTTGAGTATCTGTTCTAGAGAGTGACACAGTTTGAAAGGAAGGTAATAGTTGAGTATCTGTTGTAGAGAGTGATACAGTTTGAAAGGAAGTTAATAGTTGAATATCTGTTGTAGAGAGTGACACAATTTGAAAGGAGGTTAGTAGTTGAGTATCTGTTGTAGAGAATGATACAGTTTGAAAGGAGGTTAATAGTTGAGTATCTATTGTAGAGAGTGATACAGTTTGAAAAGTAGTTAATAGTTGAGCATCTGTTGTTGAGTGTGACACAGTTTGAAAGGAACTTAATAGTTGAGTATCTGTTGTAGAGAGTGAAACAGTTTGAAAGGAGCTTAATAGTTGAGTATCTATTGTAGAGAGTGACACAATTTGAAAGGAGGTTAATAGTTGAGTATCTGTTGTAGAAAGTGATACAGTTTGAAAGAAAGGTAATATTTGAGTATCTATTGTAGAGAGTGACACAGTTTGAGAGGAAGGTAATAGTTGAGTATCTGTTGTAGAGAGTGACACAGTTTGAAAGGAAGTTAATAATTGAGTATCTATTGTAGAGAGTGACACAGTTTGAAATGAAGGTAATAGTTGAGTATCTGTTGTAGAGAGTGACACAGTTTGAAAGGAACGTAATAGTTGAGTATCTGTTGTAGAGAGTGACAAAATTTGAAAGGAAGGTAATATTTGTGTATCTGTCGTAGAGAGTGTCACATTTTGAAAGGAGGTTAATAGTTGAGTATCTGTTGTAGAGAGTTACACAGTTTGAAAGGAAGTTAATTGTTGAGTATTTGTTGTAGAGAATGATACAGTTTGAAAGGAAGGTAATAGTTGAGTATCTGTTGTAGAGAGTGACGCAGTTTGAAAAGAGTTTAATAGTTGAATATCTGTTGTAGAGAGTGACACAGTTTGAAAGGAAGTTAATAGTTGAGTATCTGTTGTAGAGAGTGACAGTTTGAAAGGAAGTTAATAGTTGAGTATCTGTTGTAGATAGTGACACAGTTTGAAAGGAAGTTAATAATTGAGTATCTGTTGTAGAGAGTGATACAATTTGAAAGGAAGTTAATAGTGGAGTATCTATTGTAGAGAGTGACACGGTTTGAAAGTAAGGTAATAGTTGAGTATCTGTTGTAGAGAGTGACACACTTTGAAAGGAAGGTAATAGTTGAGTATCTGTTGTAGAGAGTGACACAATTTGAAAGGAGGTTAATAGTTGAGTATCTGTTGTAGAGAGTGATACAGTTTGAAAGGAGGTTAATAGTTGAGTATCTATTGTAGAGAGTGATACAGTTTGAAAAGTAGTTAATAGTTGAGCATCTGCTGTAGAGTGTGACACAGTTTGAAAGGAACTTAATAGTTGAGTATCTGTTGTAGAGAGTGAAACAGTTTGAAAGGAGCTTAATAGTTGAGTATCTATTGTAGAGAGTGATACAGTTTGAAAGGAAGTTAATAGTTGGGTATCTGTTGTAGAGAGTGACACAGTTTGAAAGGAAGTTAATAGTTGCGTATCTGTTGTAGAGAGTGATACATTTTGAAAGGAAGTTAATAGTTGAGTATCTGTTGTAGAGAGTGACACAAATTGAAATGAAGTTAATAGTTGAGTATCTATTGTAGAGAGTGACACAGTTTGAAAGGAAGGTAATAGTTGAGTATCTGTTGTAGAGAGTGATACAGTTTGAAAGTAAGGTAATAGTTGAGTATCTGTTGTAGAGAGTGACACAGTTTGAAAGGAAGGTAATAGTTGAGTATCTGTTGTAGAGAGTCACACAGTTTGAAAGTAAGGTAATAGTTGAGTATCTGTCGTAGAGAGTGTCACAATTTGAAAGGAGGTTAATAGTTGAGTATCTGCTGTAGAGAGTTACACAGTTTGAAAGGAAGTTAATTGTTGAGTATCTGTTGTAGAGAGTGATACATTTTGAAAGGAAGGTAATAGTTGAGTATATGTTGTAGAGAGTGACACATTTTGAAAAGAGTTTAATAGTTGAGTATCTGTTGTAGAGAGTGACACAGTTTGAAAGGAAGTTAATAGTTGAGTATCTGTTGTAGAGAGTGACAGTTTGAAAGGAAGTTAATAGTTGAGTATCTGTTGTACATAGTGACACAGTTTGAAAGGAAGTTAATTGTTGAGTATCTGTTGTAGAGAGTGACACAGTTTGAAAGGAAGTTAATAGTTGAGTATCTATTGTAGAGAGTGACACAGTTTGAAAGGGAGGTAATAGTTGAGTATCTGTTGTAGAGAGTGACACAGTTTGAAAGGTAGTTAATAGTTGAGTATCTGTTGTAGAGAGTGACACAACTTGAAAGGAGGTTAATAGTTGAGTATCTATTGTAGAGAGTGACACAGTTTGAAAGGAAGGTAATAGTTGAGTATCTATTGTAGAGAGTGAAACAATTTGAAAGGAAGGTATTAGCTGAGTATCTGTTGTAGAGAGTGACACAGTTTGAAAGGAAGGTATAGTTGAGTATCTGTTGTAGAGAGTGACACAGTTTGAAAGGAAGGTAATAGTTGATTATCTGTTGTAGAGAGTGACACAACTTGAAAGGAAGGTAATAGTTGAGTATCTGTCGTAGAGAGTGTCACAGTTTGAAAGGAGGTTAATAGTTGAGTATCTGTTGTAGTGAGTTACACAGTTTGAAAGGAAGTTAACTGTTGAGTATCTGTTGTAGAGAGTGAAACAGTTTGAAAGGAGGTTAATAGTTGAGTATCTATTGTAGAGAGTGATACAGTTTGAAAGGTAATTAATAGTTGAGTATCTGTTGTAGAGAGTGACACAATTTGAAAGGAGGTTAATAGTTGAGTATCTATTGTAGAGAGTGACACGGTTTGAAAGTAAGGTAATAGTTGAGTATCTGTTGTAGAGAGTGACACAGTTTGAAAGGTAGGTAATAGTTGAGTATCTGTTGTAGAGAGTGACACAATTTGAAAGGAGGTTAATAGTTGAGTATCTGTTGTAGAGAGTGATACAGTTTGAAAGGAGGTTAATAGTTGAGTATCTATTGTAGAGAGTGATACAGTTTGAAAAGTAGTTAATAGTTGAGCATCTGTTGTAGAGCGTGACACAGTTTGAAAGGAACTTAATAGTTGAGTATCTGTTGTAGAGAGTGAAACAGTTTGAAAGGAGCTTAGTAGTTGAGTATCTATGGTAGAGAGTGATACAGTTTGAAAGGAAGTTAATAGTTAGGTATCTGTTGTAGAGAGTGACACAGTTTGAAAGGAAGTTAATAGTTGCGTATCTGTTGTAGAGAGTGATACATTTTGAAAGGAAGTTAATAGTTGAGTATCTGTTGTAGAGAGTGACACAAATTGAAAGGAAGTTAATAGTTGAGTATCTATTGTAGAGAGTGACACAGTTTGAAAGGAAGGTAATAGTTGAGTATCTGTTGTAGAGAGTGATACAGTTTGAAAGGAAGTTAATAGTGGAGTATCTGTTGTAGAGAGTGACACAATTTGAAAAGAAGGTAATAGTTGAGTATCTGTTGTAGAGAGTGAAACAGTTTGAAAGGAGGTTAATAGTTGAGTATCTATTGTAGAGAGTGATACAGTTTGAAAGGTAGTTAATAGTTGAGTATCTGTTGTAGAGAGTGACACAATTTGAAAGGAGGTTAATAGTTGAGTATCTATTGTAGAGAGTGACACAGTTTGAAAAGAATTTAATAGTTGAGTATCTGTTGCAGAGAGTGACAGTTTGAAAGGAAGTTAATAGTTGAGTATCTGTTGTAGAGAGTGACAGTTTGAAAGGAAGTTAATAGTTGAGTATCTGTTGCAGAGAGTGACAGTTTGAAAGGAAGTTAATAGTTGAGTATCTGTTGTAGAGAGTGACAGTTTGAAAGGAAGTTAATAGTTGAGTATCTATTGTAGAGAGTGACACAGTTTGAAAGGAAGGTAATAATTGAGTATCTGTTGTAGAGAGTGACACAGTTTGAAAGGAAGTTAATAATTGAGTATCTATTGTAGAGAGTGACACAGTTTGAAAGGAAGGTAATAGTTGAGTATCTGTTGTAGAGAGTGATACAGTTTGAAAGGAAGGTAATAGTTGAGTGTCTGTTGTAGAGAGTGACACAATATTAAAGGAAGGTAATAGTTGAGTATCTGTCGTAGAGAGTGTCACAGTTTGAAAGGAGGTTAATAGTTGAGTATCTGTTGTAGATAGTGACACAGTTTGAAAGGAAGTTAATTGTTGAGTATCTGTTGTAGATAGTGACACAGTTTGAAAGGAAGTTAATTGTTGAGTATCTGTTGTAGAGAGTGACACAGTTTGAAAGGAAGTTAATAGTTGAGTATCTATTGTAGAGAGTGACACAACTTGAAAATAAGGTAATAGTTGTGTATCTGTTGTAGAGAGTGACACAGTTTGAAAGGAAGGTAATAGTTGAGTATCTGTTGTAGAGAGTGACACAATTTGAAAGGAACTTAATAGTTGAGTATCTCTTGTAGAGAGTGACACAGTTTGAAAGGAAGGTAATAGTTGAATATCTGTTGTAGAGAGTGACACAGTTTGAAAGGAGGTTAATAGTTGAGTATCTGTTGTAGAGAGTGATACAGTTTGAATGGGAGGTAATAGTTGAGTATCTATTGTAGAGAGTGACACAGTTTGAAAGGAAGTTAATAGGTGAGTATCTATTGTAGAGAGTGACACAGTTTGAAAGGAAGGTAATAGTTGAGTATCTATTGTAGAGAGTGAAACAATTTGAAAGGAAGGTATTAGTTGAGTATCTGTTGTAGAGAGTGAAACAGTTTGAAATGAGGTTAATAGCTGAGTATCTGTTGTAGAGAGTGACACAGTCTGAAAGGAAGGTAATAGTTGAGTATCTGTTGTAGAGAGTGACACAGTTTGAAAGGAAGGTAATAGTTGATTATCTGTTGTAGAGAGTGACACAACTTGAAAGGAAGGTAATAGTTGAGTATCTGTCGTAGAGAGTGTCACAGTTTGAAAGGAGGTTAATAGTTGAGTATCTGTTGCAGTGAGTTACACAGTTTGAAAGGAAGTTAATTGTTGAGTATCTGTTGTAGAGAGTGAAACAGTTTGAAAGGAGGTTAATAGTTGAGTATCTATTGTAGAGAGTGATACAGTTTGAAAGGTCGTTAATAGTTGAGTATCTGTTGTAGAGAGTGACACAATTTGAAAGGAGGTTAATAGTTGAGTATCTATTGTAGAGAGTGACACGGTTTGAAAGTAAGGTAATAGTTGAGTATCTGTTGTAGAGAGTGACACAGTTTGAAAGGAAGGTAATAGTTGAGTATCTGTTGTAGAGAGTGATACAGTTTGAAAGGAGGTTAATAGTTGAGTATCTATTGTAGAGAGTGATACAGTTTGAAAAGTAGTTAATAGTTGAGCATCTGTTGTAGAGTGTGACACAGTTTGAAACGAACTTAATAGTTGAGTATCTGTTGTAGAGAGTGAAACAGTTTGAAAGGAGCTTAATAGTTGAGTATCTATTGTAGAGAGTGATACAGTTTGAAAGGAAGTTAATAGTTAGGTATCTGTTGTAGAGAGTGACACAGTTTGAAAGGAAGTTAATAGTTGCGTATCTGTTGTAGAGTGTGATACATTTTGAAAGGAAGTTAATAGTTGAGTATCCGTTGTAGAGAGCGACACAAATTGAAAGGAAGTTAATAGTTGAGTATCTATTGTAGAGAGTGACACAGTTTGAAAGGAAGGTAATAGTTGAGTATCTGTTGTAGAGAGTGATACAGTTTGAAAGGAAGTTAATAGTGGAGTATCTGTTGTAGAGAGTGACACAATTTGAAAAGAAGGTAATAGTTGAGTATCTGTTGTAGAGAGGGAAACAGTTTGAAAGGAGGTTAATAGTTGAGTATCTATTGTAGAGAGTGATACAGTTTGAAAGGTAGTTAATAGTTGAGTATCTGTTGTAGGGAGTGACACAGTTTGAAAGGAAGTTAATAGATGTGTATCTGTTGTAGAGAGTGACACAGTTTGAAAGGAAGTTAATAATTGAGTATCTATTGTAGAGAGTGATACAGTTTGAAAGGAAGGTAATAGTTGAGTATCTGTTGTAGAGAGTGATACAGTTTGAAAGGAAGTTAATAGTTGAGTATCTATTGTAGAGAGTGACACAGTTTGAAAGTAAGGTAATAATTGAGTATCTGTTCTAGAGAGTGACACAGTTTGAAAGGAAGGTAATAGTTGAGTATCTGTTGTAGAGAGTGATACAGTTTGAAAGGAAGTTAATAGTTGAATATCTGTTGTAGAGAGTGACACAATTTGAAAGGAGGTTAGTAGTTGAGTATCTGTTGTAGAGAGTGATACAGTTTGAAAGGGAGGTAATAGTTGAGTATATATTGTAGAGAGTGACACAGTTTGAAAAAAGGTAATATTTGAGTATCTATTGTAGAGAGTGACACAGTTTGAGAGGAAGGTAATAGTTGAGTATCTGTTGTAGAGAGTGACACAGTTTGAAAGGAGGGTAATTGTTGAGTAGCTATTGTAGAGAGTGACTCAGTTTGAAAGGAAGGTAATTGTTGAGTATCTGTTGTAGAGAGTGACACAATTTGAAAGGAAGGTAATAGTTGAGTATCTGTCGTAGCGAGTGTCACAGTTGGAAAGGAGGTTAATAGTTGAGTATCTGTTGCAGAGAGTTACACAGTTTGAAAGGAAGTTAATTGTTGAGTATCTGTTGTAGAGAGTGATACAGTCTGAAAGGAAGGTAATAGTTGAGTATCTGTCGCAGAGAGTGTCACATTTTGAAAGGAAGTTAATAGTTGAATATCTGTTGTAGAGAGTGACACAGTTTGAAAGGAAGGTAATAGTTGAGTATTTGTTGCAGAGAGTTACACAGTTTGAAAGGAAGTTAATTGTTGAGTATTTGTTGTAGAGAGTGATACAGTTTGAAAGGAAGGTAATAGTTCAGTATCTGTTGTGGAGAGTGACACAGTTTGAAAGGAAGTTAATAATTGCGTATCTATTGTAGAGAGTGATACAGTTTGAAAGGAAGGTAATAGTTGAGTATCTGTTGTAGAGAGTGATACAGTTTGAAAGGTAATATTTGAGTATCTATTGTAGAGAGTGATACAGTTTGAAAGGAGGTTAATAGTTGAGTATCTGTTGGAGAGAGTGACACAGTTGGAAAGGAAGATAATAGTTGAGTATTTGTTGTAGAGAGTGACAGTTTGAAAGAAAGGTAATATTTGAGTATCTATTGTAGAGAGTGACACAGTTTGAAAGGAAGTTAATAGTTGAGTATCTATTGTAGAGAGTGACACAGTTTGAAAGGAAGGTAATACTTGAGTATCTGTTGTAGAGAGTGATACAGTTTGAAAGGTAGGTAATAGTTGAGTATCTGTTGTAGAGAGTGCCACAGTTCGAAAGGAACTTAATAGTTGAGTATCTGTTGTAGAGAGTGACACAGTTTGAAAGGAGGTTAATAGTTGAGTATCTATTGTAGAGAGTGACACAGTTTGAAAGGAAGGTAATAGTAGACTGTTTGTTGTAGAGAGTGATACTGTTTTAAAGGAAGGTAATAGTTGAGTATCTATTGTAGAGAGTGACACAATTTGAAATGAAGGTATTAGATGAGTATCTGTTGTAGAGAGTGACACAATTTGAAAGGAAGTTAATAGTTGAGTATCTGTTGTAGAGAGTGACACAGTTTGAAAGGAAGGTAACAGTTGATTATCTGTTGTAGAGAGTGATACTTTTTGAAAGGAAGTTAATAGTTGAGTATCTGTTGTAGAGAGTGACACAGTTTGAAAGGAACGTAATAGTTGAGTATCTATTGTAGAGAGTGACACAGTTTGAAAGGAAGTTAATAGTTGAGTATCTGTTGTAGAGAGTGATACAGTTTGAAAGGAAGGAAATAATTCATTTTTTATTGTAGAGAGTGACACAATTTGAAAGGAAGGTTTTAGTTGAGTATCTGTTGTAGAGAGTGACACAGTTTGAAAGGAAGTTAATAGTTGAGTATCTGTTGTAGAGAGTGACTCAGTTTGAAAGGAAGTTAATAGTTGAGTATCTGTTGTAGAGAGTGATACAGTTTGAAAGGAAGGTAACAGTTGAGTATCTGTTGTAGAGAGTGATACAGTTTGAAAGGAAGGAAATAATTCATTTTTTATTGTAGAGAGTGACACAATTTGAAAGGAAGGTTTTAGTTGAGTATCTGTTGTAGAGAGTGACACAGTTTGAAAGGAAGTTAATAGTTGAGTATCTGTTGTAGAGAGTGACTCAGTTTGAAAGGAAGTTAATAGTTGAGTATCTGTTGTAGAGAGTGATACAGTTTGAAAGGAAGGTAACAGTTGAGTATCTGTTGTAGAGAGTGATACAGTTTGAAAGGAAGTTAATAGTTGAGTATCTGTTGTAGAGAGTGACACAGTTTGAAAGGAATGTAATAGTTGATTATCTATTGTAGAGAGTGACACAGTGTGAAAGTAAGGTAATAGTTGAGTATCTGTTGTAGAGAGTGATACAGTTTGAAAGGAAGGTAATAGTTCAGTATTTATTGTAGAGAGTGATACAGTTTGAAAGGAAGGTATTAGTTGAGTATCTGTTGTAGAGAGTGATACAGTTTGAAAGGAAGGTCATAGGTGAGTATCTGTTGTAGAGAGTGACACAGTTTGAAAGGAAGTTAATACTTGAGTATCTATTGTAGAGAGTGACACAGTTTGAAAGGAAGGTAATAGTTGAGTATCTGTTGTAGCGAGTGATACAGTTTGTAAGGAAGTTAATAATTGAGTATCTGTTGTAGAGAGTGACACAATTTTAAAGGAAGGTAATATTTGAGTATCTGTTGTAGAGAGTGATACAGTTTGAAAGGAAGGTATTAGTAGAGTATCTGTTGTAGAGAGTGACACAGTTTGAAAGGAAGTTAATAGTTGAGTATCCGTTGTAGAGAATGACACAGTTTTAAAGGAAGGTAATAGTTCAGTATATATTGTAGAGAGTGACACAAGTTGAAAGGAAGGTATTAGTTGAGTATCTGTTGTAGAGAGTGATACAGTTTGAAAGGAAGGTAATAGTTGAGTATCTGTTGTAGAGAGTGATACAGTTTGAAAGGAAGGTAATAGTTGAGTATCTGTTGTAGAGAGTGATACAGTTTGAAAGGAAGGTAATAGTTGAGTATCTATTGTAGAGAGTGACACAAGTTGAAAGGAAGGTATTAGTTGAGTATCTGTTGTAAAGAGTGACACAGTTTGAAAGGAAGTTAATAGTTGAGTATTTGTTGTAGAGAGTGACACAGTTTGAAAGGAAGTTAATAGTTGAGTATCTGTTGTAGAGAGTGACACAGTTTGAAAGGAAGGTAACAGTTGAGTATCTGTTGTAGAGAGTGATACAGTTTGAAAGGAAGGTAATAGTTGAGTATCTGTTGTAGAGAGTGACACAGTTTAAAAGGAAGGGAATAGTTGCGTATCTGTTGTAGAGAGTGATACAGTTTGAAAGGAAGGTAATAGTTGAGTATCTGTTGTAGAGAGTGATACAGTTTGAAAGGAAGGTAATATGTGAGTATCTGTTGTAGAGAGTGACACAGTTTGAAAGGAAGGTAACAGTTGAGTATCTGTTGTAGAGAGTGATACAGTTTGAAAGGAAGGTAATAGTTGAGTATCTGTTGTAGAGAGTGACACAGTTTGAAAGGAAGGTAATAGTTGCGTATCTGTTGTAGAGAGTGATACAGTTTGAAAGGAAGGTATTAGTTGAGTATCTGTTGTAGAGAGTGATACA
>OZ024745.1:10790842-10805842 GCA_964016885.1 Eledone cirrhosa
ATTGAGTTATTATACAGGCCTGGTCACCCACTGAGTGATTATACAGGCCTGGTAACCCACTGAGTAATTATACAGGCATGGTAACCCACTGAGTAATTATACAGGCATGGTAACCCACTGAGTAATTATACAGGCCTGGTAACCCACTGAGTGATTATACAGGCCCGGTAACCCACTGAGTAATTATACAGGCCTGGTGACCCACTGAGTAATTATACAGGCCTGGTAACCCACTGAGTGATTATACAGGCCTGGTAACCCACTGAGTAATTATACAGGCCTGGTGACCCATTAAGTGATTATACAGGCCGGGTAACCCACTGAGTAATTATACAGGCCTGGTGACCCACTGAGTGATTATACAGGCCTGGTAACCCACTGAGTAATTATACAGGTCTGATAACCCACTGAGTAATTATACAGACCTGGTGACCCACTGAGTAATTATACAGGCCTGGTGACCCACTGAGTGATTATACAGGCCGGGTAACACACTGAGTGATTATACAGGCCTGGTAACCCATTGAGTAATTATACAGGCCTGGTGACCCACTGAGTAATTATACAGGCCTGGTGACCCACTGAGTGATTATACAGACCTGGTAACCCACTGAGTAATTATACAAGCCTGGTGACCCACTGAGTAATTATACAGGCCTGGTGACCCACTGAGTGATTATACAGGCCGGGTAACCCACTGAGTGATTATACAGGCCTGGTAACCCATTGAGTAATTATACAGACATGGTGACCCACTGAGTAATTATACAGGCCTGGTGACCCACTGAGTCATTATACAGGCCTGGTAACCCACTGAGTGATTATACAGGCCTGGTAACCCACTGAGTAATTATACAGGCCTGGTGACCCACTGAGTAATTATACAGACCTGGTGACCCACTGAGTCATTATACAGGCCTGGTAACCCATTGAGTAATTATACAGGCCTGATAACCCACTGAGTAATTATACAGACCTGGTGACCCACTGAGTCATTATACAGACCTGGTAACCCATTGAGTAATTATACAGGCCTGATAACCCATTGAGTAATTATACAGGCCTGGTAACCCACTGAGTAATAATACAGGCATGGTAACCCACTGAGTAATTATACAGGCCTGGTAACCCACTGAGTAATTATACAGGCCTGGTAACCCATTGAGTAATCATACAGGCCTGGTAACCCACTGAGTAATTATACAGGCCTGGTAACCCACTGAGTAATTATACAGGCCTGGTGACCCACTGAGTGATTATACAGACCTGGTAACACACTGAGTGATTATACAGGCATGGTAACCCACTGAGTAATTATACAGGCCTGGTAACCCACTGAGTGATTATACAGGCCTGGTAACCCACTGAGTAATTATACAGGCCTGGTGACCCATTGAGTGATTATACAGGCCCGGTAACCCATTGAGTGATTATACAGGCCTGGTAACCCACTGAGTGATTATACAGGCCTGGTAACCCACTGAGTGATTATACAGGCCTGGTAACCCACTGAGTGATTATACAGGCCTGGTAACCCACTGAGTAATTATACAGGCCTGGTAACCCACTGAGTGATTATACAGGCCTGGTAAGCCACTGAGTAATTATACAGGCCTGGTGACCCATTGAGTGATTATACAGGCCTGGTAACCCACTGAGTGATTATACAGGCCTGGTAACCCACTGAGTGATTAAGTCACATTTAGAATATTTCCATTGTAGTCTTCTTAAATCAACGCAGCAGAGAGAATTCCTTTCCAGCAGAGAATTCAAATTCAACACAAGACAACAAAATATTTCTTATTTTTACGGGCGTCCATTTGCTCCTAATAGCGAGGGATGGGGAGAGCGGGAGAAACGGAGGCAGTGATAGTTTGGTTCCTTTGTTTTCAGACCTGGTGTATATGTATATATATTTATTTACCCTACCACATGTTACATATACACACGCGAATAGGTTTTTACATTGCTATTACTGTTCAGAGTATTTACAACTGAGGGAATTGAGTGAACGAGATTTACCGAGATTTAAAACAAGCTAACATCACAATACCTAATCTAGCAACAATTTTTAAATATTGTATAGTCCCGTAAATTTTGACAATTCTTGAAATATCTTTTATTAAATTTTTGTGTTTTCAACATGGAATTCATCTCCCTTATGGCAGCCACTCAATCTGAAGCCAAGTCTGACAATTCATATTTTCCTATTTCTGTTTTATTTTTATAAGTTATTATTTGTTCTAAATAACAGTTATTGATTTGTTATCTCTCATAAGATGATTGTTTATTTAAAAATAAAATACATATTCAGTAATGTCTGCTGGTGGGAATTCCATATTTATAATCCAGTGTTTGATATTGTAGAATACTTCTCGTCGATTGATTTTCTCTCTGTGACCATTCTTTAAATTGTCTTCACGTTTCCATTCCTTTTTATTATCTTTTTAATGTCCACGTTCGCTTTCAATTCATACAAATGGTTTCTTCCAACAATCCCAACTTGAGAATGAATGAATAAATTGTTGCTTTATGTATCTTAATCTCTCTCTCTCTCTCTCTCTCTCTCTCTCTCTCTCTCTCTCTCTCTCTCTCTCTATATATATATATATATATATATATATATATATATATATATATAAACGTTTTCTAAAGATTTTCTGCTAATTGGCAGAGGAGATCCACTGTGATTAGATAAATTGGCAGAAACGGGTAAGAAATACAGATTGTTTATAACTTCTAACTGAACATTGAATCTAAGTTTTGAACCAAGGTATTAAACAACGGTGACAGCAACCAGAACAACGACGACGGCAACAACAATGACAAGAACAACAACAAACAAAACGAAAGACGTTATATATATATATATATATATATATATATATATATATATATATATATATATATATATATATATATATATATATATATATATATATATATATATATACTAGCAGATGTACCCGGCGTTGCTCGGGAAATGAATGACAGCCTGTTTGTCGGTATAAAGAGAGCCGAAGGTTGAGCAAAGAATTGAAATGTAATTGTAAAAAAAAGTTTAACATCGTACCAGAAAGCTTCAAAATACAACGTACAGAAAGTTTCAAAATACTCGTACAGTTGATTGAGTAACGTCGTGCTAGCAAACGTATTTCTCACAGGAATATGCACGGTATATGTTCAGTCATGTTGACTAATGTTAGTTGCGTAGTCCAATTAGAAATCGCGACCTTCAATCGGGCGAATTATTCAAGGTCGTTTATGGCTTAGCTAGCAATTTCTGAGTGCATGTCAGCTTATGTCAGCTAATTGGCTAGCCAATGAGAGGTCGCCTCAATAGCACGTGCCAAATCGGCCTAGTACTTCAAAAGTTAAAAGGAGCCTAGTACACAGACAGAAACACACACACACACAGACCGACTTGCTTATATATATATATATATATATATATATATATATATATAGTAGTGAAAGAGTGAGGAATAACATGGTCGGCTGTACAAAAAGTGTTTTATTTACGGTATTAACAATTGTTTTGTAGCAGTTGTCTCCCTTGTTTGGATTAACATCTAGACGGGAAGTAGAACCCTTTCTGTAACTTCCGGTCAGAACCCTATAAAACTAACAACTTTAAGTTCTCACTCTCTCATTGCCCTTTCGGCACCAGGCCAAGAGCCTCTCATTTGGCCTTCCGGCGCCTGGCCTTAGCCAGGCGTCCTCTGCCAGCCGCGTTTGCCTGGCAATCAAAACGGTAACGACTAACTTTGTTTCATTCTATCATCTATTTCTTTGACATGTTAACTATACTATCTACCATTGTTAATTAAATATTATACACACAAACAATGTATTTCTTGTTACATTCATACACCCAGTACTCTCGCTATATTGGTAACCCTGACGTGATACGAACACGCAGCCGTTCATCGCTATAAGTGGTCACCCCGAAAAAAGAAAAAGATAGCAGATTCTGGAGTTGTGTGAGTAACATTACGAATACACAGCAAATTTATCGACAAACTATGAAAATACTCAAAGAAACGGACACGCACATGTGAAATTTTCGCACAGACAGACTTTTTCTCTCACGCATCAACTAACTGTCGTATTTCACGATATATATACATGTTTTTCGTTTCTTACAACGAACACTTTCACCCAAAAAATAAAAAAACATTTCACGATATATATATGTTTCTCGTTTCTTACAACGAACTCTTTCAAAAAAAAAAAAAAAAATTTGATATTCTTTAAAAAACATTTCAACAGGAACATTTATTTTCGATGAACCATTGCATTTTTTTTTTCATCGTTTTCTTCATCGTTCAAGTTTTTTTTTTTCCAAAGTTCACACCAATAATTATGCAGAGTGAAGCCTTTCTTTTTCATCATTGTCACTTTCACACTTGCACTATCATTTTCTCGCGCGTTAGAAATATTATTTTTTCAACCTTGTATTGGCACGTGTAGGCAGCACAAATTCTCGACTCACAGAGATAGCCGCACGCCAGAGATAACGTTTCTCGCCAAGGATTCTTCAGCCTTAAGCTATATTCTCCTATTTGCCGGTTTAAAAATTTACTACGTAAATTTGCCGTTGAAAACTGCGCATTTATTCAGAATGCTTATTTCTTTGGTCGCTGGCCTCTTGACCCTTCCAGGTCAACGCATTCTCAACATCGACCATCAACTTCGGCTGCTATTTCTAGCACTTTGCGCAACTCATTTTTTCTGAAAAATTTTCTTTTTTACTGTGAATTTAAACACCGAATACGCTCACTCAGCGAGACAACAGCAGCAGCAACAGCAACAGCAATATAACAGCAACAGCAGCAGCAACAGCAACAGCAATATAACAGCAACAGCAGCAGAAACAGCAACAGCAATATAACAGCAACAGCAATACAGCAGCAACAGCAATACAGCAGCAACAGCAGCAGCAACACCAACAGCAATATAACAGCAACAGCAGCAGCAACAGCAACAGCAATATAACAGCAACAGCAATACAGCAGCAACAGCAATACAGCAGCAGCAGCAACAGCAGCAGCAACAGCAACAGCAATACATCAACACAGCTTCACCAACAACCAAAGCCAGAGAATTTATTTTTGCAGCACTCTTCCTGTGAGAAAATCCATTCGGAGGTTGGAAATTTCACGATATACCACAGAACAGAAACCACCTGCATTCATTCTCTGGAACACACTTTCTTTCCTGCTGTTATGTGATTGCACACCTGTGAACTATATTTTGTATATTTGAACTTTGAGCCCTTCTCTTACTTTATTACATTGTATCTTTGGGTGATGGATAGATAGATGTCCAGTCGTTCTCTGGCCAAGAGCGGTTGGCTACCTTGACATCTATCATTGATTTTTGCAAACATTCTGTTGTCGTAATTTTCATGCCTGTTACAACATTCTCGCCAACTCGCTACATATTTCAATTCGATTTTTATATTCTAAAATTCTGGCGGGAGGTTATGTAGCGGTTGTCTCCCTTGTTTGGATTAACATCTAGACGGGAAGTAGAACCCTTTCTGTAACTTCCGGTCAGAACCCTATAAAACTAACAACTTTAAATTCTCACTCTCTCATTGCCCTTTCGGCACCAGGCCAAGAGCCTCTCATTTGGCCTTCCGGCGCCTGGCCTTAGCCAGGCGTCCTCTGCCAGCCACGTTTGCCTGGCAATCAAAACGGTAACGACTAACTTTGTTTCATTCTATCATCTATTTCTTTGACATGTTAACTATACTATCTACCATTGTTAATTAAATATTATACACACAAACAATGTATTTCTTGTTACATTCATACAACCCAGTATCTTCGCTATAGTTTCATTGATCAGGTGAGTCTAAAGGCCGCTGATCACTCGGAATTGCGTCACGCGACCTTAAACACAGTGTGTGTCTCTGATCAAATCATCGGAATACTGGAGGGTGTAACACATGGCATTGGTAACTTAAGGAACCTTAAACAAACAACAGATAGCAAAAACTGACATGGACCTAATAGAGGAGAAGAGTTTAAATGATTTATTTAAGTGAAATAGTAACTGTGATTCCCCAGTTTCACTGGCATCAACGGCTTGAAATTACTACCCCGTGGTGGGTGGTGGGTTAGCAGAATTGGTAGAACGAACGATCAAATACTAATGTCGTATTTGTTCTGACTCTTTACATTCTGAGTTCAAATACCGCCGAAATAAAATTTTGCCTTTCATCCTTCTGGGATCTATAAAATAAAGTACCAGTCATATACTGAGTGATTTATTTAACTTTGCCCATCCCCTAAATTTGCTGGCCTAAATTCGAAATCACTAACTACCCCGTGGCATGTTCGACAATATTTATGTTATTAAAATTACATCCTGCTGCCATATTTCCGACAACTTGTTACTTCCGGTGGTGACATGACTTCCGTGTTTTGTTGCTGAAGAATGAAAGACAAAGCTAACCTCGACGGGGGTTAAACTGAGGACGTAAAGGGAGGTAACTCTATGCCATGAAGCACGGTGTCCGACGCTCTACCGATTCTACTGCCAATCCACCGCCCTCACATCAACTAAATAATAAACAAGTTAGTTATATTACCAAATATTATTTTGAAACTTATTTGGAAATCCCTGCCAGTGTTTTTCAAAAGAAATATGTCAACTAATGAGTTAAACATTGTCTCAAAGATATAACCAATGCCGACTCTTCCTGATATTACAAGAGCTAGCAAGGTCAATATTTAGTTCACAGTATACCTAACTTTATCTCATTTATTGATTCTTTTTTTTAAATATTTCAGCATTTTATTTTGTTTTAACTTTTCGGATTTACAGCATTCGTTGCTTTCTTAACCTTCCTTCCTACCTACCTACCTACCTACCTACCTACCTACCTACCTACCTACCTACCTACCTACCTACCTACCTACTTATCTATCTACCTACCTACCTACCTACCTACCTACCTACCTACCTACCTACCTACTTATCTATCTACCTACCTACTTACCTACCTACCTACCTACCTACCTACCTACCTACCTACCTACCTACCTACCTACCTACCTACCTACCTACCTACCTACCTACCTACCTACATACATACCTACCTACCTACTTATCTATCTACCTACCTACTTACCTACCTACCTACCTACCTACCTACCTACCTACCTACCTACCTACCTACCTACCTACCTGCCTACCTACCTACCTACCTACCTACCTACCTACCTACCTACCTACCTACCTACCTACCTACCCACCTCCCTACCTACCTACCTATCTGTCTTATCTATCTATCTATCTATCTATCTATCTATCTATCTATCTATCTATCTATCTATCTATCTATCTATCTATCTATCTATCTACTACCGCCTGACCGTAGTGCCCTGCCCAAGGGAAACCCTCACCAAGATGGAGCGCGCGCTCTTCCAATTCCTTTGGAAGAGGCGGGCTCCTATGGTGAGGAGATCCATCTGCTGTCAACACCCTTCGAAAGGAGGGCTGGGGATGCCGTGGCTAATGATGCGTAAACACGCATTAAGGCTACGGCACCTCTACGTATTCCTCACCGGTCAACCGGTGTGGGCCTCGTTTGTGATACGAACCTTTCCCAGACTCGTCTCACTCACCGAACTGCAATCCTGGGTCAAGCAAAGACCGAGAAAACTGGGCGCCTGGCACACTGAGTGTGCCCAGGCGCTCACCGCCCTCTGGCAGGCGGATCCGGTTATCAGTGGAGACTCCACCGCAACATTCTATAGAGGGCTGGTACGAAGCAGGTGCGACGACGCCCTCGGAGAAGCCCTAGACATGGAGGAGGACGAACTGGCCAGCCTTTTCGGTAGGGCATTCAGCCCAGGACCTATGGACAACTTCCAGAAGTCCCTGGCCTGGCAGTGCTACCGAGGGGCTCTACCCGTTCGAGAAAAGCTCTACAGACACGGGCGCCCGGGTAGGGACCCCGCCAAAAAGATCTGTCCCAGATGCGTGTGCGACGAGGAAACCGTTGCACACGCATTGGTACACTGCTCGGGCGTAGCCGATCTGTGGGGCTATGTCGAACAACTGCTGTCAAGGGTGGGACCGATCCGGTTGACCACCGAGTCTATTGTAATAATCAAGCCGCCTCCCCCCTTCAAAGATGAAGGAGAGGCGGTGTTTCTGTGCGTAATAGCCATGGTGAAAGAAGTTGTATGGTGGACGCGTCTGAAAGGACTGAGGTCAGGCACCTTTCTCTCTGGCCAACAACTGGTCCGTTTCTTCCGATATCATTTCGGAAGAAGGATCAGGATGGAGAGAGAGGTGCTCCACCCCAGTCGTTTTTATGAAAGGTGGGTGAAAGTGGCGAGAATGGCCCGTGTGAATGGACCTTCTCGTTACATAAGCCTGTAGGTGGAAAAGAGGAAGGAACGAGGGAGCACCCCCTCTCTGTGCTCCTGAGGAAAAGGGTTGAACACTTTTTTCGGGGGTGTGTGCGACCCCCCAAGGCGCCTCCTCTCTATTGAGGATTTTGTTATAAATTTTATTTTTTGTTATATTTTTATAACAAAATCCTCTATTGAGGATTTTGTTATAATTCTATTTTTTGTTATATTTTATTTTATTTTTATATATTGTTATTGCCTCCTCCCTATTGAGGACGCCTTGTTTTGTAAACTCCCCCCATTGTACTTGTCCCACTTTTGATGCCCTTGTGGCAAATAAAAGAAACATATCTATCTATCTATCTATCTATCTATCTATCTATCTATCTATCTATCTATCTATCTATTCCATCTGTGATAACATTTTACACGTTTTTATTGTATGTAAACTTCCCCCTTTGTATTTGTCCCCTTCTTTTGTGCCCCTGTGGCTAATAAAGAAATATATCTATCTATCTATCTATCTATCTATCTATCTATCTATCTATCTCTGGGCTGCCGCGGGAAACGCAAGTCACCCGGTCTAGATGGTCTACCCTATGAGTTTTACATAGGCATGCCGGATTTGTTCTCTGGTGTCCTCGAAGCCGTCTACTGCAATTGGCAGCAGAAGGGGACAATTCCCAGTTCTGCAGGCAGGGGCGTAGTAACGCTGATCAGGAAAGACGAGAACAAGGGGGATGAACTAAGCAACTTTAGGCTCATAACTCTACTCAACACAGAGTTAAAGATTTTGGCCAAGGTGTTGGCAACGAGGTTGGCGCTTGTCGTCGGGAACCTGGTAGGGAAAGCGCAAACGTGTGCAATCCCGACCAGGTCCATACATGACAACCTCCACCTCATCCGATACATCATAGAGAGGGTGGGGTGTAAACCCGGCTTCTGTGGGGCTCTGATCAATTTAGATCAGTCTAAGGCGTTCGATAGGGTCGACCATCGATACTCGGAAGCGGTTTTCAAGGCGGCCGGTTTGGGACCCGTCTTCGGAGGCTGGATCGCTGCAATGCACACCAACATCTGCTCGACGGCCAAAGTGAACGGCTACCTATCGGAGCCGTTCACAATCACGCGTTCCATCCGACAGGGATGCCCTCTCTCCTCCATTCTGTACGTGCTGACTCTGGAACCACTACTGCGGAAGTTGGAGCTGCTGCAGGGCATCCCGTTGGAACCGGGACTGCGGAAAGCGGCGTCGGCTTATGCCGACGACATGACAGTAATGGTGTCGAAAACCTCGGAAATCGGCAACTTACTGCAGGAATACGAAAGGCTCACAGGAGCAAAACTGAACTCGGACAAGTCTGTCGGTTTGCAACCCAGAGGCAAACCGATGCCGTCCGACAGCGTCGTCGGACGCTGGACGGACGGACCGGTGAAATTGCTCGGGGTCTGGTTCGGTCCGGACCTCCAGGTCGAGAAAAACTGGAACGAGGTCACGGCTAAGGTATTTGCGCTCACCCAGAAGTGGGCAGAGTGCAAACTGTCCTTGAAAGGTCGAGCGGTGGTGGCGAACACTTTCATAGCGTCCGTCATCTACTACCGCTTGACCGTCGTGCCTTGTCCCCGTAAACACCCCACCAAGATGGAACGCATGCTCTTGCAGTTCCTTTGGAAGAAGCAGGCTCCACTGGTGAGGAGATCCGTCTGCTGTCAGCACCCTTCCAGCGGAGGCCTGGGAATGCCGTGGCTGATGATGCGCAAACATGCGCTGAGGCTACGGCATCTACAGGTATTCCCCACCGACCAACCGGTGTGGGCACCGTTTGTGAGACAGGCCTTCCCGCAACGTGTCTCGCTGACGGAGCTGCAGTCCTGGATCAAGCGGAGACGGAAAAAGATGGGCGCCTTGCACATTGAATGCGCTCAGGCGCTCACAGTCCTCTGTCAAGCGGGCACGGCAATCAGTGGAGACTCCACTTCGACATTCTATAGAGGGTTAGAACGTCACAAGGGCGACGACGTGCTCGGAGAGACTCTAGGCGTCGAAAACGACGAACTCACCAGTCTGTTTGGTAGGACTTTCCGCCCGGACAACTTCCAGAGGTCCCTGGCCTGGCATTGCTACCGAGGAGCTCTACCAGTTCGTGACAAGATCTACAGGCAGGGATCCTTCCAAGAGGACGTGTCCAAGATGCGGGCAGGACATTGAAACTGTTTTGCACGCAATTGTAAACTGTAACCGACCTGTGGAACTAAGCAGAACAACTGCTGTCGCGTATGGGACAAATCCAGTTGACTGCCGAGTCCATAGTAAGGATCAAACCGCCAACCTCCTTCAAAAACGAAAGAGAGGCGGTTTTCCTCTGTATAGTGGCTATGGTGAAAGAAGTTATATGGTGGACGAGGTTGAGAGAACTGAAGACAGATGCCCTTCTCTCCGGACAACAACAATTCATTCCCTTCTTTAAATATCACTTTAGAAGGAGAATCACAGTGGAGAGAGAGGCATTGTGATTGGGCCTTCTCTGTATATAAACCTGTAGGTTAAAGAAGAGAGCAAAAGGAAGAAAGGTGCACTTGCACAACATGCTCCTGAAGTTGACGGTTGTTCTATCTACGGGGTATTAAACAACCCTTTTGTGGCGCCTCCCCTCTATTGGGGATTTCAGTTGTTAAATTTGTTTGTTTCAATATTTTTACACGACTGTATGTAAAATCCCCGGCATGTGTCTTTGTTCTGTCCCCTTTTCTTGTGCGCCCTTGTGGCTAATAAAGAAATATATCAATTTAATTGTGCTTACACACGCGCGCACTCATTTACGGTGTGTGTGTGTGTGTGCAGTGTCTGTATGTCTGTGTATATATTTGTGTATGTGTGCAGTGTATGTATGTCTGTGTGTATGTGTGTGTATGTGTGCAGTGTCTGTATGTCTGTGTATATGTGTGTGTATGTGTGTAGTGTGTGCATATGTGTGTGTATGTGTGTGTATGTGTGTGTATGTATGTGTGTATGTGTATGTGCCAAGTGTCTGTATATGTGTGTATGTGTGTGTGTATGTGTATGTGCCAGGTGTCTGTATGTCTGTGTGTATGTATGTATATGTATGTGTGTGTGAGGGGGGTATATATGTGTGTGAGGGGGGTATATATGTGTGTGAGGGGGGTATATGTGTGTGAGGGGGTATATATGTGTGTGAGGGGGGTATATATGTGTGTGAGGGGGGTATATGTGTGTGAGGGGGGTATATATGTGTGTGAGGGGGGTATATGTGTGTGAGGGGGGTATATATGTGTGTGAGGGGGGTATATGTGTGTGATGGGGGGGGGGTATATGTGACCAATGGGAATTTATTGTATTTCGTTCAATTTAATTCGAGGAAGATTTATTAACATCCAATGTAAGAAACACCTGGATATATTTTATAGCTTAGACATGTCTGACACCACCTCTCATCCACACACACACACACACACACACACCACCTCTCATCCACACACACACACACACACACACACACACACACACCACCTCTCATCCACACACACACACACACACCACCTCTCATCCACACACACACACACACACACACACACACACACACACACACTCTCACACCAGCACTCATCCACACACACACACACACACACACACACACACACACACACACAAGCACTCATACACACATACACACACACACTAGCACTCATACACACACACTAGCACTCATACACACACTCACACACACTAGCACTCATACACACTCACACACACACGCACACTAACACTCATACACACTCACACACTCACACACACACTAGCACTCATACACACTCACACACACACACTAGCACTCATACACACACACTCACACACACCAGCACTCATACACACTCACACACACACACTAGCACTCATACACACTCACACACACACTAGCACTCATACACACTCACACACACACACATACACTAGCACTCATACATACTCACACACTCACACACTCACTAGCACTCATACACACTCACACACACACATTAGCACTCATACACACACACACACACACACTAGCACTCATACACACTCACACTCACACACACACTAGCACTCATACACACATATACACATACACACACACCATACATATATATACACACACACACACCAGACATATATATACACGCACCAGACATACACCAGACATCTGTCGTCTATTCTGTAGAACGACCCTCTAAAACCCGAACAGTTGCTACTCTCAGACCAAAGTTCTTCACATCAACAAATGTTGATCTGACTCTTCTAGAAATATCCACAGACTTCTGTTCCTTTCGTACGATTCCTTCTAGATGGTAACACACCACACACTCTTAATAACTGTTTGCCGCAATAATAGGGAGCTTCTTTCTGTAGATCTGATGGCGCCAGGGCCGGATTTAATGGGGGGAGGGAAGAGGGCAATTGCCCCGGATTCCCTGCAGTGGGTGGTGGTGGTGGAAGGGGGATACAAGGAACGGCCGTAACAATTTATTTGTGACCTCAGCTGGGCTTTTAATTTTAGGATGGTTAGAATTTTTTAATTTAATACCTGTATATATAACTTTTTAATTCCAGTTACTTGTGTCAACATGACTTTGATATGTAAAATTGGGGAGGGGGGGGGGGTTGCTGTGGGTTCTATTTTTGTTTAAGAGGAGCCGAAAAACTTGAAGTGACCCGGGCCCCCACCAAACCTGAAATACCTCCCCAACCTGAAATGCCCCGGGCCTCCACCAAACCTGATGTGACCCGGGCCCCCACCAAACCTGAAGTACCTCCCCAACCTGAAATGCCCCGGGCCTCCACCAAACCTGATGTGACCCGGGCCCCCACCAAACCTGAAATGACCCGGACCCCACCAAACCTGAAGTGACCCGGGCCCCTACCAAACCTGAAGTACCCCAAGGTCTAAATCCGACACTAGATGGCGCGTTTGACACGTCTAATAATTAGCTTCCAGTAACTAATTGGTTGGCAGAGTCGTTAGAAGGTCGAGAAGAATGCTTTACGGTAATCGTTTCGGTAGTTTGCGCTCTAAGTTCAAATCACGCCGAGGTCAATTTTGGTTTTCATCATTTCGAGGTCGGTAAAAAAAGTATCAGTCTAATACTGGGGTTAATGGTTTCTCTCTCTCTCTTCCCTCTCCCCCTCTCTCTGGGAGAAATCAGCTATGTTCAGACCTGGAGAGGAGATGGGCTCCTCCAGGGCACAAGAAACCCTTTATGTCACTACGGCGCATCTACGACCCTACAAGAGTTACGGGTTAAAAAACAAAACAAAACTAACTAACTAATAGGTGACTTCAGGCTCTATGTTCATTGAAAGGGTTGTAGTAACAAGACTCACTACTTAGCCATAATATATGAACACACACATGTATATATATATATATATATATATATATATATATATATATATATATATCGGCCGCTGAGGTGGACTTTGGAAGTTTCGACCCCTACTAACGGTACTGGTAATCCACCCGGGACCACAGCATCTGATACAAGCCAAATGCTGCTCAGTGGAGCAAGAGACGAGAGAAAAAACATTAATCTGCAGCAATTAAGCTACAAGTACACATAGAATTTTATGTGACGCCAGGGAAAAGGTAGGGTGATTCTTATAGCACGAGAATAATGAATGAAACACAGAAAAAAGAAAGGAAGATAAAAGCGCAATTTTTAAAGTGAAACTTGTTGTTGCTCATCCACCTCACCTCATGCAGTCTAAAGTCTGTTTTGAGCCTGGAGGCTAATCAAGTCAGTGCTTATCCCAGTTTCTGTGGTGTGAAGTGACTGAGAGTACAAGACTTCCTCCTGAATAGGACGCCAGTCCATCGCATGATTAAGCTCCCATATATTGCTGGTACTCATTTTCAGTTGACTATACTGGATCAACGTGAAATGAAGTGTTTTGCTCAAGAAAACAACACACAACCCAGTCCAGGAATCGAACCCACGTCATTATGATCATAAGTCTAACACCTTTACCACTATGCCATGTACCCCCCACAATCAAAATCAGAATCTATATCTATTGGTAAGGATGACACCGATGTCAGATTATGATCGAAGGTTAAACATTGTGAGATATTGAGATATCTACTTCTGAAAACTATGTCAACTGAAGCAAGGTAGAAGAAGGTTTCATGTCTAGAAATAAAACATCAGTAGCAGACTTGAACTCATGCCTCACTAATTCAATATTTTTTCCACTCAATCATATCGGTTTTATTGAACAAACGAGCAAACATTCGGATAAAATCTGTTCTTCGCCTCCGATGGAAAATGTCACCTAACAAAAGATGACATTTCGAATCATCAGATTCTAGACAATATACTACATATCAACCGAAAGTCTTCGAAATATTTGAACGCTTTAAATCAATCTATCAATAAATCAATGAATCGATCAATCTGTGTTTATTTATTACAAGCAGCAAACGCCATAGAGCAAGAAATATTTCCCCAGAAATTCCCACATGAAACCATTCTATTTCATTTGGTAAAAAGCATTTCAATGTGAACGTTTCCCCTCTCCCTTGTCATATAGAAATGTTGTGCTTCACCAGAAACTAATATTTAAACCGTT
>OZ024745.1:10810842-10860842 GCA_964016885.1 Eledone cirrhosa
TTGTAATGGGCATTTTTAGATAAAGAATCTTGCTAAACAAATTCAGAAACGATATATATATATATATATATATATGTATATATATATATATATATATATATATATATATATATATATATATATATATATATATATATATATACATATCGTTTCTGAATTTGTTTAGCAAGATTCTTTATCTGAAAACGTGTGTTGAAACCGATATTGTTATGCTTTGGGAGGGTCATGTTGCCAATAAGAAACACACGCACCAGTTGCTTTCACTCCAATTTATTATAAATTAAATTTATAAATTTCCGGTTGGTTGGTTCCATAACCGGACGGTTGTTCATATTTGTCAAAGTTCTCTCGTCACACATTCTGTGACCTCATCAGTGACTGGGGATTCTTTTCTTTGTTTTTGTGCCTCTCATTTGTTCTGTCCTACGCCATCTATCTATATATATATATATGTGTGTGTGTGTGTGATATGAATATATATATGTATATATATATGTGTATATATGTATATATATATGTATATATACGTAAATATATATGTATATATATGTATATACATGTATAAATATATATATATATATATATATATATATATATATATATATATATATATATATATATATATAGGAACGAGTAGGACCCCGACGGCTGAGCTCAAGCCGTTTCGACGGCTAATTCTGGACTAAATGAAAATTTTTATCCTGGTATTTGAATAGCCGAGCTTCTCAAGGGGTAATTCCATATATGGTAAAAGAGATTGTCACAAGGATTGGTCAAAAGTTTGTTGATTGAGACATAATAATTCTATGATGGCAAATTGTGGAGGGAAGGGGTAGCTGAACCTGCCAGTAGGAGAAAGAGGGAGAGGGGGTGGAGGAGACCCAGTCATGCGTTGATAGTGCCGACTACAGCTGGGCATGAGGTCAAAGAAGATACTAGGGAGGGGGAGGGGGAGGAAGTCGAAACAATAAGTAGAACAATATGGGGTAAATATATAGAAAAATACCGAGAGTGTTAAAAAGCAATTAAATGTAAAAAAAACAAAACAATTTCTGGTTACTACGACCTAAGTCTCTCACTGTAAGTAATGAACCGAGTATATCTTACGGTGACGGGTCAACAAGTGAGGGGCCAAAATACTAAAGAAACTACCACGAAATAATAAATAAAGGTTTCTACCCCAGGCACAAGGCCAGCAACCACCCAGTGCAAAAAAGTAAACTAATACGAAATAATAATTCAGAGTCCCGAAAAAGAATACTAATACTATCTCTAAGGGTGCCGCCACGATACAAAAATTCTAGTGCAAGCTACATAAAAGCTCGTACGAAGTATATGTAAAATTTGATACGGAAAATTAATTCAGAATCCCCCCCCCCCCCCAAAAAAAAATAAATACTGATATACGAGAAATTAAAGCAAAGATACCACTAAGAAATATAGAAAGCACGGAAAAGGGGCAGCGGTCGGATAAGAGGGCAAGTATCCGGGGTCTAACACATCTGCTATAAAAAGCGGAGTCGGCCAAATCTATCATAGAATAGCAGAAGGGGGTGGGGGTACTGAGGCTACAAAGGACCGAGGGGCTGCCTAAGTGGGCGAGAAAAAGACGACGACAAAGAAAGAGAACTGGGGTGGAAGGACTAGGGAGGGATGGGGGAAGAAGGAAATATAGAGAAAGCGATAAAAAGATATAAAAGAAGATCTTACGTCTACCTTTGCAAGCAGGGGTTACCCATTACAAAATCGGCAAGTGGGGGTGTTATAGCCCTAGTCTACCCCTCCCCCCCGGGTCATTATGGGGTTTGAGGGCGAGGTAAGTCGTACGCAATCTGTGTTTACATGCAGTAACCAGTTCATCTTTCTTGTTTAGGAGTTGGTCCGTCGAAAACAGCATTTGTAAAGTTTCCTCCGAGCATAAATTGCACGGACGGCGTCCTCCCGTGTAAGAGTTGGTTCTGGACAGTAAGCTCCAAGTGAGATCATAGGTAATGTTGTTATCCTTGAGGTCCCATATGTGGCCCGAAAGTGTAGTGGCGTGACGCCGGGCCAGGTTTCGGAAGGTATGTCTGTGTTGGTATAGCCGGGTCTTGAAGTCACATGCGGTTAATCCTATATAAGCTTTGTTGGAGGTGTCGGTCCTCACTTTGCACTGGTAGATCACATTACGATCTCTGCATCTGTTGTAGAGGGGGCAAATGGATCCATCAGGACAGTTGCACCTCCTGGTCGGCTCTCCACTGCTATTTAGGTTATTTCTTCCATGGGGGTTGAGTTTTTTATTGTTAGAGGAGACGATGTTTTGTGCAAAGTTTGGTGTGGTGCTGTAAGAGAGTTTGATGGTATTTTTGTTAATTATGTTGTGGTAATTATGATGGTATTTTTGTTAATTATTTAGTCCAGAATTAGCCGTCGAAACGGCTTGAGCTCAGCCGTCGGGGTCCTACTCGTTCCTATTACCCACTCTACTACCCTAAGTATTGAGTACTTTGGTGCGTTATGGTCCACCTGGTTCCTTACCACATTTCCTCCGTTATATATATATATATATGTGTGTGTGTGTGTAATATGAATATATATATATGTATATATATATGTGTATATATGTATATATATATATGTGTATATACGTAAATATATATGTATATATATGTATATATATGTATAAATATATATATATATATGTGTGTGTGTATATATATATATGTATATATATAGATAGATAAATATACACGGGTGTGTATGATTGTGTATAGAAGATTATATTAATAAGAGGAATTCCAACTTTGTCTGATTTACTCGTTTTATTTACAATCCTTTAAAATTTATAATGGTATTATAATGAAATAGTATGATAGAATATTAAATTCTAAGTGTTAATTGAACAAGTACTTTCATGCTTTCGCAATCTTCAGGTTCATAATATGTGGTGACAGTCAGTTTGCAATTTTCAACTGTTGAAAATTGCAAACTTGACTGTCACCACACATTATGAACCTGAAGATTGCGAAAGCATGAAAGTACTTGTTCAATTAACACTTAGAATTTAATATTCTATCATACTATTTCATTATAATACCATTATAAATTTTAAAGGATTGTAAATAAAACGAGTAAATCAGACAAAGTTGGAATTCCTCTTATTAATATATATATGTATATATATATATATATATATATACATATACATACATATATATATATATATATATATATATATATATATATATATATATATATATATATATATATATATATATATATATATATATATATATATATAAATGAAAGGTATAGAAAACACAGCAGCGAAAAGCAAACAGCATTCCATAGTATATAAGTGACTATAGCGTCAAAATGGGAAAAATAGTTAACGTAAGATGTATATATATATATATATATATATATGTGTATATATATATATATATATAAAAACAAATAACGAAACGAAATTAAACTTCGTTTCGCTTCTAACTCACTTTTGTATGACTGACGCTTAAACAATTAAGTTAAAAGTGTACATCTACATATGTATACGGGAATACTAGTATGCATATAAATACACACATGTATACATATGTACATGTACTGAGTTTTTCACTGGACACTTTACTGTGAGTGTCCAGCTAGTCTGTATGTAACCAAACAGACAAACCGGGTTTTAGAGTCATACGGGTTTTCAAGGAAACACATTTCCTCTATTCTCCAGAGAGCCAGACAGGCAGGCTGTCTGGCTCTCTGGAGAATAGCTGGACACTCACAGTAAAGTGTCCAGTGAAAAACTCAGTACATGTACATATGTATACATGTGTGTATTTATATGCATACTAGTATTCCCGTATACATATGTAGATGTACACTTTTAACTTAATTATATATATATATGTATGTATATATATAGTATGTGTATATATATATATGTATGTGTATATATATATCATCATTATTTTACGTCCGCTTTACCCTGCTGTACACACACACACACACACAGACACACACACACACACACATATATATATATATATATATGTATGTGTATATATATATATATGTATGTATAAATATATATGGCAATATCTCCACGATGATGACGATGATGATGCTAGTGATGATGATGATATAATGGTGGTGATGATGATATGATGATGACGATGATGATGATGATATAATGGTGATGATCATGATATGATGATGATGTGGTGATGATGTATTATTGTTTCACGTGTTTTATCATCTTCGAAAGTAAAACTTCATCGACTTAAATAATCTTATTTCCATGACATGAAACTGGTGTATGTTATATTGACACACATGGACACATACACATATCTATATATGGACATACACACATATACACACACACACATGGACATATACATATATACACACACACACATGGACACATACACATATCTATATATGGACATACACACATATACACACACATGGACATATACACACACACATGGACATATACATATATACACACACACACATGGACACATACACACACATGGACATATACATATATACACACACACATGGACACAAACATATATATATATCGACATACACACATATGGACATACTCATATATACACACATGTACATATATACACACATACATGGACATATATACACATGGACATATATACACACATGGACATATATACATGCACACATGGACATACACATATATACACACATGGACATATACACACACACACATGGACATATACACACACACATGGACATATACACACATGGACATATACACACACACATGGACATATACACACACACATGGACATATACACACACATACATGAACATATATACACACACACACACTCATACACACACACACACGCACGCACTCATACACATACACATACACTCACATTACACACGCACACACACATATATATATTGTTATGTATCATGTTACTAATACAAGTACACACCAATACGAAGTGTATATACATATATATATATAGCAAAGGAGCTCTTAAGAGTCAATGGCCATCCAAAATCACCGGGAGAGATGACCCCTTAGCCTTTGTCAAGGCAGAATTCTAGGAGAAGGAAAACTCTGATATAACACCTGCAACCCTGATGGTATCCAATGATGTTGACTTGTTCTTCTTTTTGGTAAATATCATCTTGGTTAAGAGAGTGGGACTGGCTTTGTGCAGTGCCTTTGCTCACTATAAAAGCTTCACGGCACAGGCATTGCTTTATATCTGGAGATCTCTCTGCACTTGTCGTCACATGGTACCATGGGCCCAGCACTATGTGTCAGTAATTGTCACAAGTGTAGTGTTTGTACCAGAGTTTTCAAGTCGCTGGCTGGACTAAAAAGTCACACTCGTTCAGCGCATCGGTAGGGGTTCTCCTACATGGATATAAAGTAGTGGCCGTACTCGAAAACGAGTTGGCAGCCACCATATGTATATGTATCTCTCTCTCTCTCTCTCTCTCTCTCTCTCTCTCTCTCTCTCTCTCTCTATATATATATATATATATATATATATATATATATAGTAAAATAAAACACCAACCAATAAATGTAATAAAGGAATAACCAATCGTCCTTGTTATCTTATTATAATACACTCTGTCTAGCTCTACACCTCGACACTGAAGTGAACCTAAACATCGAGTGCTCACCCGGGTGAACCTACAGTAACTCCAAGTTACACTATATATATATATATATATATATATATATATATATATATATATATATATATATATATATATATATATATATATATATATACACACACACATATATATATATATATATATATATAATGGAAAAATTTGAACAGGAACAAAACAGAGAGGCAGTACAACGAATGTTTATTAATTTCAAGTTCTGGAGAGTGGGGTGGTGGTGGGGAACGACGTTTCGGGCATAAGCCCTTCCTCAGGTGAGAAGTGTGTGGGAACAGAGTTCAAAGGGTGTGTTGGGGAGTGGTGGAGAGACATATAGCGAAAGGAAACGGTGGGAATGAAATTAAAATAAAAGTAAAAATAAAGCATGATCAAAATACAAGGAATGAAATAAAATTAAATATAAAAGCATGATCAAAATAAACTGAAATTAAAAAGGGGTAAAACAGGTGGTGGAAGGGTGTGGGGTGTGTAGGGGTGGTGGCGGGTGGAGTGGGGAGAGGGAGACGGGGTGTCCGAGCGGGGAGGGCTGAAGGTGGTGTGTGTGTGTAGGTGTACGTGTGTGTGTGTGTGTGTGTGTATGTGAAAGTAAGGGTTGGCCGAAGAACGGGGTTGCATGTTCAGGAAGAGGTGTGTGTGTGTGTGTGTGTGTGGGGGGGGGGGGGTTGTAGGTCGGAGTGTCTGTGCGTGTGTGGATAGAGGGGTGGGGGGAGAGGAATCAGGAGGCTGAGGGTGTAAATATGCGGTGGAAAGCACGTGTGTGTGTGGGGTTTAAGCGTGTTGTGGGTGTAGGTGGCGTGTGGGAGAAAAATTTTTTTTTTGGGTGTGTGTGTGGGTGAGTTATATAGGTGATTCCGTAAGAGGATGGTTGAAAAGTTGGTAAGTTCCTATGATGTTTAGTGGATTCTGTGGTGGTTAAGTTCCGCATACGAGTATTCCATGAAGAGATGGTCGGAAGAGGAGAGATGTGGGGTGCGCGCGCAACAGGAAGTGGTCAAGCGGTGGAAGTGCTGTGTGTCTGTTTGTGCTGGGAGGTGGTCAGTGGGCATAGCAGCAGTCGGTGGAATGGTAAAGGGGCGAGGATGGGTAGGTGTGAAAGTTGGAGTGAGGAGGGTGTGTGTGTGTATTAGTAGAGGTGTTAGTGGGATGAGTGAGTGTGGAGCGAGGGTGTGGGTGGAGCGGGGAGAGAAGGGTGTGTGTAGTTCGTGGAGGGAGTGTGGTGTACTGGTGTGTGTGTAGTTTGAAGAAGGAGGTGTTAGTGAGGTTTGTTGCGGGGTGGTGGGATGGAGGTGTGGGGGTGAGGGTTAGTGGTGGTAGTAGGGTGTGTGTGTAATGTGAGCGCGTGTATATATGTGCCGGTGGGTGTGTGCGTGTGATAAGGAGGGGAGGAGGAGGAGAAGAAGGGAGGGATGTTAGTATGTTAGTTGGGGAAGGGTGGTCGGATGAGGGGTGGAGTGGAGTGAAGGTGTTAGTATTGTTAGTTGTGGGGTGGGCGGTGAAAAGGAAGGGTGTGTTAGTGGTGTTAGTGGGGGATAAGTGTGGGGGGAGGGGCCGGTCGAAGGCTAAAGGAATAAGGGAGGGGAGTTCAGGCCGGGGGAGTGTGGGTCTGTAAGATGAAGATAGTTCTTTGTTCGACTCTAAGGCGATTGGCGGGTGTTCCGTGGCATTGGAGTAGGCCACAGACTGTGAGATGGCGTGCATACATATATATATATATATATATATATATATATATATATATATATATATATATATATATATATATATATATATATACATATATATACATATATATATATATATATATAAAGGTGTCCATTAATTACAATTTTTCCTCAATGAATGAATTAATTGAATCGTTAAAAAATTAGAACATTATAAAATTTAATTATTGGTAAAATAAATCGACCCCGCTGCATTACTGGTACTTTATTTTATCGGCCCCAGAATGTAAAGGGACGTAACTAAATGTCACAAAGCATATTGTCCGGCGCTCTACCGATTCTGCTCTCAATATAAATGGTATCATAAATATTTTTCTAATTCCTTTTAAAATATATTCTATTGTTTCATAGAAATGATCTTCACCATCTTAATGATTAATTAGTAATAATTTAATGATAATTAATTAGTAATTTCTAATTGATAATTAATAATAATTGATTGCTATTGATTATTATCTATTGATTATTATATTTCAGTTGATTATTGACACCGTTTCTAACTCGGTTAATAATTTTATATTGATAGGTAATTATAGAATGTTCAGTTATCGATATTAATGGCAAACACTCACACTCATACACAGACACTCACACTCATACACACACTCACATACATACATACACTCACACACATACACATACACACACACATGCATGCACTCACACTCATACACGCACTCACACTCACACATACATGTTATTGAAATATTAAATATTTCTCTGGTAGATTTCTTCCAATTTATTCACCTACCTTTATCAGGCTTCACCCTTTCTTTCTCTTTCCTTCTCTTTCTTTCTCTTTCTCTCTCTCTCTCTCTCTCTCTCTTCTCTTTCTTTCTTCTCTTTCTCTCTCTCTCTCTTTCTCTTTCTTTCTCTGTCTTTCTCTTTCTTTCTCTCTCTTTCTCTTTCTTTCTCTTTCTTTCTCACTCTTTCTCTGTCTTTCTCTGTCTTTCTCTCTCTTTCTCTGTCTTTCTCTGTCTTTCCTTCTTCCTCTTTATAACATTACATAATTCCTCCACAAACAATTCGCGGTTATTTTTATCTTTATTTTTATTTATATTTAACGCCTCATTTTAACAGCTGAAACATTTCATAATCTTTTTCAATTACCATAATACTCTCGTCATACTCCTACAATTTATATGTTTTTAATGTTTCCGAAGCAGGCGAATTGTCAGAGTGGTTAGAACGTCAGATAGAATGGTAGAGTGGTTAGAACGTCAGATAGAATGGTAGAGTGGTTAGAACGTCAGATAGAATGGTAGAGTGGTTAGAACGCCAGATAGAATGGTAGAGTTGTTAGAACGTCAGATAGAATGGTAGAGTTGTTAGAACGTCAGATAGAATGGTAGAGTGGTTAGAACGTCAGATAGAATGGTAGAGTGGTTAGAACGTCAGATAGAATGGTAGAGTGGTTAGAACGCCAGATAGAATGGTAGAGTTGTTAGAACGTCAGATAGAATGGTAGAGTGGTTAGAACGTCAGATAGAATGGTAGAGTGGTTAGAACGTCAGATAGAATGGTAGAGTGGTTAGAACGCCAGATAGAATGGTAGAGTTGTTAGAACGTCAGATAGAATGGTAGAGTGGTTAGAACGTCAGATAGAATGGTAGAGTGGTTAGAACGTCAGATAGAATGGTAGAGTGGTTAGAACGTCAGATAGAATGGTAGAGTGGTTAGAACGTCAGATAGAATGCTTTGCGGTATTTGTTTCGGCTCTTTGCTTTCTCAGTTCAATTTTACCTTTCGTCTGTCCAAAGTCGATAAAAAGGTACCAGTCTATTACTAGGATCGATTCTTCCTCTATATTTCTTTCTCCCTCACTATCTTTCTCTGGTAGAAATCTGCTGTATTCAGACCTGGAGAGGGATGGGCTCTGCAAGGCATTTTTAAAAAATGCCTTATTAATGCCTGATGTCAATACGGCGCCCCCACGACTCCCTCAGTAGTTCAGGGTTCACACATACAATGAGATGTAAAATTATGTATTAAGATGAGATATTCGGTTTTATGCGCCTATTTTAATATCTGGATTTATTCCTATATACTATAATGTATAATCGAACTATAGATAGCTTATAAAATAGGTCGAAGGCCCTTAATGACGGACAAGTTGCCATTAGCCGCTATGACAACATGAAACTCGTATCTCCCAGATAGCAACTAAGTCCTGTGAACCATATGTTTGTTTTTTCACAATATCTGATCTGTTGAAAGTCTGATCAGAAGGATTTTTCACATACTTTAACCCTAGAGCTATAAATTCAATTAGAATCGATAATTTTGTGAAGACTTCCACGAGGCAATGTTTATAACCGCTGGCACTGAAGTATTGCTGAGATTTATTGAGATTTGTTGAGCAGTTAATTATATATATAATATACATCTCATATTGCCACCATCACCACCAACACCACCAACAACACCCCTATCACCAATACCACCACCACCACCATATATATATATATATATATATATATATATATATATATATATATATATATATATATATATATATATATATATGTGTGTATATATATATATATAGGTATATTCGCTCTCATACGCCAGGAGGCTATAATCGACGTGTTCAAACTTTTTAGAACTTTGTATAGAGGTCAGAGATCTCTTTATCTTTTTTATTCGCTTATATCCCTTCCATATACTGTACCGAGTGTGTTGTTATTTCTGTTTACCTTTTCCACACACACACATATATATATATATATATATATATACAGTGGCGGATTGGCCAGGTTACCAGGTTGTCAGGTTGCCCAATGGCAAGTGGGCCCCAGGGAGCCTACAGTAGCATTGCCAGAGCCCTCATACGAAAACATATATATAGGAATAAGGTAAAATATAGTCTAGATAGATGGGAAACAAAACGAGGATGTAGTTTCTGGAACATCCAAATGATTTAGAAGTCGACCTTAAGTAGGAACAATAACATTAAGAAAGACATGAACGACACCACAACACTTTGTTTTGAAAATTTTGAAAGTAGGTTTATAAGTCTGAATTTTCATAAGATTTTCGTAGTTGTGTATGTGGCCTAGCGATAGGTACTAGAGACGGTAGAGATCCTGTCCTTGGGTTCAATCCTGGTCAAGAGATACGTGTATACTTTTTAAAGTTTTTATTTTACAACCAATAGAAAAAAATTGTAAATGTTTACTTGTAACCCTACTCTTGATCAGGATCGAACTTCAGACCGGGATCACCACCGTCTTTGATCCTTCTAACGAGACAATTACAAAACTATAATGAAAATTGATAATTATAAACCTACTTTCAAAATGAAAGCTTTCCTAGAGCTATTAGTAATATTTAGGGTCGACTTCTGGTCATTATTGAATCGCAAAATATGTAATATTTTTTATTGGAAAAGGAAAGATATTTTGATTGCACTGTTTTGTTTCCACTTATATATTTTTTGAAAGTTATTTATTCATTATAAAAATTAAATGATAGCATTCTATATGCCCCCTTCATCTGGCAACCAATATTTTTAGACCCATGTTATATGGATATATTATATATATGTTATATAGGTATGTTATATAGTTATATTATAAAGATATGTTATATAGATATGTATATGTAGATATGTCACATACATATTATACTAGCAGTGGTACCCGGTGTTGCACAGGATAAGATATTTTGGAACGCCGGCCGCCAACAGACCTAATCGTGGAAAAACTGCATGCCTGGACAATATGTAAAGAAAATAAACCGAATACTCTGATGGCTGGATAATCTTTAAGATTTTCCTCGTTGAAGCAGAAAAAATGCAGGTTTTCACCTAATGTGGGCCCTAGGGGATCAAGAAAATGAATTTTTTTTATGTGCATAATATTCCTTGAAATTTCGGGAAAATTGGCTAGACGTAACGCCTCAAAAAAGCCCTAAAAAGCTGAAAAAAAATGAAATTTTTCACCTAACGGATCAAAAAGTTGAATTTCTTTTATGTGCATAACACTCCCTGAAACATAAGTAATACACATGTAAAGTTTGAAAAAAATCGGTTCGGTACTTCTCGAGTTTTCGGGATTCAAACTCACACACACACACACACACACACACACGCACACACACACACACACAGACATCCTCAGTTATATATATATAGATAGATATGTTATATAGATATGTATTTTGAAAATATGAAATCATATACTGCCCATTCTCACCATATACCCACAGGAACGGAGCTGTCTCAGGAAAGAATCGCTGGATAGATTTTACGGACAAAACCAACCGACAGAAGACCAAGGGGTAGACCACCAGCTAAGATGGTTGGATAACATCCATGAGCTTGGCTGGTCTTACTTGGGGATCCAGCTGGATCAGTTGGAAACAGTTACTTCTGACGACCCGGTGTAAGGAGTGTTTGAGGACTCTGACTCCCACAACGATCTCAGGTATATGTGGGAGAAGAAGAAGAAGAAGAAAAAGAAGAAGGAGGAGGAGGAGAAGAAGAAGAAGAAGAAGAAGAAGAAGAAGAAGAAGAAGAAGAAGAAGAAGAAGAAGAAGAAGAAGAAGAAGAAGAAGAAGAAGAAGAAGAAGAAGAAGAAGAAGAAGAAGAAGAAGAAGAAGAAGAAGAAGAAGAAGAAGAAGAATTTGAACTCAGATCATAAAGGGACTGTATTGAAAATATTTCAACAAATCTTAGCTTGCATGAAATATGACAATGTGAATATTTTTTAAAGAAGTTTATTTACAACTTCCTCCACCAATAAATATGTTGGGTGTGTTTATTTCTGATCTAATTAAATACTGCCAAACGTTAGAGTAAGTATGGAGGTCTTCTGTCCATATCACTGCTCAGCTGGAAATTACCGATGCTAGTCAATATCTTCTTGGTTTTCCTGTCAATGGAACGGATTTCTTGACAGATCGATCAATTATCCAAAATGTTGGTTCTAATTCAGCTCCGGTAGTGCTTTATTGGTTTGTTATATGGAAATTGTTCCGATGACCATATCTTCCGGAGTGTATATATATATATATATATATATATATATATATATATATATATATATATATATATATATATGCAAAGTTTTATTTAAATTGTTGGGTTAACAACGAGTAAATATTTATAACTGATATAAAAGCACTCAACAAGTATTTGGAGTATATTTACGATATTAAATAAATGGAAACTATATTTATAAAACCATATTTATTTCATTATATATATTTCAGGGATATCATATTAAAAATATGTTATGCCTTCCTCAGACAAAATACAATATAAACAGTCTTATAAATAGATAGATTCGACATACCTTTCAACATCGACTTCAATTTGAAAAGTTGAATTGGTAGTGGAAAAAATATTAGGGACAGTTATAAAAAGAAAGAAAGAAAAAAAGAAAAAAGAAAAAACGGAGAAAAAGAAGAAATGCATGCAACTAAATAGAGAGAGATAGATATAGAGAGATAGATAGAGAGAAGAAATTCATGTAAAGAAACAGAGAGAGATATATAGAGAGAGGAAAAACACAGAGGGAGATAGATAGAGAGAGAGAGAGAGAAGAGAGGAGAGAGAGAGAGAGAGAGAGAGAGAGAGAGAGAGAGAGAGAGAGAAAAAATATAGAGAGATAGATATAGATAGAGATAGAGAGAAAGAAAATAGGTAGTTGTGCACCAGTTGAATGACGTATCAATGATATATTTATTTATTTATTTATTTATTTAGCTCTAGTATCAATGTAGAGAGAGATATATGTGGTTAAGAGAGAAAACAGCCGTTACATAGAGAGAAAAAAGAGAAAGAAAAATATCCAGGCAAAAACGAGGCAGATTTAAAACACTATGCATCATCAATGTAAAAAATATCAATTCGTATAAAACAGGCATTATAATGTAAATATCAGTATTCATGAATGAGACATGTATCAATAAAGTGTGAAAAATAATGATCATATGTCTAGTTTAAAATTCATAGGTTTATATTAGAAGGTTATCCCAGATTTTATACTATATACATCATGTGAATTTACGTGATCAGCTCTGCAAATTCCTATTTCACACGAAAACATTTTCATTGTGCTATAAAAATTCTAGTATACATATATGTGTACATACACACAAATATATATATAGAGCCTACATTAATTTTAACAATACTATTCATGTCTTTACTCTACATGATTATCGTTCAAGCATAAATAGAGAACAGATATCAATATATTAATAAAAATAAAAATAAAAATATCAGAAACAAAAAGTAAATAAAAAACAAAAAAAAAAAAAATAAAAAATAAAAATCAAAAAATATTAAAAATAAAAATAAAAATAAAAATATAAAAAATATTAAAAATATTAAAATAAAAATGAAACATAGTATGCCCCGCAAATCAACCACAGAGATCAACCCTTCAAAGTTAATTGACAATATATTGCCAAGTTCGTTATAAGCATCAGAATCAAAAGCAAACAAAACCAAAATTATTTACCAAATCCTGTCTAGCAGAAAACATTCCAAAAGTTTAGGATACCCATTTGATCTAGAGATGGTCTTATATTTAATATAGAAGTTTATCTAGTGTAAAATTTATTCAATATATTTGGAGCATCAGCTTTTAGGGTAGTTTAATTATTCATGAAGAATGTTTAAAAAATAAAAAGGAATCGAAAGATTTATCGGCGAGTTTCATAAATAATTATAAATCAAATTAAATATACTACATTTTAAATTTATATTTATATTTAAAAGTTGAGTTCAATCTATGTCTGCAGCAACTGAATAAATTTGTCCGTAAATTAAGGGAATTTTTAGATTTTAGTATAAAGAATATCTCCTCCGCGCAGAGGTCACATGTCTCAGAGGATGAATTAAAAGGAATCCCTCTTGAGACTATATTCCAAGCCGTTGAATATCCAACGTTATCATGCCTAAGTTGCCAGAGTAGGCCTGATAGTGATGTTGAGGATTTTTTGCTTGGATCTGTGAAAGAATTCTTGTGGTTATTATAGCGAAGTTTAAATTCTGTTGAGTTAAAAATATAATATACAACTGTAATGTTAAAACGGACTTAAATTCTTTTAACTATGTTGGTTCCACCTCAACAGAATTTAAACTTCGCTATAATAACCACAAGAATTCTTTCACAGATCCAAGCAAAAAATCTTCAACATCACTATCAGGCCTACTCTGGCAACTTAGGCATGATAACGTTGGATATTCAACGGCTTGGAATATAGTCTCAAGAGGGATTCCTTTTAATTCATCCTCTGAGACATGTGACCTCTGCGCGGAGGAGATATTCTTTATACTAAAATCTAAAAATTCCCTTAATTTACGGACAAATTTATTCAGTTGCTGCAGACATAGATTGAACTCAACTTTTAAATATAAATATAAATTTAAAATGTAGTATATTTAATTTGATTTATAATTATTTATGAAACTCGCCGATAAATCTTTCGATTCCTTTTATTTTTTAAACATTCTTCATGAATAATTAAACTACCCTAAAAGCTGATGCTCCAAATATATTGAATAAATTTTACACTAGATAAACTTCTATATTAAATATAAGACCATCTCTAGATCAAATGGGTATCCTAAACTTTTGGAATGTTTTCTGCTAGACAGGATTTGGTAAATAATTTTGGTTTTGTTTGCTTTTGATTCTGATGCTTATAACGAACTTGGCAATATATTGTCAATTAACTTTGAAGGGTTGATCTCTGTGGTTGATTTGCGGGGCATACTATGTTTCATTTTTATTTTAATATTTTTAATATTTTTTATATTTTTATTTTTATTTTTATTTTTAATATTTTTTTTGATTTTTGTTTATTTACTTTTTGTTTCTGATATTTTTATTTTTATTTTTATTAATATATTGATATCTGTTCTCTATTTATGCTTGAACGATAATCATGTAGAGTAAAGACATGAATAGTATTGTTAAAATTAATGTAGACTCTATATATATTTGTGTGTATGTACACATATATGTATACTAACATTTTTATAGCACAATGAGAATGTTTTCGTGTGAAATAGGAATTTGCAGAGCTGATCACGTAAATTCACATGATGTATATAGTATAAAATCTGGGATAACCTTCTAATATAAACCTATGAATTTTAAACTAGACATATGATTATTATTTTTCACACTTTATTGATACATGTCTCATTCATGAATACTGATATTTACATTATAATGCCTGTTTTATACGAATTGATATTTTTTACATTGATGATGCATAGTGTTTTAAATCTGCCTCGTTTTTGTCTGGATATTTTTCTTTCTCTTTTTTCTCTCTATGTAACGGCTGTTTTCTCTCTTAACCACATATATCTCTCTCTACATTGATACTAGAGCTAAATAAATAAATAAATAAATAAATAAATATATCATTGATACGTCATTCAACTGGTGCACAACTACCTATTTTCTTTCTCTCTATCTCTATCTATATCTATCTCTCTATATTTTCTCTCTCTCTCTCTCTCCTCTCTTCTCTCTCTCTCTCTCTATCTATCTCCCTCTGTGTTTTTCCTCTCTCTATATATCTCTCTCTGTTTCTTTACATGAATTTCTTCTCTCTATCTCTCTCTCTATATCTATCTCTCTCTATTTAGTTGCATGCATTTCTTCTTTTTCTCCGTTTTTTCTTTTTTCTTTTTTTCTTTCTTTCTTTTTATAACTGTCCCTAATATTTTTTCCACTACCAATTCAACTTTTCAAATTGAAGTCGATGTTGAAAGGTATGTCGAATCTATCTATTTATAAGACTGTTTATATTGTATTTTGTCTGAGGAAGGCATAACATATTTTTAATATGATATCCCTGAAATATATATAATGAAATAAATATGGTTTTATAAATATAGTTTCCATTTATTTAATATCGTATATATATATATATATATATATATATATATATATATATATATATATATATATATATATATATATGTGTATGTATGTATGTATGTATGTATGTATGTATGTATGTATGTATGTATGTATGTCAGGTCACCAGTTGGTGCTACTGGTAACATGTATCCCAGTACAACCTGTCCCATGGTCGGCTCGTTGGCGACTAAACTGGCAACCCCACCAAGGTTTCTTGGTGAGGTGGGTGACTTTGGACATCCAGCAGGACTAAAAACAAAATCTGTCAAAAGGGCAAAGGAGCTCTTAAGAGTCAATAGCCATCCAAAATCACCGGGAGAGATGACCCCTTAGCCTTTGTCAAGGCAGAATTCTAGGAGAAGGAAAACTCTGATATAACACCTGCAACCCTGATGGTATCCAATGATGTTGACTTGTTCTTCTTTTTGGTAAATATCATCTTGGTTAAGAGAGTGGGACTGGCTTTGTGCAGTGCCTTTGCTCACTATAAAAGCTTCACGGCACAAGCATTGCTTTATATCTGGAGATCTCTCTGCACTTGTTGTCACATGGTACCATGGGCCCACCACTATGTGTCAATAATTGTGACAAGTGTAGTGTTTGTACCAGAGTTTTCAAGTCACTGGCTGGACTAAAAAGTCACACTCGTTCAGCACATCTGTGGGGGTTCTCCTACATGGATATAAAGTAGTGGCCGTACTCGAAAACGAGTTGGCAGCCACCATGTATGTATGTATGTTTGTTTTATAATTTTATATATGTGTGTGTGGTGTGTGTGTGTGTGTGTTTATGTCTTTGTGTGTGTGTGTTTATGTCTTTGTGTGTGTACAGGTACGGATCTCTATATTTTAAGTTATATGTGTCTACGTGCATGTTTCTGTATCTTTACATGCGTATATACAGTTATTACATGCTGAATTTTCGAATTGTTTTACACATTTTTACAGTTCCATTAATGGACTGTACTTCCTAACTAGTCGTGTCCTCTCTTGTTCTGTGAAGCTCAGCTTCTCAATATTTCTACTGAGGTAGTTAGTAACACATCCAAGAGCCCCAATAATCACAGGTACAATTCTAAAGGTATAGTCAGGATCTATCTGCAGATTTCTCATTAGTTCAGTATAAATGTTCTCGTTTTCGCTAATATTTATGATTATATTGACATCTATTGGGCAGTTGACATCCACTACTACGCATGCCTACCCTGTCCCACATCACTATATCTAGTCTGTTATGTTTGTATTTTAGTTGGACACTCTTTCATATTAGGTATGCACATGCCCTCCACATCACTGGAACTTTTTATATTTTTATTCTCAGGTCTAGTCTTTCTACGTGGTTATGATATATCCATGGTCGTCTGCCATTCCTCCATGTTTGTGGTTATGATATATACATGGTCGTCTGCCATTCCCCCATGTTTGTGGTTATGATATATCCATGGTCGTCTGCCATTCCCCCATGTTCGTAGTTATGATATATCCATGGTCATCTGCCATTCCTCCATGTTTGTGGTTATGATATATACATGGTCGTCTGCCATTCCTCCATGTTTGTGGTTATGATATATACATGGTCGTCTGCCATTCTCCCATGTTTGTGGTTATGATATATACATGGTCGTCTGCCATTCCCCCATGTTTGTGGTTATGATATATCCATGGTCGTCTGCCATTCCCCCATGTTCGTAGTTATGATATATACATGGTCGTCTGCCATTCCTCCATGTTTGTGGTTATGATATATTCATGGTCGTCTGCCATTCCTCCATGTTTGTGGTTATGATATATTCATGGTCGTCTGCCATTCCTCCATGTTTGTGGTTATGATATACCCATCAATGCCATAATTGATGCAGAATCTTGTGTCGTTTGATATATTTTATGTCATTGAAGGATATATCTTCATATATTTTATGTCATTGAAGGGTATATCTTCATATATTTTATGTCATTGAAGGATATATCTTCATATATTTTATGTCAGTGAAGGATATATCTTCATATATTTTATGTCATTGAAGGGTATATCTTCATATATTTTATGTCAGTGAAGGATATATCTTCATATATTTTATGTCATTGAAGGATATATCTTCATATATTTTATGTCATTGAAGGATATATCTTCATATATTTTATGTCAGTGAAGGATATATCTTCATATATTTTATGTCATTGAAGGGTATATCTTCATATATTTTATGTCATTGAAGGGTATATCTTCATATATTTTATGTCAGTGAAGGGTATATCTTCATATATTTTATGTCAGTGAAGGGTATATCTTCATATATTTTATGTCATTGAAGGGTATATCTTCATATATTTTATGTCAGTGAAGGGTATATCTTCATATATTTTATGTCAGTGAAGGATATATCTTCATATATTTTATGTCATTGAAGGGTATATCTTCATATATTTTATGTCAGTGAAGGATATATCTTCATATATTTTATGTCAGTGAAGGGTATATCTTCATATATTTTATGTCAGTGAAGGGTATATCTTCATATATTTTATGTCAGTGAAGGATATATCTTCATATATTTTATGTCAGTGAAGGGTATATCTTCATATATTTTATGTCATTGAAGGATATATCTTCATATATTTTATGTCAGTGAAGGGTATATCTTCATATATTTTATGTCAGTGAAGGGTATATCTTCATATATTTTATGTCAGTGAAGGGTATATCTTCATATATTTTATGTCAGTGAAGGGTATATCTTCATATATTTTATGTCATTGAAGGATATATCTTCATATATTTTATGTCAGTGAAGGGTATATCTTCATATATTTTATGTCAGTGAAGGGTATATCTTCATATATTTTATGTCAGTGAAGGGTATATCTTCATATATTTTATGTCAGTGAAGGGTATATCTTCATATATTTTATGTCAGTGAAGGGTATATCTTCATATATTTTATGTCAGTGAAGGGTATATCTTCATATATTTTATGTCAGTGAAGGGTATATCTTCATATATTTTATGTCAGTGAAGGGTATATCTTCATATATTTTATGTCAGTGAAGGGTATATCTTCATATATTTTATGTCAGTGAAGGGTATATCTTCATATATTTTATGTCAGTGAAGGGTATATCTTCATATATTTTATGTCAGTGAAGGGTATATCTTCATATATTTTATGTCAGTGAAGGGTATATCTTCATATATTTTATGTCAGTGAAGGGTATATCTTCATATATTTTATGTCAGTGAAGGGTATATCTTCATATATTTTATGTCAGTGAAGGGTATATCTTCATATATTTTATGTCAGTGAAGGGTATATCTTCATATATTTTAAATGTAGGTGTCAACGTTGATGGAAAATAAAAACAAAACAAAAACAAACAAAATATAGAAATAATTGTTTAGCAGTGAAATGCAATCACTATATATGTTCGATCCTATTTTAATATTGACTGATTAATAATTCGTATATTTAAAATCAAAATAATGTGTTATGAGGAGATGATGGTGATGGCGATTATGATGATGATGATGAAGAAGACGATATATCGGTCATCCATCCAATAAATTATATTCTCCTTTATATATTTTGTTAACATTTGGACAGGTTTTTGAACAGTCTCTGTTTCATTCCATAGTTTACCCAAATTCGTATATTTTGTTATTATTTCCAAAGAGCTTTATATTACCAGGGATCACCTCTAGCCTGCTAATTCTTGTAATATATATCATTCATCATACTTCATCCGTTGATATTCTCATTGCCTAGCCAATTCTTTATTTTGCCTTATCATACAATTAGATAAACATTTATTCTGGAGAAATTTCATTCTTACCTGACACGCCATGAGAAAGCTGTAATCAGGTAAAATTTTATTTTCGCGAATGATAGCAGCTGAAGGCCTTTGTTAATGAAGCGACCTGTCAAACTGATGTTTCTATTCTCATTAACTTCCATCATGAACATGTTTAAATTTCACAGAATGAGTGAAGAAGGATTTATCATTGGAATAAATAACAGCAGACAAAAGTAATACTACTTTAAGGTATCTTATCGAGAATAAGGCAAATTGGCAGAGTCGTTAGAACGCCGGATTGAAGGATTTGTGGTATTCGTTCTGGCTTTCTCATCTCTGAGTTCAAATCCCGCCGAAGACAACTTTGCCTTTCACGATTGATAACAAAATGTATCAATCTACTACTGGGGGTGGGGTGAGGGGTGGTGTCAACTATTTTTCTCTTCTATTCTCTCACTCCATATCTTTCTCTGGAAGAAATCTGCTGTATTCAGACCAGGAGAGGAGATGGGTTCGGTCAGGTTTTAAAAATGTCCTAGAAAGGCCGTATGTCAGTACAGCTTCCTTATGACCCAATCAGGAGTTACGGGAATGATCCCCTTACTTTTTCTATATAGTTTCACCATGATAGAGAACAGCTCATCGCATATAACATGTCACAACAGCTCATCGCATATAACATGTCACAACAGCTCATCGCATATAACATGTCACAACAGCTCATCGCATATAACATGTCACAACAGCTCATCGCATATAACATGTCATAACTGTTCATCGCATATAACATGTCACAACAGCTCATCGCATATAACATGTCACAACTGTTCATCGCATATAACATGTCACAACAGCTCATCGCATATAACATGTCACAACTGTTCATCGCATATAACATGTCACAACTGTTCATCGCATATAACATGTCACAACAACTCATCGCATATAACATGTCACAACTGTTCATCGCATATAACATGTCACAACAGCTCATCGCATATAACATGTCACAACTGTTCATCGCATATAACATGTCACAACTGTTCATCGCATATAACATGTCACAACTGTTCATCGCATATAACATGTCACAACTGTTCATCGCATATAACATGTCACAACTGTTCATCGCATATAACATGTCACAACAGCTCATCGCATATAACATGTCACAACTGTTCATCGCATATAACATGTCACAACAGCTCATCGCATATAACATGTCATAACTGTTCATCGCATATAACATGTCACAACAGCTCATCGCATATAACATGTCACAACAGCTCATCGCATATAACATGTCATAACTGTTCATCGCATATAACATGTCACAACAGCTCATCGCATATAACATGTCACAACAGCTCATCGCATATAACATGTCACAACTGTTCATCGCATATAACATGTCACAACAGCTCATCGCATATAACATGTCATAACTGTTCATCGCATATAATATGTCACAACAGCTCATCGCATATAACATGTCACAACAACTCATCGCATATAACATGTCATAACTGTTCATCGCATATAACATGTCACAACAGCTCATCGCATATAACATGTCACAACAGCTCATCGCATATAACATGTCACAACTGTTCATCGCATATAACATGTCACAACAGCTCATCGCATATAACATGTCATAACTGTTCATCGCATATAATATGTCACAACAGCTCATCGCATATAACATGTCATAACTGCTCATCGCATATAACATGTCATAACTGCTCATCGCATATAACATGTCACAACTGTTCATCGCATATAACATGTCATAACTGTTCATCGCATATAATATGATATGGCACAAAAAGAAAGAAAATACTCGATACACCACTCTTAAACTATATATCTCATGTGTTGTTTCATTATCGAGGACATACTCGAGACATCATTCTGTTACCATATATCTCATGTGTTACTTAATTATCGAGGACATAGCAGTTTTATTAATTTGAAACCCTCCAACGTACTTCCAATAATCCAAAATGAAACTTGTGTACCAATACTAGAGAATCAGAATTATAATTTAAAGAAATCCCTTAGAAATGTCTTCATAGTATAGGGAGTTGTGATCATTCGTGCATGGCAGCAGATGTCAGGGAAGCCTGTATTATTGCTGATCGAAATTACATTTCTCCACATTTGTCAGTGAATATTGATTTATTTTTCAAACAGCAATTTTTCTCTAATTAATCAAATTGAATTTCATTTTAACAAACAACTGCTCTCTTAACTCTTATGTTACATCCTGCCATAGTTTTACACACTCAATCTAATTGAAGCTCGTTCCAGTATGACTTTAGGTGTTGCATACAGCCAGTTGCTGGGGAATTACTACTTTCTATTTAAAATCTATATAGTATATATATATATATATATTATAAATTAACTCCGTACTCGCACCACCAACTACACAAACGAAGACGGGTGAGTTGCATTACGTCGAGTGCTCTCCATAATATTACATCGAGGTTGACCATACGGAATGACCAGCAAACCATACGGAATGACCAGCAAACCTAAATAAATATATATATCTATACTATAAAGCTGACGGCCGTATGTAGGTAACAAACTTTCCGCCAAATGGCTGGACCAAACAGCACCAAATTTGCACCATAGATGTAACTTTTTCCAAGTAAAAAAGTCAGGGTATTTTTGTCTACTGAATTTTGTTAAAAGATTAAAGACATTATTTAATTATTCACTTCTTTAAAATTTCAAATGTCAACACTTCCGGTTATACGTCATTCCTCACTTTTTCTTATGACGTCGCACAACATTCCCCTCTTTTTCTTAGTCTGTATGTCTGACTGTCTGCATTAGATAACGTTTTTCGAAATATTTACTTCTGCGTTCACAGACTGATTTTTTAAGTTTCAGAAGATCCCGTTAAGGGTGAAAGCAGCGATTCTTTGCTTAAACTTTAATCTGTTATTTTAATATATATATTCGTGTACAGATATTTTTGCATACACAAAAACAAAATCCTATTTATTTCATGAAAGCACAGTCGGCTTATCGTCATTGTTACTGTTTGAGGTTAGAGGATCACAGTCTTTCCAAGATCTGAGAACCATCGATGCCATCAATGTTCCACTTACCATTTGGCTTGCCAGATGCATGGTATATTACACGATGACAGCCATTGGTACCTCACGCTGCAAGAAGCAACAGCTGCTAAAGTCCCTTCTCAGCTGCGAAAACTTTTTGCTATTATGCTGCACAACTGCGATCTCCCCGACCCTCTCGCACTGTGGAACAACCACTGTGAAAGCCTACCTGAGGACATCCTCCACCGCACACACAGACACAATCCGAACGTAACATACGATGTCGTTTTCAATGAGGCACTCATTTGTCTTGAAAACAGTGTCCTGGAGATTGGTGGTAGGCCTCTAAGTCACTACAGCTTAGCTGCTCCTGACAGGAGTGTCCAGAGGTCAACGACTACAGAGCTTCTCCGCGAGACGAGCTACGAGATCAGTGATTCTCCCATGGTCATTCTAGATGCTCCACTGTCATGCGTAGAGGGGTGATGGTGTTGTCCGACCAGGATTATCTTTGTCTGCCTCTTCTTCCACATTGACTGTGCTCTGAAGTTTTAGACGGAGTCCTGCTGGTATACATGGCCATACCAAGGTATTCTCTCTATCTGAGCACCTCATATATATATATATATATATATATATATATATATATATATATATATATATATATATATATATATATATCTTTAGGTTTGTTGGTTCACCACTGGATAGAAATGGTCATTCCGTATGGTCAATCGTGGTGTAATATTGTGGAGAGTACTCAACGTAGTGCAGTTCACCCGTCTTCGTTTGTGTAGTTGGTGGTGTGAATACGGAGTTAATCTATATATATAAAGCTGTGGTTGTCTGTCTGTCTATCGATTTTTGGCACACATCTCCTCTTAGAATCTCTGACGGAATTGCACCGAAATTGCTATACTTGTACATTGAGCCCTAGCGAAGACATCGGAAAAAAAAAATTTCAAATTGACCCACCCTATGTGACGAAATCGAATCTAATGTATCGATTTTTGAGCGTAAGTGACGAGTTATTTTCCTTTGTTCTGTTTACATTGAGCGTCTTACGTTGTTTTTCTCTGCGTTGCAGTGTTTACATTTTCGATCTTTGTTAATAAATAACCAGTGCAGTTTTTATCCCCAGCATCCTCTTTTGTTATAACATTCGGGTTATCGTTATGTTTTCTTAACTTCATAAGGCATATTGTTGGTTGAGGGAATATTAATCAAAAACACCACATGCAAGTCTGCATAGTAGACACTACAGTTTTTAAGCCAAAAAAGAAACTTAACATTGTAACTTTAACACAGCTACTGAGCGACCCCGAGCAACGCCGGGCTTTACTGCTAGTTATAAATAAAATAGTTTCGAATGGTATCGTCCAGCGAAAGAAATGGAAAGAGTACTCGGAAAAATTAATTTCCATTTCTTTCGCTGGACGATACCATTCGAAACTGGCTGACTCATGGTTGGGGGTGCTGGCTAGGACTTACAATCGAAATCTTTACTCTATATCCCATCCCGATATCTTATCGAGATTAATTTTTTCATATAAGACTCTCTCTGTAAGTTCATTAAATAAATCTCGCTACCTTAACCTTTAATTTTCTAATAATTTATTTTTCAATTTATCATTTTGCAATTTAATATTTTTTAATTTAATTTAATTTCATCCTATAACTCGTAACATAAGTTTAACGTTCCAATTTTCGGTTCACACATTAGACCATACAGACACCCATTATATATGCCTTTGTTAAATATAGATTCTTTGGAGTAGCATTTTTCACGGCATTTTCTGGCATGAATATAGTGTGACCCTTACGCTGACTTCTTTTTTCCTTTTTTTCTTCTTTCTTCCTTTCTTTCTTCCTCTTTTTCTTTGACAGAGAGGTGGTAGTGCATTATATGCCTTCGCCCCCTCACCAGATGGTCATTAGTAGATTCAGTTGCCATCACTTTGAGGGCGACTGGCCGAGGTGAATGCAGCTAGTTGTTCAGTCGTCCTTTTTTGTCTCTGTCTCTGATTTTTCGGACCCATGGTTTTTTTAACATATTCCTTTGTTATATTCCAATACCTGATGATATCACCGGATTCATAGTGAACCCGGTCATTGAAATGATCATAGTATAATAAACCTTTCAAGGATTTACACCAGTCCCGCCTCCTGTTATTTTATATATATATATATATATATATATATATATATATATATATATATATATATATATATATATATATATATATATATATATATATATATATATATATGTGTGTGTGTGTGTGTGTGTGTGTGTGTGTGTGTGTGTGTGTGTGTGTGATGTGTGCCTGTGTATGTATGTATATATATATATATATATTATATATATATATATATATATATATATATATATATATATATATATATATATATTTAAATATATATATATATTTATTTGTATATATATATATTTAAATATATATATATATTTATTTGTATATATATATATATATATATATATATATATATATATATATATATATATATATATATATATATATATAACATATATGTATATATAACATATATGTATATATATATATGTGTGTATGTGTCTGTGTGTTTAATACTGAGTTGTTCTGAAACTCTGGTATTCTTTGTGATAAAAACTACCACCTTTATCCGACATTAATCTTCCATTGAAAACTATAAATCGTACGAGAAGTCTAACTGCTAGGCGTGTCAATTTTCGTTCAACTAATAAAATGGAAGTCATGTAACATCTCTGTTGGTATGTTGTGGGCTGAACTGACCCATATACACGGGTTCCTGGAATATATGCGTTAGTTCACCCCTACTACATACGCACACATGCACACGCATACGCACACAAACACAAACACACACAGGCAGAGACACACACACACGCTCGTGTAAAAGAATTTACGTAATAGACATGTTCACTATGTAAATAAATATAATTTCGCTCAAAAGTTTTGGAGATTAGCCAGTCTATACATTTTTAGAACTACCAGAGCATGGAGAATCCGAAAATCGATGTTGGTATTTGCAGAGACCCTTGCATAACTGCCATTTTGGATTTAAAAATGGCCGTCACAAAATATATATCTTCTGCTTTCTCGGTTTCTAGTCAATGTAAAAACTTAATTACGTATGTTTTCTGGGCTAAGGGATATAATAAAGGCCTCAAATTTATAGATAAGCAACAAACAAGATAATTGTAAATGGTTGTTTTATTGTCCTTATGATTGAAATATAACTGTATTACATAAGACAAGTCCTCTAAATCATATTTATGATGGGTTTATAAAGCTAGAGAGCAGCTTTGTGAGTTTTCAGGTTGAACTATAAGTTCTACACACAGGATACACTAGGTATACATTCTTTAGGAATAGTCCTTTATAAATAGTGTTATAATTGGGGAACATCATGCCCAAAATAGTATAACACACTCCCTGTTTGGTTTGGTTTTCCATTCAATATCTGTTTCAACACACAATTTCATATAAAAAACATTGCAAAACAAATACATCGCCGCCTTTATAAATATTCATAACTGACTTAGCTGTAATTTTCTGTATCACAGTCGACATCTTTTTGTCAGTCACTTGCAGCACAAAGAGCAATGTCTGTGTAAACCAAGTGGTGTTTCCTGCAGCACAAAGAGCAATGTCTGTGTAAACCAAGTTGTGTTTCCTGCAGCACAAAGAGCAATGTCTGTGTAAACCAAGTTGTGTTTCCTGCGGTAACACAGCAATGTCTGTGTAAACCAAGTTGTGTTTCCTGCGGGAACACAGCAATGTCTGTGTAAACCAAGTGGTGTTTCCTGCGGGAACACAGCAATGTCTGTGTAAACCAAGTTGTGTTTCCTGCGGGAACACAGCAATGTCTGTGTAAACCAAGTGGTGTTTCCTGCGGGAACACAGCAATGTCTGTGTAAACCAAGTTGTGTTTCCTGCGGGAACACAGCAATGTCTGTGTAAACCAAGTTGTATTTCCTGCGGGAACACAGCAATGTCTGTGTAAACCAAGTGGTGTTTCCTGCAGCACAAAGAGCAATGTCTGTGTAAACCAAGTTGTGTTTCCTGCAGGAACACAGCCATGTCTGTGTAAACCAAGTTGTGTTTTCTGCAGCACAAAGAGCAATGTCTGTGTAAACCAAGTTGTGTTTCCTGCAGCACAAAGAACAATGTCTGTGTAAACCAAGTTGTGTTTCCTGCAGCACAAAGAGCAATGTCTGTGTAAACCAAGTTGTGTTTCCTGCAGGAACATAGCAATGTCTGTGTAAACCAAGTTGTGTTTCCTGCAGGACAGCAATGGGTTGTGCACTGGAATCAACACTGGGGTGCAGATGGAAGTTTAGTGGTGATGGATATTGTTTCATCATGGTCAATCTGATAATCGCCATGTTTCAGCCGATCGAACAGATGTTACCATCACAATGGCCGAGCGCTATATCTTATTCTATACACCACACACGTCTAATCTGTTCCTCAAGAACATCCCTTATAGGAAGGATCTTTCTGCTAGATGTCAAACAGATTCCCCCATAGGTCAGGAATATTATATGGATGTTCTTTGACCACTCTATTATTAAACATACAAAGTGGACTAATCCATCCTTCATTCTCTGTGTTAAAACACCCTCTTCTCTCAGTCTCATCTTTGACCACTCTATTATTAAACATACAAAGTAGACTAATCCATCCTCCATTCTCTGTATTAAAACACCCTCTTCTCTCAGTCTCATCAGTTTTAATAATCTCCCTAATTAAATTTAGGGTCATGCAATCTTGAATATAAACTAAATTCATTGAAAATGTTTTCTGATTTAGGCCCAAGGCGTTACTGCTACTTTATTTTATCAACCCAGAAAGGATGAAAGGTAAAGCCAACCCCAGTGGGATTTGAACTCAGAACCTAAAGGGACGTAATTATATACCACAAAGCATGTTGTTTGACGCTCTACCGACACTACTGCCAATCGACCGTTCAAAATAATAAACGAGAATATCTAAGATATATTTTGTGGTTTGTCTGGTCCTCCTTAAACGTTTCAACGATGTTGATATATCCAGCTTCAGGGCCATACATTATATTTCTATTGAACTGATATACTAGAGAGACGTAACGAAGCCATGCTTTGTATATCGTTATCAACGCTCTTGAGTCTTTGTTAACGTACTTAACAATAGATAGCTGAGATGGCTGAGATCCTGTTAGGCCAACTAAAGTGAGCAGCAAAAGCAGAGTATATCCATTGAAAGCTATTAGTTTGTAATTATAAGCTGACATGTTAAATGACCAGAGTGTTATAGGAACAATCATTGGATGAATGGTTAAAGGAATATTTAAAGTTAGGTTAATACCTTACTGAAATGTTTTGACAGTTGCTGTTGGTTTGTTTTATTAGTTAGTCACGCCATCTATGTTGAATAATAAGAGACAACTAAATTATCCAGGATGTAATATTACAGATACTTGTGTATAAAGAACATTGACCTGAACTAAACCGCTACATGCTAACCACTCCATACAAAATATAATGAGAAATTAAGACCCAGTGTCAATAGAATGGTGTTGAACATGAAACGGTGGAAACTTCTGGTTCCCTTGGTAACCAACCGCTACCACCTTCCTACACACTCCCATCAGAATAGAATTGACCATTCGTAGGAATGAGACCCTACGAGCTGGAATAGCTATTTCAACGTATGTCCCTCGTTATCATTTAGGACCACAAGGTACCTTCCGTCTAGGGTTTTGCAAGCCAGAGAAGCTTCTCCCACATTGTACGGGCCTGTATCATTGGGGGTAGTGATGGTATAGCTTGCTGATATCTACCTCATCTGTCGAGATACACACACAGAGACACAAGAACACACACACACATACACAGAGACACACACATATACACACATACACATACTCATACACACACACACAGACACAAGCACACACATACACACACACAAATACATACTCATACATACACACACACTCATACATAGACATACACAGAGACACAAACACACACACACATATGTTTGTCTGATAACCCTCGGAATACACAGGTGAATATTCAGGAATCTGACTTGACCTTTATGTGCGTGTGTGTGTATATATATATATATATATATATATATATATATATATATATATATATATATATATATATTATATATATATATAAATGAAAGGTATAGAAAGTTATATATATATATATAATTCTTATTCCTATTTTAAGCCTACCTTAACTACCAACTACACAGCCTTCCTATTCTCCATATATTTTATCATGTTTCGCTGTGACCCGTCTTCTCCTTCTACCTACCTATTTCGTTGCTATCTACTCTTCCCTCTCTTTCTTTCTCTCCCTTTCTCCCTCTCACTTTCACTCACCCTCTCTCTGCCAGCCACCTCATTGTTTCCATTGTCTGACCCTCTAGCAGTCCCTTTCTCACCTAGACTCGCTGGGATCAGTCGTGTCTTTTCGTTCGTCCACACGCTCTCCAATTTATGTTCACCACCGATGTGGACTTGGATTTTCTTACTTCAAGTTGTTCGCACATTCTTCGGTTTGTTGTTGTTTTTTTCGCTGTTTTTCTCTCTTCTTCCCTTTTTTCCTTTTTCCCTTCTATTTTCCCTCCCTCCTCCGTTTTCCCAATAACTTACCCAGTTATTGAACGCTCTGGTGGTAGATATATTGTCTTTAAAGCGTTGAAATATTCGAGACCCCAGTAGACAACTGATGAGCCCACCCCCCGTTCTTGCTTTCTTCTTATTCCTATTTTTAAGCCTAACTTAACTAGCAACTACACAGCCACCCTATTCTACACACACACACACACATATATAAATATATATATGTGTATATAAATATATATATGTGTATGTATATATATATATATATATATATATATATATATATATATATATATATATATATATATATATATATATATATACACACGTAATCACAGACAATCTATATGCAAACGCTTGCGCACACATACATACACACACATACATACACACACATACATACACACACATACACACACACATACACACACATACATACACACACATACATACACACACATACATACACTGACTCACACACAGAAACAGACACAGACACAGACACAGGCATAGACACATACACACACTGACATAGAGAGAGAGAGTGAGATAGATAGATAGAGAGAGAGAGATAGATAGAGATAGATAGATAGATAGATAGAGATAGAGATAGAGAGAGATAGATAGAGATAGATAGATAGATAGAGAGAGAAAGAGAAAGAGAGAGAGAGAGAGAGAAAACAGTTTATTATTGCAACTATTCATAAGATGTGAGAAAGTGAGTTTAAAGTGTTGTGGAAGTTTGGTCGTCGTTAGGGAAATATCTGCCTTCATATTACACATATTTCTACAACAAACTGACTACCAATTCCTCACCACTATACATCTTATACTCATATACTATATATACCTATATATACATATACTATATATACCTATATATACCTCTATGTACATATATACTCATATACTTTACATAACTCTATATATACATATATACTCATATAATCTACATCTTTATATATGCATATATTCATATAGTTTATATACCTATTTATACATATATTCATACTTTATATACCTGTATAGACATATATTCCTCGTATATAATGAAGTCTTTGTATGTATGGTTGTATTATTATGTATTTATGTATGTATACCGGTATCTATCTATTGGCGCCCCCTATTGGGGATTTCGATTGTTATATTTGTTGGTTTCATATTTTTACACGATTCTATGTAAAATCCTCGACATGTCTTTGTTTTGTCCCCTTTTCTTGTGTGCCCTTGTAGCTAATAAAGAAATATATCTATCTATCTATCGATCCCTTTGTATTTGTCCCCTTCTTTTGTGCCCCTGTGGCTAATAAAGAAACATATCTATCTATCTATATAGTATATATATATATATATTTCGTTTCTGAATTTGTTTAGCAAGATTCTTTATCTGAAAACGTGTGTTGAAACCGATATTGTTATGCTTTGGGAGGGTCATGTTGCCAATAAGAAACACACGCACCAGTTGCTTTCACTTCAATTTATTATAAATTAATTTTATAAATTTAAGAATTTATAAATTTCCGGTTGGTTGGTTGGTTGATTCCATAACTGGACGGTTGTTCATATATTGTCAAAGTTCTTTCGTCACACATTCTGTGACCTCTTCAGTGACTGGGGATTCTTTTCTTTGTTTTGTGCCTCTCCTTTGTTCTGTCCTACGCCATCTTGTTTGTGTGTATATATATATACATATGCATTCATATATGCATTCATATATGCAAGAGCACTTAAACACACACACACACACACACACACAAACATACACATACACATACACACATATATACCTGAATTCATGTTGTCTGTGTGTCCATATCTGTAGTTACTACATCATGTAAAGATAAGTCACTGTCTTTCCATTCACTCTCCGCTAACAGACGACACATCACTCTCTCTCTCTCTCTCTCTCTCTCTCTCTCTCTCTCTCTCTCTCTCTCTCTCTCTCTCTCTCTCTATCTATCTATCTATCTCTCTCTCTATCTCTCTCTCTCTCTATCTAATACTTACCTTATGATATTCCAATGTCTGCTCAGCGATTTTTGAAACTATGATATAAATAATAACAGGAACGGCAATGGTGATCAGAACATTAATAGCCCCCCACCACCACTACAACCCTTCCCCAAACCACGCCACCACCACCACACCACCACCACACCACCACCACCACCACACCACCACCACCACTATCAGTACCACCACCACCACACCGCCACCACCACCACACCACCACCACCACTATCAGTACCATCACCACCACACCACCATCACCACCATCATCACACCACCACCACCACCACTATCAGTACCACCACCACCACACCACCACACCACCACCACCACTATCAGTACCACCACCACCACACCACCACACCACCACCACCACTATCAGTACCACCACCACCACACCACCACACCACCACCACCACTATCAGTACCACCACCACCACACCACCACACCACCACTACCACTATCAGTACCACCACCACCACACCACCACCACCACCACTATCAGTACCACCACCACCACACCACCACACCACCACCACCACTATCAGTACCATCACCACCACACCACCACCACCACCACCACTATCAGTAGCATCACCACCACCACACCACCATCACCACACCACCACCACCACCACTATCAGTACCACCACCACCAGACCGCCACCACCACCACCGTCGCCACCACCACTATCAGTACCATCACCACCACCATCACCACACCACTACCACCACCACTATCAGTACCATCACCACCACACCACCATCACCACCACCACCACCACCATCGCCACCACCACTATCAGTACCATCACCACACCACCACCACCACCACACCTCCACCACCACCACCACCACCACCACTATCAGTACCATCACCACACCACCACCACCACCACCACACCTCCACCACCACCACCACCACCACTATCAGTACCATCACCACCACCACCACCACCACCACCACCACACCACCACCACCACCACCACACCACCACCACCACCACCACACCACCACACCACCATCACCACACCACCACCTTGGATCGATTCCAAACCGCCAATATCTCCACACATTCTTTATACTCCTACATTTACCCCCCCATCACTAACCCCCCCCCCCCCCAACCACCACCACCACCACCACCACCACCACCACCACCACCACCACCACCACCACCACCACCACACAGTCCTATATTTTTTATATGTTTTTTCTAAAAATGTTTTTCTCATTCATTCTTTTTTTCTATCTTATTCTTTCTCTTTGAAAACACACACACATACATACACAACATACACATACATACACAACACACACATACATACACAACACACACATACATACACAACATACACATACATACACAACACACACATACATACACAACACACACATACATACACAACACACACATACATACACAACATACACATACATACACAACACACACATACATACACAACACACACATACATACACAACACACACATACATACACAACACACACATACATACACAACACACACATACATACACAACACACACATACATACACAACATACACATACATACACAACACACACATACATACACAACACACACATACATACACAACATACACATACATACACAACACACACATACATACACAACACACACATACATACACAACACACACATACATACACAACACACACATACATACACAACATACACATACATACACAACACACACATACATACACAACACACACATACATACACAACACACACATACATACACAACACACACATACATACACAACATACACATACATACACAACACACACATACATACACAACACACACATACATACACAACACACACATACATACACAACATACACATACATACACAACATACACATACATACACACACATATATACATATATATACATACATATATATATATATATATATATATATATATATATACATACATACATATATATATATATGTATATATATATATATATATACATATATGTATATATATGTATATATATGTATATATATGTATATATATGTATATATATGTATATATATGTATGTATGTGCGTGTGTGCGTATGTATTCTTGAATATATATATGTGCATTCTTGAATAGTTTCAGACGTCAACACAATATCTCCCCTCCCCCTCTCTCACACACACTCCCCCTCTCTCACACACACTCCCCCCTCTCTCACACACACACACTCCCCTTATACTTACATTCATTCATACATGAAGTGTGTACATGCACATGTGAAAGTATCTCTACCAGTAGTACTATAGTAGTTTATAGTTAACAAGAACCAGTTATAGAATGAGAGAAACAGCAACGAATGTATTGCTAATATTTCCTCTAGTCCTCCGAGTTCAAATCTCACCTGGTTCAACTTACCTTTCATACCTGGTTCGTCAAATAAACAACAGGAGTTGATCAACTCCACCCTCTCAGCTCTTCTCAATAATTTTGATACGAAACTGTTTGAAACCACCCGCTATTTATGATACAAGGCTTCTCATTTTAAAATGCTTATCTTTATAATTGTTTCTAATATTGGTACAATGCCAGCCATTTTGGGGAGGAGTAAGTCGCTATTGGCAGAGTCTTTAGAATATCAGATAGAAGACTTTGTCTTATTTTTTTTTGAGGTTAACTTTGCCTTTCGAGATTCATAAAATAGTACCATTCTAATACTGGGGTCGATTCTTCAACTATATCTCTTTCTCATTTCCCTTCTCTCATTTTATATCCTTTTCTGGAAGAAATTTGCTGTATACTGTAGTCAGGCTTGGAGAGGACATGGAATCGGCCAGGTTATGTTCTAGAAACGCCATATGTCAATATGGCGCTCCACGACTCCCTCGGGAGTTACCAAACTACGCCAGGTCAATAAAGTCGACTCCAGTACTTGACTGGTACTTTATTGTATCAACTTCAGAAGGATGAAGGGCAAAACTGAACCCCATTGGATTTGAACTCAGAATATAACAGGGTTGTAACTACAAAGCATTTTGTCTGACACTTTACCGATTCTGCCTATCCATCGCCTTTGTTTATCTTTATATTAAAACCTTCCATCATAAATTTATTGTAGAAATGTTTTAAATATCAGCTTACCAATAAAAGACTTAGTTATTTCTATGAAATTCTTCCAAATGTTTGGTTAGTTCTAAAATTAATTGAAGCAAACAGGCAGTGTCTTTCACTAGAAATATGGTAATGAAAGGGTTCATGACAGACAGTGTCTTTCATTAGAAATATGGTAATGAAAGGGTTCATGACATAGACAGTGTCTTTCATTAGAAATATGGTAACGAAAGGGTTAATGACATAGACAGTGTCTTTCACTAGAAATATGGTAATGAAAGGGTTAATGACATAGACAGTGTCTTTCACTAGAAATATGGTAATGAAAGGGTTCATGACATAGACAGTGTCTTTCATTAGAAATATGGTAATGAAAGGGTTAAAGACATAGACAGTGTCTGTCTTTAGAAATATGGTAATGAAGGGGATAAAGACATAGACAGTGTCTGTCTTTAGAAATATGGTAATGAAAGGGTTAATGACATAGACAGGGTCTTTCATTAGAAATATGGCAATGAAAGGGTTCATGACATAGACAGTGTCTTTCATTAGAAATATGGCAATGAAAGGGTTAATGACATAGACAGTGTCTTTCATTAGAAATATGGTAATGAAATTGATAAAGACATAGACAGTGTCTTTCACTAGAAATATGGTAATGAAAGGGTTAATGACATAGACAGTGTCTTTCATTAGAAATATGGTAATGAAAGGGTTAATGACATAGACAGTGTCTTTCATTAGAAATATGGTAATGAAAGGGTTAATGACATAGACAGTGTCTTTCATTAGAAATATGGTAATGAAATTGATAAAGACATAGACAGTGTCTTTCACTAGAAATATGGTAATGAAAGGGTTAATGACATAGACAGTGTCTTTCATTAGAAATATGGTAATGAAAGGGTTAATGACATAGACAGTGTCTTTCATTAGAAATATGGTAATGAAAGGGTTAATGACATAGACAGTGTCTTTCATTAGAAATATGGTAATGAAATGTGATGTTGTGCTAATGTATAAAGTTAGTCTAAACGAGGAAATCGTCAGAGACAAATTCTTAATTTACAAATCTGCAGACTCAATTTCCGAGCCCCCTTTAAAATATGTAGTGACCTATACCATTCACTTAAATCATACTAAAAATTTTTCCCGAGGGCCGGAACCCCCCTTTGAGGATGGTCGAAAAGAAGGAAAAGTCCGCTATTATTGCACCTATACTCGATTTTTTTTCGTCACAAGGGGGGTTTTGGGGGGTCGATAAACTCATTTATGGTATTGTTTTTGAATTACGACCATACAATATGCCGGAAATCCAGGATGCCGGATATGGGAAACTGTTATTGAACCAACTATATTGACTAATATATCATTTTTCATGAATGGCATATTTTAAACGCATTTCCGAAGACAAAATGAGCTTAACTCTTGTCTATGGTTTGAAAAAATTATTATTCATGATTCATTGGTACATTATCATTGGTTTATTTTAAATTATAATTGTTCAACAAGTGATCTAAATTATCTTTAAAGTCCTGAACAGTAGCATCCGTTTTGCAGCTGACTTTCTCCAGATAAACCCTCAGATTTCGCACGTAAGTATCCACATTTAGTTTCCGATAATTCCTTTTCAGTTTGAAAATGTCGTTGGTTTTTGGTATCGATAGCGAAGTGTCCCTTGCATATCTAATTTCTAAATACAACCTTTCTATTTTATCTGTTTCCGAAGCTGTATCGCTCTCCATATATGTATCTATCTCCTCCTTTTTAGTGAAAAGACCACCTACAGATTTTAGATAATCAAGGTCCTTGTTTCGTCGCTTGTCGGTGGCGATATTGGCATTTTCATTGGTTGCGAGGCCTTCGCGTGTCAACTCCTCCTGTCTTACAGTCCATGCTTTCATAATTTCAGGTATTTGGCCGCCTTTTCTAACCAACTTCCTGTATTTGACGAAAGACCCCGACTCATTTTTGATCAGGTTTTTAGCCTTCATCTTTACTTGAGATGAAGAAGTGGCGGCCAATTGTTTCGCGCCTCGGCGAGTCAATTCGTAATTAATAAAGCCCACGCTTCTTTCCGAATCGAGGTTGTGAATAGGCGCTTTTTCAAGTTTGGCAGTGTCCATCTTTGATAAGGCGTATGGAGAATCGCGAGCTTCTCCAAATCCGAATATGTCGCCCTTTTGCTTCTGGAAGCCATCACCCAAGTTCGGTAAGAGCACCTTTATGACTTTGAGTACATCATCTCTCAACTCGCTGGTCGCCGCATTTATCGCATCGCACATTTCGTCATCATATCGGATCTGTCTGAAACGTTCTTCTGATACGAAACTCAAAGCTGGTTGGTCGGTAGATAATAATTTGCTGGGATCAATATGTATCAAATCGTCGTAGATCTTATTGAATGCTATCGCCAGTTTGGGATAGTCCGTCGCTTGTGCAGTCGGGAGTGATAAGAATGGCTCTACCAAATGTAATCCAATGATAGCTCCACTGCAGAACAACACCCGGAGGAAGTCCATATTCATGAAACAGTGCACTATGCACATGCTCGAATTTCTGAACGTATGCGGCTACATCGTCTAGGTGATACAGCGTAACTCACAAGTTATGGTAAACCGATTGAACCGTTCATCTTTCAATGAAACGGACTTGTTTTTGCGTGGATGTATAAACGAGTCAAAGTCATTCACCTTGTTCCAATTTTGTGGTCGAAATCATGGCATATCAATCTTGTTATACAGTCGAGGGCTTGCTCTGTGACGCTTGAGGCATTAGTAGTTGCATTGACTAGAAAACTCGAGAAGATTTTGTCTCTACCAATTTCGTTTTCAATTTCAGACCATAGCTTCGTCAAAACCCTGTTGAACATGAGGGAAGGATGAACATTACAGAAAAGGGGGTTTGGAACGTGTTCAGTCTCTAGTTTTTCAGCTAGGATCGCCTCAACCTCGAAATTGTGATGTCTGATCAGTTATCACAAAATCAATTTTTTCGAAGAGCAATTTGACGGGTACCTCACGTGCAGCTTCTAGTATGGACAAAACAGCCAATGTTAAATCAGCCAAGTTCTGTCGCGATTCAGACGCTATCGGTAACTAGGCAGCGCTCTGTACTTTCCACCAACTGTCATGCCCTGTACACTGAAAGATCCAACACCTTGTTTTTTGGACCCGTCTCGTGATAAGTAATCACCCTGTTGGTATCTGAAGACACGATTTCCTTAACTAGTCCAGTGCCATCATTTCAATACTTTTTCTGCTCTCTCGAATATTACGTTTATGAGGTAAAGTATCAAGATCGATCACGTCGATTTCGTTATGTAACTTCTATTTCCTGTCAAACAATTTATTTCCAACAACAACTATCGCGGCATTAGCCTGATTTTCAGACATATGAGTTATGGATTTCAGTTCATCGATAGTTTCGTATACTTCCGGCTTTATTATCCTCTCCCTGATTCGTAGGTGTCTGAAAGATGGGGGTAGAAGATCATCTCCGAAGTCCAATGACGCCACAACATTACGTTTCTTAGGAACCGACGGAGCACTGTCAGATGAGAAATCAACGCCCGCAACTTGTTCGTTGTCTTCGGTAAAGTCCGAAGACACATCCATAAATAATTGGATCATTTCTTGCTCTTTTTCAGCTCTCTGCATCTGTCTTTCCAAAGATTCAATGTCACTTTTCCTCCTTTTCATTGTCTTTTCCCACTTTTTATCTATGAAATTCTCACAAAACATTTCACGGTCCTTGCGCTGATCATGAAGGAATTCCCACTCATCGTCTGTCATGCTGACTCCGTGGTAATGTTCTAGTCTCTTCCTCACTACGGCCTTCTCGCACAATATATCAAATATATAATCCACTTCGTTGTTAAAGTTTTTAACCTCCTCCAAGTATTTTTCATTTCTCCTGTTCTTCCTCGTTTGATATAGTCGTTGAAATTCTGCATTTAATTGAAGTATTTTCCGTTTTATATGTTTTATTGTCACTGTATATACGTTACAGAAAATCCAGTGTTCTGATAGTACATATGAGAGGGACAATGCTGCTTCTTCTTTTGATCTCTGACTCTGGCCTGCTCGTGATGGTCGCATTAGATACATCATGTTCGTGATAACATTCCTTTTTGTGGGTAGAAGTCCATTGGGGAATCCTGCAGTTTCCACATATTCCAGTTCATCGAGAATCTTCTTCGCAGACGATCGCAATGGTAGTTTTGTGTGCCTGTATGCCATTTCAAAACTTGGACGTTAATCTGAAAGAACGAAAGATATGGTGCATGTGAGATCACGGGGAAATACAGGTTCGGCTAAAGAAGGAAGCAATAACGAATTCGGTAGACGTTAAACATGAGAAACTATTTATTACATGAGACAACATAATTATTGTACCTGCCATATCGAATTTTGGTCGCTATCCTGGATTTCCGGCATATTGGATGGTCGTAATGCAAATAAAATACCATAAATGAGTTTATCGACCCCCAAAACCCCCATTGTGACGAAAACATATCGAGTATAGGTGCAATAATAGCGGACTTTTCCTTCTTTTCGACCATCCTCAACTTCAGGGGGTATGTACAAGGGGTTCCGGCTCTCGGGAAAATTTTTAGTATGATTTCAGTGAATGGTATGGGTCACTACATATTTTAAAGGGGGCCCGGAAAAAATCCATATTTATTACCCCCCCCTATACTATTAGCATTGGTTTCTAAGCTGGGTTCATATGTATGTATGTATGTATGTATGTATGTATGTATGTATGTATGTATGTATGTATGTATGTATGTATGTATGTATGTATGTATGTATGTTTTCTCTTTCTCTTAATTTCGAGTATATTTTTTTGACCGGCCACCTTCCTGGTGGCAAGGTTGTAAAAGAAAAGAAATTGTCATCCCTTGAATCGCAAGAATGTTTTGTAAATTTTGAAGGTGCCAGCTATCGCAGCCATTTGTAGACTATGAATTAGGGAGCTGCGCTTTTTGTCCGCAAATCCAAGTTCAGTCATACTTTGGTCCAAGCAGGTTGGTATATAACCCGTAGCACCAATAATGATGGGTATGAAGCTAAAGGTATATCTTGGATACTGGATTTGTAAACTCCTCATCAATGGTCCGTAGATGTCCTCCTTCTCCTGTATGTATGTATGTATGTATGTATGTATGTATGTATGTATGTATGTATGTATGTATGTATGTTATGTCAGGTCACCAGTTGGTGCTACTGGTAACATGTATCCCAGTACAACCTGTCTCATGGTCGAGTCGTTGGCGACTAAACTGGCAACCCCACCAAGGTTTCTTGGTGAGGAGGGTGACTTTGGACATCCTGCAGGACTAAAAACAAAACCTGTCAAAGGGAAAAGGAGCTCTTAAGAGTCAATGGCCATCCAAAATCACCGGGAGAGATGACCCCTTAGCCTTTGTCAAGGCAGAATTCTAGGAGAAGGAAAACTCTGATATAACACCTGCAACCCTGATGGTATCCAATGATGTCGACTTGTTCTTCTTTTTGATAAATATCATCTTGGTTAAGAGAGTGGGACTGGCTTTGTGCAGTGCCTTTGCTCACTATAAAAGCTTCACGGCACAGGCATTGCTTTATATCTGGTGATCTCTCTGCACTTGTCATCACATGGTACCATGGGCACAGCACTATGTGTCAGTAATTGTCACAAGTGTAGTGTTTGTACCAGAGTTTTCAAGTCGCTGGCTGGACTAAAAAGTCACACTCGTTCAGCGCATCGGTAGGGGTTCTCCTACATGGATATAAAGTAGTGACCGTACTCGAAAACGAGTTGGCAGCCACCATGTATGTATGTATGTATGTATGTATGTATGTATGTATGTATGTATGTATGTATGTATGTATGTATGTCTCTTTCTCTTAATTTCGAGTACATTTTTTTTGACCGGCCACCTTCCTGGTGGCAAGGTTGTAAAAGAAAAGAAATTGTCATCCCTTGAATCGCAAGAATGTTTTGCAAATTTTAAAGGTGCCAGCTATCGCAGCCATTTGTAGACTATGAATTAGGGAGCTGCACTTTTTGTCCGCAAATCCAATTTCAGTCATACTTTGGTCCGTAGCTCCAATAATGATGGGTATGAAGCTAAAGGTGTATCTTGGATAATGGATTTGTAAACTCCTCATCAAGGTATTTTTCTGACAACGTTTACATCAAGTGGGCAGCTGATCTCCACAACAGAACACGTTTTCAATGTGTGGTCCCATATGTATGTATGTATGTATGTATGTATGTATGTATGTATGTATGTATGTATGTATGTATGTATGTATGTATGTGTATGTATGTATGTGTGCGCGCATGTGTGTGTGTATGTATGCATGTATGTATATGTGTATGTATATATATGGGTATATATATATATATATATATATATATATATATATATATATATATATAATATATATATATATATGTGTATGTATGTGGATGGGGGGTAAACATCCGTTCAACATTTTTCAAAACAAAATTCTCGGATAAACAAACCCCAAATCTGTAGTGTTTATTTTTTATTTGTTATTTTATAAACTATTTACTCTAGTCAGACGATACCTTTTGAAATATGAGGAAACCATGAAGAAACCATCTTGTATTTCTTATGTATTTCAAATTTCTTCCATTTTTTAATTTTTCACCTCGATTTTTCCCTTTGATCTCCATGGAAACTTCTTTTTTATTAAGGTTTGAAAGGATTAAAAAAATATGTTTTTCATATATTTAAATATTTGTTTAAGAAGTTCATAAGTTCGTATCGCAATTTTAGTTAGCATGTTGGGAACATGATCGGGAGTTCGATTCCTGGCGACACATTTTGTCCTTGAGCAAGTCACTTTATTTTACGTTTTTCTTGTCAATTCAGCTGGCAAAAAATGAGTTGTCCTTGTGATTTAAAGGGCCAGCTTTGCTCCACACAATGTCGGGTCTACTCTCTCCGAGAATTACGTTAAATGTACACGTGTCTGTGAACTGTTCAGCTACTAGCATGTTAATTACATGAACAGGCGATTCCATTAATCAAGATCAAATAACTGGAACACTCATCGTCTCAACAGACGTAGTGCCAACATATATATATATATATAGGTGAAGGCGCATGGCTTAGTGGTCTTTTTTTCATATTGCTCCAGTTTACTCAGCTGTAGAAATGAGATGATAGGATTGGGGTCTCTATCATTAAATTACCCAAGACACCTCCAACGAGATATACCTTGGAGGAGGCCAGCTAAACCTGCATAGGTGTGAGTTGTAACATGATAGGACTGGGTCCCTATCATTAAATTACCCGAGACACCTCCAACGAGATATACCTTGGAGGAGGCCAGCTAAACCTGCAGAGGGGTGAGCTGTCACACACACACACACACACACACACACACACACACACACACACACACACACACACACACAACATATATAGATACTATATTATACAATATATGGCAGCGAATTGGCAGAGTCGTTAGAATGTCATATAGAATGCTTTATGGTATTCCTTCCGGCTCTCTGCTCTCTGAGTTAAAATTTCGTCAAGGTCAACTTTACCTCTTTCATCCTTCCAAGGTTGATAAAAAAAGAACCAGTCTAGTACTGGGGTCGATTCTTTCTTTGGAAAAAATCTGCTGTACTCAGGCCTGGAGAGGGATGGGCTCAGCCAGGCTTAAAATGTCCAAGAATCACCATATGTCAATATGACGCCCCTACCATTCTATGATGAGTTACGGGACCATACATACATTATACAATATACATAGATAACAGGTTTAGATACCGATGTTTCTCAGAGTTCGTTCTGAGGAACCCCGGGCTTAAACATTTGGAGTTCTGCAAGATCATGTATCTTTTATAGATATTGTATATACATTATACATGGTCCCGTAACTTCCGAGAGAGGCGTACGATCTGAATTACGGAAAATAAACAGTCCTGTTTGATACTTTAAATGTCGTAGACGAGTCGGTTGAAAAGTCCATAGGCTGACTATGAAGGAGTGATGCTAGAGCTGTGAAATCTTGAATGCATTAATTTCAACTCCCCCTTCTCTCTACCCTCTCTCTCTCACACACACACATATATATATATATATATATATATATATATATATATATATATATATATATATATATCAGCGATTCTTTATCTGTTAGAACACGAAAAGTGTGAAACAACAGAATGTTCACTTTTCGTGTTCTAACATATATGCCTAGCTTCTTCATAAATTTTTCGGGGATAGCCGTGGTGGTGGTGATCGTATGTCATTGGCTAATTTTCAACCAATCAGAGTAAGTGTTGATATATATATATATATATATATATATATATATATATATATATATATATATATATATATATATTCCCCCTCTCTCTATATATATCTTACGCTTTCGCTTTACACTCCTCCCCTTCAATAACACATTTCCCACTCTCTATATATCTCTTCCACTGTTACTTACGCCTGTTTCTCTCTATCTGTTCCGTCTCTATATATATCTCTCTTACTCTTTCGCTTTGCACTCCTCCCCTTCAATACCATCTCTCCCCCTCTCTATATATTTGTTACTCTATCGCTGCACGCTCCTCTCCTTCAATATATCAATTACACACGCTTTACACTCCTTTATCCCCAGCGCCCCTATATATACACCCCCCTCCCGCATCTATATTTTAATGTTCCGTTGCACCGTGAATATATGTGTCTATATATATATACATATATATTGTATATACACATTCATGTATGTGTATACACACTCATGTATGTATATACACTGGTTTTATGTGTGTATTGTAAATTTGTACTGTTAAAACACGAAACTAACATTCGATTGACACTTTGATTACCTGTACAGGCAATAGTTATTAGAATGCTGTTGAAGTGTGTATATATTTTTGGGGGACATCCTGTATATACACACATTATATATAATACAATAAACAGATAAATACACACATATATATATGAGCTTATTTAATTATAAATATTGTGAATTTTTAACTCAGTTCAATTATATATATAAATGGCTTCTACAGGACTAGAACTGTTTCATTCGAAAGAAATCATCATAATATTGAGAGGGGGGACTAGATAAAATATTTCAAATCAAATGTGTATAAGTTATAAGTTAAAATGTATAAATAGAGACGATAGTGGAGGTATATCTGTTTAGTGGAACAGTAGACGATAGAATTAAATACAGACGAGAATCTCCCTTTAATGAAACAGCAGACGATAGAATTAAGGCAATTTAAATTTTAAACATTTGCATTTTTGCCTTTCATCGTTACGGGGTCGATAAAATAAAGTACCAGTAATACACTGTCACTATAAGTAGACGACTTTCAAATTGAATTGTTGGTTCCATTTCTTTAGTATTTTCAATTGTAGTTATCTACTTAAAAAGCGTTACACGGTTAGAGACATAATTGGTAAGTTATATCTTCCCTATTAAACCATTGCATTATTTCGCCTACAATAGAACAAAAACGAAATGTTCTTTAAAGAAACAGGAATATAACTTTATAAAAAAAAAAGTTGCATCCGCTTCTTTTATCATTGATAATTTTTTCGTTTTAATATTAATTGTTTTTTGTAGTTGTTTATATTAAAAATCTTACTGTAATATTTACTTAAACGAAGGCAGACATCTAAACTTATAGATTAATCTTGAGCGAAGGACTAGATAAATCTCTCTCTCTCTCTCTCTCTCAACGAAGAATGATAACATTTCAAGCAAAGAGTTTAATTAGGTAATGACTTACAAATTTGTTTCAGTATATCTTTAATATAATATTATTAACTAATTATTATAATTAGCGCTTCAGGCTTTGTCTATATACTGAAACAAATTTGTAAGTCATTACCTAATTAAACTCTTTGCTTGAAATGTTATCACTCTTCGTTTTGAATTTCTCCTAAGTATTCAATACTCTGTTGAGAAATACATTTTACATAAACAGTCTTTGTACCATTTATACGGCATTAATTACTTATATTTATATATATATATATATATAGCGTATGATTAGAACTGTGTTTATTATTAATATTTTAATGGATTTAATGAAAAATTTTAGGTGTTCATATATATATTCTAAAAATGCGCGAAATCGTGAATCCGCGATAGTTGAACCGCCAAGTAGCGAGGTATCACTGTATATATGTTTAAATATATAGTGTAGCTGTGATGTATCTCGCGAGTGAATCGAGACCTGTCACTGATTTTGGTGTCCCCACTGCCGATGTGAATGAGCAACGCTGCACTTGTGAATTGGGTCTTGATGTTGCAGGCAGTTCATATACTTACAATGATGCGGTCCCACAAGCTTGTTCACATTCCTGTGCTAATAATCTAGATGGGCGTATTAAATTGGATGTGAAAGCAGCTTACCGGATGCGGAATCGGGAGAAGTTGAGACAAAAACAGGCCGATTATAGAGCTGTGAATTTTGCTAAATTAACACAAAAACAGGCCAAGTATAGATGTTCAAAACGGTATGAGTTGGCAAACAAGCAGGCCAAGTATAGATCTGCAAATTCAGCTATTATATCTCAAAAGCAAGCCGAGAGTAGAGCTTCTAAACGTACCGAGTTGGCTAAAGAGCAGACCAAGTACAGATCTGCAAATATCTTATTGCACAAACAATAATTCTGCACAAATGTTGCTCCATTATTTTGGCAGTATTGGTAGAGGGTCGGATGCCATGCTTTCCAGCATAGTTACGTCCCTTTACGATCTGAGTTCAAATCCTGCCGAGGTTGACTTTGCCTTTCATCCTTACGGGGTAGATAAAATAAAGTACCAGTAATGCACTGGGTAATTGCTGGCCTTGTGCCTAAAGTAGAAACAATTATTAGATCTAATGTTGTAACGATACAGTTAAATGTTGTCTGTGTATTTTAAAAAAGATTTGCTTATAATCTTTTCAAATTTCATTACGCCAATGATTCAAGCTCAAATTGACATTATCTAAAAAATTGTACAAACAGCGGTGGATTAGCAGTAGTGAACAGATAAATCAGTCAATTTATTAAGATTGACTTGGCATCAATCAGCAAAACCTTCATTAGCTGCTCTCCAGCCATCTATTTAAAGCTGTATACATCTATGGTACGAATACACTTGGAGTTCGCGTCATCAGTCTGGAACCCCTATCTTGCTCAGAACATTGACCTCCTGGAAACTGTTCAGAGACATGCAACCAAGCGCATACCCTCCATCAGACACCTACCATACCCTGAATATTTTGCTTCCCTCTGGCAATGGACTTGGTAAACACCCACAAAGTTATTAACCATCCGACCAACAACAACCCCGAACACCTTTTTGATCTCCATGTGTCTAACACGTGGACATGCCTACAAAGTCAGAAAACAACACAGCTCCCATGACTTTAGGAAATATTTCTTCATGCTCAGAGTTGCTGAAGGATGGAACAAACTTCCTGCATCAGTTGTTAGCTGATGACACACTGCATCCTTTAAAACCATCATACATTCCGAAATACACCAAAACTACACCTGATGTCCCCCTTCCATACATATGCACATATGTGTATATCATGACTCATGCACTGTTCTTTTTTCCTGACGTTTTTATATTACCCTATGTATTATATATGCACTTTTGATGAGTTCTAGTGCACCTCAGCATTGTACACAATATTTTCATTATTATTATCATTATTATTATTACACTCATTGATCCATTTTGCACTAACTCTGCATCAAGCACCCTCACCTAAATATTAACCAATCAAGGATCCAATACAGCTATCTGTTGGATGAGTATTGTATAGTGCCAAAAACGAAACCAATCAGTTTAGCAGAAAGTTTCCAGACAAGAAACACGCATATTTTGCTATCCTCAAACACGTTTACACATGGCATGAAATATAACTAATCCGAGATGGCTAGGTTTCATCTTCTAATTGGATATACGAAATCCATTATGTCTTGACAACAACATGAGGTAACATTATGTTATTCACAGACACACTTTGTACACTGTTCCATATCAGAATGTATTTCCTTCGTCACATTCACAAACAGTATTGAAAATATGTTCTTCGGCAAATAAAAATGTTTTGTTCATAATATTTCAACTAGCGATTGCTCTACTCCACGCACGACCACCATAAATTAATGACCAGCTCAACACAAGTATTAGTAGAGCGTCAGACACCATGCTTTGCAGTATTGTTATGGTCCTTTGCATTCTAAGTTCAAATCCTGCCGAGGTTAACTTCGACTTTCATACTTACTAATTCGATAAAATAAAGTACCAGTAATGGACTGCCGTAATCGATTTGTGCCGAAAAATAGAAACACTATTAATGTGCAATAAGAGCAAAATATAACGACATTGCTCAATTATTTTATCTAATGTTGTAATAACACAAGGAAATGTTGTTTGTGTATTTTTTTTTTATATTTGCTCATAGGCTTTTACAATTTCGCTCAGCCAACAACTATTAAAAAGTGAGTTGCTTAAGATAACAATTTAATCACAAATTGTTGCTATCTTTTAATACACTCCAACAAGTCATCAAATTATGTACAATAAAAACAAATCTTATTAATTTGCTCAGGGAATATAAAGAAAATGTATATACACTGATAATTGCAATTGTATGTAAATATTTTGTTTTTGTATTGTTTATTTTATGTTTTCTATTATGTATAATATATTGATTTAATATTGATTGTTTTTTGTAGTTGTTTATATTAAAAGTCTGAAAATATTTTTATACATCTTACACTAATATTTATAAGATAATTTATAATAACAATTACATAATCTAATTACATTACAACGATAATTTATTATTAATATATATCCTGTTTAACTAGAGTTATTACAAGCGTTGCCTTAAAAAAATATTAAACTAGACATGAAAAATGCGCAAGCTCAAAAGTGCCACAGAATGTTATAATAAACCTTCAAAAGTGTGGGACTAGAGTTGTTGCTAAAAAATATTGTAATCATTATATATCGTACATTCTGTGGCATCCTTTATAAAAATAGCTTAAACCAACGAAGCCTTTATTTTTACGCTATTTCACTTAGTTAATTCTTAGAGTGTAACATATAAAAATAAATACATCTATGTTTAATGTAATAACAGCTATAAATAATTACGTAATATTATTATCATATACTCATAGTAACAAAATAATTGTGTTGAAAATTAATATGATGCTTATATGAACGATCAAATCTATAATGATAATTTCTTAAATATACTAATAGTAAAATAATTTAGTTATCTATTGTTACATTTTCATAGAACTATAATATTAACAATCGTATTGCATTATCAAATTTTTATCACTACAAACTTTCATATTGGAATTACCTTAAGCCACTTATTATTACTTCGCTTTCGTACTTTTACAGCTGTAGATATTGCGCTGTATCTTATATCTAATATCAATATCTCATGGTAATTTGCATGCAGTGTAAAATAGGTTTATTAATAACTTTAATATGAAATGTATTATACAGGGCTGCGGAGTCGGCCAAAAATTGACTGGCTCCAACTCAGGATCCGATACTCCATTATTTCCTAAATTTCAGCTCCGCAGCTCTGTTATTATATTAATTAATTTATTTTATAGTTGTAAATCATATTTTTATATGTTACACTCTAAGAATTAACTAAGTGAAATGGCGTAAAAATAAAGGCTTCGTTGGTTTAAGCTATTTTTATAAAGGATGCCACAGAATGTACGATATATAATGATTACAATATTTTTTAGCAACAACTCTAGTCCCACACTTTTGAAGGTTTATTATAACATTCTGTGGCACTTTTGAGCTTGCGCATTTTTCATGTCTAGTATATATATATATATATATAGTTATACTTGGAGAGGATCATATTGTTGTAATAATATTGCCAGAAATAATAACAGAACACACTCACTGTTTGGTTGGTTTTCGCTTCTGTATCTTTTATATCTCCATAGTTAATTTATTTGGCCATCAATGTTCATCATTGATTGACCAACGGTTAAAAATACAGATATAATATATATATATATATATATATATATATATATATATATATATATATATATATATATATATATATATATAGTCTATCAAAGATATTTCGTTGCACACCTGCAACATCATCATCAGTGGTACTATTATTTTGTTCCCTCCTATTGTATTGTATTGTAAGCGATATATATATATATATATATATATATATATATATATATATATATATATATATATATCGCTTGACTTAGTTCTTTTAGAGGAATTAGGGCTTGCGTTTCCACGCGTTCTTGTGTTACTGTATGTACATATATGTGTGTGTATGCATGTATCTATATTGCATTTGTATGTATGTGTCTGTCTGTGTGTGCTAAAGGTAAGCTATTTCTTGTTCTATCTTTGCATATTTCTCTCGCCTTCCTCTCCCCGCCTTTCTTTTTCTCCATAAAAATACTTTTAGTAGCAATTGTGCGAAAATTATCTTTGAACAATGTCAACAATGGCAAAAGGATGAAAGTTTGTGATTTCCATTCTCTGATATAAATTATCTGAGTAAATACGAGACTGGAAATCAATTCAAGCGACTATGGCGCGGCTGGCGATCATTTCAGGAATATATATATATATATATATATATATATATATATATATATATATATATATATATATATATATATATAAAAGCTAAATTTAGTACTAGCTAACTCTAGCATATTTCTAATTCTCTAAAAAGAATGTGCCACGGTTTTGGGGATTGCCATTTCTTTAGATACGATCGCATTTCCGGGATTGTTATAGAGAAGTACAAAACATGTTAGGAATTTATGTCAATGGAATCGGTCAAATTATTTTTAGACGCCATCCATCACTCCTATTCTATGTTTGTTTACCATTTCATTCTTAGCTAATGTTTTGTATTTATTTATTGATAGATTTTCATCTTTTGGCAGAGTCGTTAGAGCATCGGACAACATGCTTTGCATTATAGGACCCTTTATATTCTGAGTTCAAATCCCGCCGAGGTTAGC
>OZ024745.1:10865842-10903342 GCA_964016885.1 Eledone cirrhosa
GGTGGTAGGTGAGAGGAAAAGGAACGCGGGTAGTGTGTGTGTGTGTGGGGGGGGGGGGGGGGGTGAGGTGAGCAGGCTGTGGTGCGGTCTGTTTCACGAGCGCGGGTGAGAGCAGCTTGGATCAGGGTGGGGGGATATCCACGCTGGATGAAGCATGAAGCCATGCGAAGGGAATGGGTTTCGAAATCGTCATCCCGGCTACAGAGCCGTCGAAGACGGAGGAATTGGGAAAAGGGTATGGAGTGTTTAGTATGGGTTGGATGGAAGGAGGTGAAGTCGAGGTAAGAGATGGAATCTGTTGGTTTAATGAAGATGGAAGTAGAGAGGGTGTGGTGAGAATGATTAATAGATAGAGAGATATCTAGAAAAGCGACAGAAGAATCGGAGACGGAGGCAGTGAAAGTGAGAGCAGGATGGAAAGATTGGACAAAAGAAAGAAAACAGTCGAGCTGTTCTCGTGATAGAGAGATGGCGCCGATACAGTCATCGATATAACGACCGTATAGCTCAGGAGTTGGTCCAGCGTACTGGGAGAAGATCTGGGCTTCGACGTATCCAACAAACAAGTTGGCATAGTTTAGACCCATTCTGGTTCCCATCGCTACCCCAGAGACCTGCTGATAGAATTCACCCGAAAAAGAAAAGCCATTGAGGGCGAGAACAAGCTCAATCAGACGGAGAAGAGTGGTAGTGCTGGGATAAGGGGTAGGGCGTAAGTCTAAAAAATGTTGGAGAGCGGGGAAGTCATCATGTAGAGGGATGACCGTATAGAGAGAGCTGTTGTCCAGGGTAAAGAGAAGGCGAGAGGGACCAGGAGGCAAGGAGAAAGAGTTGAAGAGTCTAAGTGCATGATTTGTATCGTGAATGTGGGAGGGGAGATTGACGACCATGGGGCGAGGATGGTGTTGCGACCGAAGATAATATCAGCAATGGAAAGATCAATAGAAACATCGTTTCCTTGGTCCGATCTGATAAATTCCACCGCACTCGACAAGTGAGGTCTGGGAACATGCTGATCGATAAAATATGACCATAATTCCAGATTTTGTTATAATTTCAGAAAAGTTTTATAAAAGTTCAGAATCCTCATCACATTAAAAACCAACACTGTTGCTTACTGCAATGAACTATACTTTCATGTGGTATCTTTTAGAATTCGGTGGATAGAATTAGTGAGAAGTAGAGACCATGAATTTTTGGACAGGGAGACCATAGAATTAGAGGGAAATAAGTCTATATAACCATCAACACTGGGACAGGTAGACTATAGAATTAGAGAGAAGTAAGTCTATATAACCATCAACTCTGGGACAGGTAGACTATAGAATTAGAGAGAAGTAAGTCTATATAACCATCAACTCTGGGACAGGTAGACTATAGAATTAGAGAGAAGTAAGTCTATATAACCATCAACTCTGGGACAGGTAGACTATAGAATTAGAGAGAAGTAGGTCTATATAATCATCAACTCTGAGACAGGTAGATTATAGAATTAGAGAGAAGTAGGTCTATATAACCATCAACTCTGGGACAGGTAGACTATAGAATTAGAGAGAAGTAGGTCTATATAACCATCAACTCTGGGACAGGTAGACTATAGAATTAGAGAGAAGTAGGTCTATATAACCATCAACTCTGGGACAGGTAGACTATAGAATTAAAGAGAAGTAGGTCTATATAACCATCAACTCTGGGACAGGTAGACTATAGAATTAGAGAGAAGTAGGTCTTATAACCATCAACTCTGGGACAGGTAGACTATAGAATTAGAGAGAAGTAAGTCTATATAACCATCAACTCTGGGACAGGTAGACTATAGAATTAGAGAGAAGTAGGTCTATATAATCATCAACTCTGAGACAGGTAGACTATAGAATTAGAGAGAAGTAGGTCTATATAACCATCAACTCTGGGACAGGTAGACTATAGAATTAGAGAGAAGTAAGTCTATATAACCATCAACTCTGGGACAGGTAGACTATAGAATTAGAGAGAAGTAAGTCTATATAACCATCAACTCTGAGACAGGTAGACTATAGAATTAGAGAGAAGTAGGTCTATATAACCATCAACTCTGGGACAGGTAGACTATAGAATTAGAGAGAAGTAAGTCTATATAACCATCAATTCTGAGACAGGTAGACTATAGAATTAGTGAGAAGTAAGTCTATATAAACATCAACTCTGGGACAGGTAGACTATAGAATTAGAGAGAAGTAGGTCTATATAACCATTAACTCTGAGACAGGTAGACTATAGAATTAGAGAGAAGTAGGTCTATATAACCATCAACACTGGGACAGGTAGACTATAGAATTAGAGAGAAGTAGGTCTATATAACCATCAACTCTGGGACAGGTAGACCATAGAATTAGAGAGAAGTAAGTCTATATAACCATCAACTCTGGGACAGGTAGACTATAGAATTAGAGAGAAGTAGGTCTATATAACCATCAACTCTGGGACAGGTAGACTATAGAATTAGTGAGAAGTAAGTCTATATAACCATCAACTCTGGGACAGGTAGACTATAGAATTAGAGAGAAGTAAGTCTATATAACCATCAACACAGGGACAGGTAGACTATAGAATTAGAGAGAAGTAGGTCTAATTAACCTTCAACTCTGGGACAGGTAGACTATAGAATTAGAGAGAAGTAGGTCTATATAACCTTCAACTCTGGGACAGGTAGACTATAGAATTAGAGGGAAGTAAGTCTATATAACCATCAACTCTGGGACAGGTAGACTATAGAATTAGAGGGAAGTAAGTCTATATAACCATCAACTCTGGGACAGGTAGACTATAGACTTAGAGAGAAGTAGGTCTATATAACCATCAACGCTGGGACAGGTAGACTATAGAATTAGAGAGAAGTAAGTCTATATAACCATCAACTCTGGGACAGTTAGACTATAGAATTAGAGAGAAGTAGGTCTATATAACCTTCAAATCTGGGACAGGTAGACTATAGAATTAGAGAGAAGTAGGTCTATATAACCATCAACTCTGGGACAGGTAGACTATAGAATTAGAGGGAAGTAGGTCTATATAACCATCAACTCTGGGACAGGTAGACCATAGAATTAAAGAGAAGTAGGTCTATATAACCATCAACACAGGGACAGGTAGACTATAGAATTAGAGAGAAGTAGGTCTATATAACCATCAACTCTGGGACAGGTAGACTATAGAATTAGAGAGAAGTAAGTCTATATAACCATTAACTCTGGGACAGGTAGACTATAGAATTAGAGAGTAGTAAGTCTATATAACCTTCAACTCTGGGACAGGTAGACTATAGAATTAGTGAGAAGTAGGTCTATATAACCTTCAACTCTGGGACAGGTAGACTATAGAATTAGAGAGAAGTCGGTCTATATAAACATCAAATCTGGGACAGGTAGACTATAGAATTAGAGAGAAGTAAGTCTATATAACCATCAACTCTGGGACAGGTAGACTATAGAATTAGTGAGAAGTAGGTCTATATAACCATCAACTCTGGGACAGGTAGACTATAGAATTAGAGAGAAGTAGGTCTATATAACCATCAACTCTGGGACAGGTAGACTATAGAATTAGAGAGAAGTAAGTCTATATAACCATTAACTCTGGGACAGGTAGACTATAGAATTAGAGAGTAGTAAGTCTATATAACCTACAACTCTGGGACAGGTAGACTATAGAATTAGAGAGAAGTAAGTCTATATAACCTTCAACTCTGGGACAGGTAGACTATAGAATTAGAGAGAAGTAGGTCTATATAACCATCAACACTGGGACAGGTAGACTATAGAATTAGAGAGAAGTAGGTCTATATAACCATCAACACTGGGACAGGTAGACTATAGAATTAGAGAGAAGTAGGTCTATATAACCATCAACTCTGGGACAGGTAGACTATAGAATTAGAGAGAAGTAAGTCTATATAACCATTAACTCTGGGACAGGTAGACTATAGAATTAGAGAGTAGTAAGTCTATATAACCTACAACTCTGGGACAGGTAGACTATAGAATTAGTGAGAAGTAGGTCTATATAACCATCAACTCTGGGACAGGTAGACTATAGAATTAGAGAGTAGTAAGTCTATATAACCTTCAACTCTGGGACAGGTAGACTATAGAATTAGAGAGAAGTAGGTCTATATAACCATCAACTCTGGGACAGGTAGACTATAGAATTAGAGAGAAGTAAGTCTATATAACCATCAACTCTGGGACAGGTAGACTATAGAATTAGAGAGAAGTAGGTCTATATAACCTTCAACTCTGGGACAGGTAGACCATAGAATTAGAGAGAAGTAAGTCTATATAACCATCAACTCTGGGACAGGTAGACTATAGAATTAGAGAGAAGTAGGTCTATATAACCTTCAACTCTGGGACAGGTAGACTATAGAATTAGAGAGAAGTAAGTCTATATAACCATCAACTCTGGGACAGGTAGACTATAGAATTAGAGAGAAGTAGGTCTATATAACCATCAACTCTGAGACAGGTAGACTATAGAATTAGTGAGAAGTAGGTCTATATAACCATCAACTCTGGGACAGGTAGACTATAGAATTAGTGAGAAGTAGGTCTATATAACCATCAACTTTGGGACAGGTAGACTATAGAATTAAAGAGAAGTAGGTCTATATAACCATCAACAACGGGACAGGTAGACTATAGAATTAGAGAGAAGTAAGTCTATATAACCATCAACACTGGGACAGGTAGAATATAGAATTAGAGAGAAGTCGGTCTATATAAACATCAAATCTGGGACAGGTAGACTATAGAATTAGAGAGAAGTAAGTCTATATAACCATCAACTCTGGGACAGGTAGACTATAGAATTAGTGAGAAGTAGGTCTATATAACCATCAACTCTGGGACAGGTAGACTATAGAATTAGAGAGAAGTAGGTCTATATAACCATCAACTCTGGGACAGGTAGACTATAGAATTAGAGAGAAGTAAGTCTATATAACCATTAACTCTGGGACAGATAGACTATAGAATTAGAGAGTAGTAAGTCTATATAACCTACAACTCTGGGACAGGTAGACTATAGAATTAGAGAGAAGTAAGTCTATATAACCTTCAACTCTGGGACAGGTAGACTATAGAATTAGTGAGAAGTAGGTCTATATAACCATCAACTCTGGGACAGGTAGACTATAGAATTAAAGAGAAGTAGGTCTATACAACCATCAACTCTGGGACAGGTAGACTATAGAATTAGAGAGAAGTAGTTCTATATAACCATCAACACTGGGACAGGTAGACCATAGAATTAGAGAGAAGTAGTTCTATATAACCATCAACTCTGGGACAGGTAGACTATAGAATTAGAGAGAAGTAGGTCTATATAACCATCAACACTGGGACAGGTAGACCATAGAATTAGAGAGAAGTAAGTCTATATAACCATCAACTCTGGGACAGGTAGACTATAGAATTAGAGAAGTAGGTCTATATAACCATCAACTCTGGGACAGGTAGACTATAGAATTAGAGAGAAGTCTATATAACCATCAACTCTGGGACAGGTAGACTATAGAATTAGAGAGAAGTAGGTCTATATAACCATCAACTCTGGGACAGGTAGACTATAGAATTAGAGAGAAGTAAGTCTATATAACCATCAACTCTGGGACAGGTAGACTATAGAATTAGAGAGAAGTAGGTCTATATAACCATTAACTCTGGGACAGGTAGACTATAGAATTAGAGAGAAGTAGGTCTATATAACCATCAACTCTGGGACAGGTAGACTATAGAATTAGTGAGAAGTAGGTCTATATAACCATTAACTATGGGACAGGTAGACTATAGAATTAGAGAGAAGTAGGTCTATATAACCATCAACACTGGGACAGGTAGACCATAGAATTAGAGAGTAGTAAGTCTATATAACCATCAACTCTGGGACAGGTAGACTATAGAATTAAAGAGAAGTAGGTCTATATAACCATCAATTCTGGGACAGGTAGACTATAGAATTAGTGAGAAGTAGGTCTACATAACCATTAACTCTGGGACAGGTAGACTATAGAATTAGAGAGTAGTAAGTCTATATAACCTTCAACTCTGGGACAGATAGACTATAGAATTAGAGAGAAGTAAGTCTATATAACCTTAAACTCTGGGACAGGTAGACTATAGAATTAGTGAGAAGTAGGTCTATATAACCATCAACTCTGGGACAGGTAGACTATAGAATTAGAGAGTAGTAAGTCTATATAACCTTCAACTCTGGGACAGATAGACTATAGAATTAGAGAGAAGTAGGTCTATATAACCATTAACTCTGGGACAGGTAGACTATATAATTAGTGAGAAGTAGGTCTATATACCCATCAACTCTGGGACAGGTAGACTAAAGAATTAGAGAGAAGTAAGTCTATATAACCATCAATTCGGGGACAGGTAGACTATAGAATTAAAGAGAAGTAGGTCTATATAACCATCAATTCTGGGACAAGTAGACTATAGAATTAGTGAGAAGTAGGTCTATATAACCATTAACTCTGGGACAGGTAGACTATAGAATTAGAGAATAGTAAGTCTATATAACCTTCAACTCTGGGACAGGTAGACTATAGAATTAGAGAGAAGTAAGTCTATATAACCTTCAACTCTGGGACAGGTAGACTATAGAATTAGAGAGAAGTAAGTCTATATAACCATCAACTCTGGGACAGGTAGACTATAGAATTAGAGAGAAGTAGGTCTATATAACCTTCACTTCTGGGACAGGTAGACTATAGAATTAGTGAGAAGTAGGTCTATATAACCATCAACTCTGGGACAGGTAGACTATATAATTAGAGAGAAGTAGGTCTATATAACCATCAACTCTGGGACAGGTAGACTATAGAATTAGAGAGAAGTAGGTCTATATAACCATCAACTCTGGGACAGGCAGACTATAGAATTAAAGAGAAGTAGGTCTATATAACCATCAACTCTGGGACAGGTAGACTATAGAATTAGAGAGAAGTATGTCTATATAACCATCAACTCTGGGACAGATAGACTATAGAATTAGAGAGAAGTAGGTCTATATAACCATGAACTCTGGGACAGGTAGACTATAGAATTAGAGAGAAGTAGGTCTATATAACCATCAACTCTGGGACAGGTAGACTATAGAATTAGAGAGAAGTAGGTCTATATAACCATCAACTCTGGGACAGGTAGACTATAGAATTAGTGAGAAGTAGGTCTATATAACCATCAACACTGGGACAGGTAGACTATAGAATTAGAGAGAAATAGGTCTATATAACCATCAACTCTGGGACAGGTAGACTATAGAATTAAAGAGAAGTAGGTCTATATAACCATTAACTCTGGGACAGGTAGACTATAGAATTAGAGAGAAGTAAGTCTATATAACCATCAATTCGGGGACAGGTAGACTATAGAATTAGAGAGAAGTAGGTCTATATAACCATCAACTCTGGGACAGGTAGACTTTAGAATTAGAGAGAAGTATGTCTATATAACCATCAACTCTGGGATAGGTAGACTATAGAATTAGAGAGAAGTAGGTCTATATAACCATCAACTCTGGGACAGGTAGACTATAGAATTAGAGAGAAGTAAGTCTATATAACCATCAATTCTGGGACAGGTAGACTATAGAATTAGTGAGAAGTAGGTCTATATAACCATCAACTCTGAGACAGGTAGACTATAGAATTAGAGAGAAGTAGGTCTATATAACCATCAACTCTGGAACAGGTAGACTATAGAATTAGAGAGAAGTAAGTCTATATAACCATCAACTCTGGGACAGGTAGACTATAGAATTAGAGAGAAGTAAGTCTATATAACCATCAACTCTGGGACAGGTAGACCATAGAATTAGAGAGAAGTAGGTCTATATAACCATCAACTCTGGGACAGGTAGACTATAGAATTAAAGAGAAGTAGGTCTATATAACCATCAACTCTGGGACAGGTAGACTATAGAATTAGAGAGAAGTAGGTCTATATAACCATCAACTCTGAGACAGGTAGACTATAGAATTAGTGAGAAGTAGCTCTATATAACCATCAACTCTGGGACAGGTAGACTATAGAATTAGTGAGAAGTAGGTCTATATAACCATCAACTTTGGGACAGGTAGACTATAGAATTAAAGAGAAGTAGGTCTATATAACCATTAACTCTGAGACAGGTAGACTATAGAATTAGAGAGAAGTAGGTCTATATAACCATCAACACTGGGACAGGTAGACTATAGAATTAGAGAGAAGTAGGTCTATATAACCATCAACTCTGGGACAGGTAGACTATAGAATTAGAGAGAAGTAGGTCTATATAACCATCAACACTGGGACAGGTAGACTATAGAATTAGTGATAAGTAAGTCTATATAACCATCAACACTGGGACAGGTAGACTATAGAATTAGAGAGAAGTAGTTCTATATAACCATCAACTCTGGGACAGGTAGACTATAGAATTAGAGAGAAGTAGTTCTATATAACCATCAACACTGGGACAGGTAGACCATAGAATTAGAGAGAAGTAGTTCTATATAACCATCAACTCTGGGACAGGTAGACTATAGAATTAGAGAGAAGTAGGTCTATATAACCATCAACACTGGGACAGGTAGACCATAGAATTAGAGAGAAGTAAGTCTATATAACCATCAACTCTGGGACAGGTAGACTATAGAATTAGAGAAGTAGGTCTATATAACCATCAACTCTGGGACAGGTAGACTATAGAATTAGAGAGAAGTAGGTCTATATAACCATCAACTCTGGGACAGGTAGACTATAGAATTAGAGAGAAGTAGGTCTATATAACCATCAACTCTGGGACAGGTAGACTATAGAATTAGAGAGAAGTAGGTCTATATAACCATCAACTCTGGGACAGGTAGACTATAGAATTAGAGAGAAGTAGGTCTATATAACCATCAATTCTGGGACAGGTAGACTATAGAATTAGTGAGAAGTAGGTCTATATAACCTTCAACTCTGGGACAGGTAGACTATAGAATTAGAGAGAAGTAGGTCTATATAACCATTAACTCTGGGACAGGTAGACTATAGAATTAGAGAGAAGTAGGTCTATATAACCATTAACTCTGGGACAGGTAGACTATAGAATTAGAGAGAAGTAGGTCTATATAACCATTAACTCTGGGACAGGTAGACTATATAATTAGTGAGAAGTAGGTCTATATAACCATTAACTCTGGGACAGGTAGACTATAGAATTAGAGAGAAGTAGGTCTATATAACCATCAACTCTGGGACAGGTAGACTATAGAATTAGTGAGAAGTAGGTCTATATAACCATTAACTCTGGGACAGGTAGACTATAGAATTAGAGAGAAGTAGGTCTATATAACCATCAACACTGGGACAGGTAGACCATAGAATTAGAGAGTAGTAAGTCTATATAACCATCAACTCTGGGACAGGTAGACTATAGAATTAAAGAGAAGTAGGTCTATATAACCATCAATTCTGCGACAGGTAGACTATAGAATTAGTGAGAAGTAGGTCTATATAACCATTAACTCTGGGACAGGTAGACTATAGAATTAGAGAGTAGTAAGTCTATATAACCTTCAACTCCGGGACAGGTAGACTATAGAATTAGAGAGAAGTAAGTCTATATAACCTTCAACTCTGGGACAGGTAGACTATAGAATTAGTGAGAAGTAGGTCTATATAACCATCAACTCTGGGACAGGTAGACTATAGAATTAGAGAGTAGTAAGTCTATATAACCTTCAACTCTGGGACAGGTAGACTATAGAATTAGAGAGAAGTAAGTCTATATAATCATCAACTCTGGGACAGGTAGACTATAGAATTAGAGAGAAGTAGGTCTATATAACCTTCAACTCTGGGACAGGTAGACTATAGAATTAGTGAGAAATAGGTCTATATAACCATCAACTCTGGGACAGGTAGACTATAGAATTAGAGAGAAGTAGGTCTATATAACCATCAACACTGGGACAGGTAGACTATAGAATTAGAGAGAAGTAGGTCTATATAACCATTAAATCTGGGACAGGTAGACTATAGAATTAGAGAGAAGTAGGTCTATATAACCATCAACACTGGGACAGGTAGACTATAGAATTAGAGAGAAGTAGGTCTCTATAACCATTAAATCTGGGACAGGTAGACTATAGAATTAAAGAGAAGTAGGTCTATATAACCATCAACTCTGGGACAGGTAGACTATAGAATTAGCGAGAAGTAGGTCTATATAACCATCAACTCTGGGACAGGTAGACTATAGAATTAGAGAGAAGTAGGTCTATATAACCATCAACACTGGGACAGGTAGACTATAGAATTAGAGAGAAGTAGGTCTATATAACCATCAACTCTGGGACAGGTAGACTATAGAATTAGAGAGAAGTAGGTCTATATAACCATCAACTCTGGGACAGGTAGACTATAGAATTAGAGAGAAGTATGTCTATATAACCATCAACACTGGGACAGGTAGACTATAGAATTAGAGAGAAGTAAGTCTATATAACCATCAACTCTGGGACAGGTAGACTATAGAATTAGAGAGAAGTAGGTCTATATAACCATTAAATCTGGGACAGGTAGACTATAGAATAAGAGAGAAGTAAGTCTATATAACCATCAACTCTGGGACAGGTAGACTATAGAATTAGAGAGAAGTAGGTCTAGATAACCATCAACTCTGGGACAGGTAGACTATAGAATTAGAGAGAAGTAGGTCTATATAACCATCAACACTGGGACAGGTTGACTATAGAATTAGAGAGAAGTAGGTCTATATAACCATCAACTCTGGGACAGGTAGACTATAGAATTAGAGAGAAGTAGGTCTATATAACCATCAACACTGGGACAGGTAGACTATAGAATTAGTGAGAAGTAAGTCTATATAACCATCAACACTGGGACAGGTAGACTATAGAATTAGAGAGAAGTAGTTCTATATAACCATCAACTCTGGGACAGGTAGACTATAGAATTAGAGAGAAGTAGTTCTATATAACCATCAACACTGGGACAGGTAGACCATAGAATTAGAGAGAAGTAGTTCTATATAACCATCAACTCTGGGACAGGTAGACTATAGAATTAGAGAGAAGTAGGTCTATATAACCATCAACACTGGGACAGGTAGACCATAGAATTAGAGAGAAGTAAGTCTATATAACCATCAACTCTGGGACAGGTAGACTATAGAATTAGAGAAGTAGGTCTATATAACCATCAACTCTGGGACAGGTAGACTATAGAATTAGAGAGAAGTAGGTCTATATAACCATCAACTCTGGGACAGGTAGACTATAGAATTAGAGAGAAGTAGGTCTATATAACCATCAACTCTGGGACAGGTAGACTATAGAATTAGAGAGAAGTAGGTCTATATAACCATCAACTCTGGGACAGGTAGACTATAGAATTAGAGAGAAGTAGGTCTATATAACCATCAATTCTGGGACAGGTAGACTATAGAATTAGTGAGAAGTAGGTCTATATAACCTTCAACTCTGGGACAGGTAGACTATAGAATTAGAGAGAAGTAGGTCTATATAACCATTAACTCTGGGACAGGTAGACTATAGAATTAGAGAGAAGTAGGTCTATATAACCATTAACTCTGGGACAGGTAGACTATAGAATTAGAGAGAAGTAGGTCTATATAACCATTAACTCTGGGACAGGTAGACTATATAATTAGTGAGAAGTAGGTCTATATAACCATTAACTCTGGGACAGGTAGACTATAGAATTAGAGAGAAGTAGGTCTATATAACCATCAACTCTGGGACAGGTAGACTATAGAATTAGTGAGAAGTAGGTCTATATAACCATTAACTCTGGGACAGGTAGACTATAGAATTAGAGAGAAGTAGGTCTATATAACCATCAACACTGGGACAGGTAGACCATAGAATTAGAGAGTAGTAAGTCTATATAACCATCAACTCTGGGACAGGTAGACTATAGAATTAAAGAGAAGTAGGTCTATATAACCATCAATTCTGCGACAGGTAGACTATAGAATTAGTGAGAAGTAGGTCTATATAACCATTAACTCTGGGACAGGTAGACTATAGAATTAGAGAGTAGTAAGTCTATATAACCTTCAACTCCGGGACAGGTAGACTATAGAATTAGAGAGAAGTAAGTCTATATAACCTTCAACTCTGGGACAGGTAGACTATAGAATTAGTGAGAAGTAGGTCTATATAACCATCAATTCTGGGACAGGTAGACTATAGAATTAGAGAGTAGTAAGTCTATATAACCTTCAACTCTGGGACAGGTAGACTATAGAATTAGAGAGAAGTAAGTCTATATAATCATCAACTCTGGGACAGGTAGACTATAGAATTAGAGAGAAGTAGGTCTATATAACCTTCAACTCTGGGACAGGTAGACTATAGAATTAGTGAGAAATAGGTCTATATAACCATCAACTCTGGGACAGGTAGACTATAGAATTAGAGAGAAGTAGGTCTATATAACCATCAACACTGGGACAGGTAGACTATAGAATTAGAGAGAAGTAGGTCTATATAACCATTAAATCTGGGACAGGTAGACTATAGAATTAGAGAGAAGTAGGTCTATATAACCATCAACACTGGGACAGGTAGACTATAGAATTAGAGAGAAGTAGGTCTCTATAACCATTAAATCTGGGACAGGTAGACTATAGAATTAAAGAGAAGTAGGTCTATATAACCATCAACTCTGGGACAGGTAGACTATAGAATTAGCGAGAAGTAGGTCTATATAACCATCAACTCTGGGACAGGTAGACTATAGAATTAGAGAGAAGTAGGTCTATATAACCATCAACACTGGGACAGGTAGACTATAGAATTAGAGAGAAGTAGGTCTATATAACCATCAACTCTGGGACAGGTAGACTATAGAATTAGAGAGAAGTAGGTCTATATAACCATCAACTCTGGGACAGGTAGACTATAGAATTAGAGAGAAGTATGTCTATATAACCATCAACACTGGGACAGGTAGACTATAGAATTAGAGAGAAGTAAGTCTATATAACCATCAACACTGGGACAGGTAGACTATAGAATTAGAGAGAAGTAGGTCTGTATAACCATTAAATCTGGGACAGGTAGACTATAGAATAAGAGAGAAGTAAGTCTATATAACCATCAACTCTGGGACAGGTAGACTATAGAATTAGAGAGAAGTAGGTCTAGATAACCATCAACTCTGGGACAGGTAGACTATAGAATTAGAGAGAAGTAGGTCTATATAACCATCAACACTGGGACAGGTTGACTATAGAATTAGAGAGAAGTAGGTCTATATAACCATCAACTCTGGGACAGGTAGACTATAGAATAAGAGAGAAGTAAGTCTATATAACCATCAACTCTGGGACAGGTAGACCATAGAATTAGAGAGAAGTAGGTCTATATAACCATCAACTCTGGGACAGGTAGACTATAGAATTAGAGAGAAGTAGGTCTATATAACCATCAACTCTGGGACAGTTAGACTATAGAATTAGAGAGAAGTAGGTCTATATAACCATCAACTCTGGGACAGGTAGACCATAGAATTAGAGAGAAGTAGGTCTATATAACCATCAACTCTGGGACAGGTAGACTATAGAATTAGAGAGAAGTATGTCTATATAACCATCAACTCTGGGACAGGTAGACTATAGAATTAGAGAGAAGTAGGTCTATATAACCATCAACTCTGGGACAGGTAGACTATAGAATTAGAGAGAAGTAAGTCTATATAACCATCAACTCTGGGACAGGTAGACTATAGAATTAGAGAGAAGTAAGTCTATATAACCATCAACTCTGGGACAGGTAGACTATAGAATTAGAGAGAAGTAGGTGTAATTAATCATTAACTCTGGGACAGGTAGACTATAGAATTAGAGAGAAGTAAGTCTATATAACCATCAACTCTGGGACAGGTAGACTATAGAATTAGAGAGAAGTAGGTCTATATAACCATTAAATCTGGGACAGGTAGACTATAGAATTAGAGAGAAGTAGGTCTATATAACCATCAACACTGGGACAGGTAGACTATAGAATTAGAGAGAAGTAGGTCTCTATAACCATTAAATCTGGGACAGGTAGACTATAGAATTAAAGAGAAGTAGGTCTATATAACCATCAACTCTGGGACAGGTAGACTATAGAATTAGCGAGAAGTAGGTCTATATAACCATCAACTCTGGGACAGGTAGACTATAGAATTAGAGAGAAGTAGGTCTATATAACCATCAACACTGGGACAGGTAGATTATAGAATTAGAGAGAAGTAGGTCTATATAACCATCAACTCTGGGACAGGTAGACTATAGAATTAGAGAGAAGTAGGTCTATATAACCATCAACTCTGGGACAGGTAGACTATAGAATTAGAGAGAAGTATGTCTATATAACCATCAACACTGGGACAGGTAGACTATAGAATTAGAGAGAAGTAAGTCTATATAACCATCAACTCTGGGACAGGTAGACTATAGAATTAGAGAGAAGTAGGTCTATATAACCATCAACTCTGGGACAGGTAGACTATAGAATTAGAGAGAAGTAGGTCTATATAACCATCAACTCTGGGACAGGTAGACTATAGAATTAGAGAGAAGTAGGTCTATATAACCATCAACTCTGGGACAGGTAGACTATAGAATTAGAGAGAAGTAGGTCTATATAACCATCAACTCTGGGACAGGTAGACTATAGAATTAGAGAGAAGTAAGTTTATATATCAATCAACTCTGGGACAGGTAGACTATAGAATTAGAGAGAAGTAAGTTTATATATCAATCAACTCTGGGACAGGTAGACTATAGAATTAGAGAGAAGTAAGTCTATATAACCATCAACTCTGGGACAGGTAGACTATAGAATTAGAGAGAAGTAAGTCTATATAACCATCAACTCTGGGACAGGTAGACTATAGAATTAGAGAGAAGTAGGTCTATATAACCATCAACTCTGGGACAGGTAGACTATAGAATTAGAGAGAAGTAAGTCTATATAACCATCAACTCTGGGACAGGTAGACTATAGAATTAGAGAGAAGTAGGTCTATATAACCATCAACTCTGGGACAGGTAGACTATAGAATTAGAGAGAAGTAGGTCTATATAACCATCAACTCTGGGACAGGTAGACTATAGAATTAGAGAGAAGTAGGTCTATATAACCATTAAATCTGGGACAGGTAGACTATAGAATTAGAGAGAAGTAAGTCTATATAACCATCAACTCTGGGACAGTTAGACTATAGAATTAGAGAGAAGTAGGTCTATATAACCATCAACTCTGGGACAGGTAGACTATAGAATTAGAGAGAAGTAAGTCTATATAACCATCAACTCTGGGACAGGTAGACCAGAGAATTAGAGAGAAGTAGGTCTATATAACCATCAACTCTGGGACAGGTAGACTATAGAATTAGAGAGAAGTAAGTCTATATAACCATCAACTCTGGGACAGGTAGACTATAGAATTAGAGGGAAGTAGGTCTATATAACCATCAACTCTGGGACAGGTAGACTATAGAATTAGAGAGAAGTAGGTCTATATAACCATCAACTCTGGGACAGGTAGACTATAGAATTAGAGAGAAGTAAGTCTATATAACCATCAACTCTGGGACAGGTAGACTATAGAATTAGAGAGAAGTAGGTCTATATAACCATCAACTCTGGGACAGGTAGACTATAGAATTAGAGAGAAGTAAGTCTATATAACCATCAACTCTGGGACAGGTAGACTATAGAATTAGAGAGAAGTTGGTCTATATAACCATTAAATCTGGCACAAGTAGACTATAGAATTAGAGAGAAGTAGGTCTTTATAACCATCAACTCTGGGACAGGTAGACCATGGAATTAGAGAGAAGTAGGTCTATATAACCATCAACTCTGGGACAGGTAGACTATAGAATTAGAGAGAAGTAAGTCTATATAACCATCAACTCTGGGACAGGTAGACTATAGAATTAGAGAGAAGTAGGTCTATATAACCATCAACTCTGGGACAGGTAGACTATAGAATTAGAGAGAAGTAGGTCTATATAACCATTAAATCTGGGACAGGTAGACTATAGAATTAGAGAGAAGTAGGTCTATATAACCATCAACTCTGGGACAGGTAGACTATAGAATTAGAGAGAAGTAAGTCTATATAACCATCAACTCTGGGACAGGTAGACTATAGAATTAGAGAGAAGTAAGTCTATATAACCATCAACTCTGGGACAGGTAGACTATAGAATTAGAAAGAAGTAGGTGTAATTAATCATTAACTCTGGGACAGGTAGACTATAGAATTAGAGAGAAGTAAGTCTAAATAACCATCAACTCTGAGACAGGTAGACTATAGAACTAGAGAGAAGTAAGTCTATATAACCATCAACTCTGGGACAGGTAGACTATAGAATGAAAGAGAAGTAGGTCTATATAACCATCAACTCTGGGACAGGTAGACCATAGAATTAGAGAGAAGTAGGTCTATATAACCATCAACCCTGGGACAGGTAGACTATAGAATTAGAGAGAAGTAAGTTTATATATCAATCAACTCTGGGACAGGTAGACTATAGAATTAGAGAGAAGTAAGTCTATATAACCATCAACTCTGGGACAGGTAGACTATAGAATTAGAGAGAAGTAAGTCTATATAACCATCAACTCTGGGACAGGTAGACTATAGAATTAGAGAGAAGTAGGTCTATATAACCATCAACTCTGGGACAGGTAGACTATAGAATTAGAGAGAAGTAGGTCTATATAACCATCAACTCTGGGACAGGTAGACTATAGAATTAGAGAGAAGTAGGTCTATATAACCATCAACTCTGGGACAGGTAGACTATAGAATTAGAGAGAAGTAGGTCTATATAACCATCAACTCTGGGACAGGTAGACTATAGAATTAGAGAGAAGTAGGTCTATATAACCATTAAATCTGGGACAGGTAGACTATAGAATTAGAGAGAAGTAAGTCTATATAACCATCAACTCTGGGACAGGTAGACTATAGAATTAGAGAGAAGTAGGTCTATATAACCATCAACTCTGGGACAGGTAGACTATAGAATTAGAGAGAAGTAAGTCTATATAACCATCAACTCTGGGACAGGTAGACCAGAGAATTAGAGAGAAGTAGGTCTATATAACCATCAACTCTGGGACAGGTAGACTATAGAATTAGAGAGAAGTAAGTCTATATAACCATCAACTCTGGGACAGGTAGACTATAGAATTAGAGGGAAGTAGGTCTATATAACCATCAACTCTGGGACAGGTAGACTATAGAATTAGAGAGAAGTAGGTCTATATAACCATCAACTCTGGGACAGGTAGACTATAGAATTAGAGAGAAGTAAGTCTATATAACCATCAACTCTGGGACAGGTAGACTATAGAATTAGAGAGAAGTAGGTCTATATAACCATCAACTCTGGGACAGGTAGACTATAGAATTAGAGAGAAGTAAGTCTATATAACCATCAACTCTGGGACAGGTACACTATAGGATTAGAGAGAAGTAAGTCTATATAACCATCAACTCTGGGACAGGTAGACTATAGAATTAGAGAGAAGTAGGTCTATATAACCATTAAATCTGGGACAGGTAGACTATAGAATTAGAGAGAAGTAAGTCTATATAACCATCAACTCTGGGACAGGTAGACTATAGAATTAGAGAGAAGTAGGTCTATATAACCATCAACTCTGGGACAGGTAGACTATAGAATTAGAGAGAAGTAGGTCTATATAACCATTAAATCTGGGACAGGTAGACTATAGAATTAGAGAGAAGTATGTCTATATAACCATCAACTCTGGGACAGGTAGACTATATAATTAGTGAGAAGTAGGTCTATATAACCATCAACTCTGGGACAGGTAGACTATAGAATTAGAGAGAAGTAAGTCTATATAACCATCAACTCTGGGACAGGTAGACTATAGAATTAGAGAGAAGTAGGTCTATATAACCATTAACTCTGGGACAGGTAGACTATAGAATTAGAGAGAAGTAGGTCTATATAACCATCAACTCTGGGACAGGTAGACTATAGAATTAGAGAGAAGTAGGTCTATATAACCATCAACTCTGGGACAGGTAGACCAGAGAATTAGAGAGAAGTAAGTCTATATAACCATCAACTCTGGGACAGGTAGACTATAGAATTAGAGAGAAGTAGGTCTATATAACCATTAAATCTGGGACAGGTAGACTATAGAATAAGAGAGAAGTAAGTCTATATAACCATCAACTCTGGGACAGGTAGACTATAGAATTAGAGAGAAGTAGGTCTAGATAACCATCAACTCTGGGACAGGTAGACTATAGAATTAGAGGGAAGTAGGTCTATATAACCATCAACTCTGGGACAGGTAGACTATAGAATTAGAGAGAAGTAGGTCTATATAACCATCAACTCTGGGACAGGTAGACTATAGAATTAGAGAGAAGTAAGTCTATATAACCATCAACTCTGGGACAGGTAGACTATAGAATTAGAGAGAAGTAGGTCTATATAACCATCAACTCTGGGACAGGTAGACTATAGAATTAGAGAGAAGTAAGTCTATATAACCATCAACTCTGGGACAGGTGGACTATAGAATTAGAGAGAAGTTGGTCTATATAACCATTAAATCTGGCACAAGTAGACTATAGAATTAGAGAGAAGTAGGTCTTTATAACCATCAACTCTGGGACAGGTAGACCATAGAATTAGAGAGAAGTAGGTCTATATAACCATCAACTCTGGGACAGGTAGACTATAGAATTAGAGAGAAGTAAGTCTATATAACCATCAACTCTGGGACAGGTAGACTATAGAATTAGAGAGAAGTAGGTCTATATAACCATCAACTCTGGGACAGGTAGACTATAGAATTAGAGAGAAGTAGGTCTATATAACCATTAAATCTGGGACAGGTAGACTATAGAATTAGAGAGAAGTAGGTCTATATAACCATCAACTCTGGGACAGGTAGACTATAGAATAAGAGAGAAGTAAGTCTATATAACCATCAACTCTGGGACAGGTAGACCATAGAATTAGAGAGAAGTAGGTCTATATAACCATCAACTCTGGGACAGGTAGACTATAGAATTAGAGAGAAGTAGGTCTATATAACCATCAACTCTGGGACAGTTAGACTATAGAATTAGAGAGAAGTAGGTCTATATAACCATCAACTCTGGGACAGGTAGACCATATAATTAGAGAGAAGTAGGTCTATATAACCATCAACTCTGGGACAGGTAGACTATAGAATTAGAGAGAAGTATGTCTATATAACCATCAACTCTGGGACAGGTAGACTATAGAATTAGAGAGAAGTAGGTCTATATAACCATCAACTCTGGGACAGGTAGACTATAGAATTAGAGAGAAGTAAGTCTATATAACCATCAACTCTGGGATAGGTAGACTATAGAATTAGAGAGAAGTAAGTCTATATAACCATCAACTCTGGGACAGGTAGACTATAGAATTAGAGAGAAGTAGGTGTAATTAATCATTAACTCTGGGACAGGTAGACTATAGAATTAGAGAGAAGTAAGTCTAAATAACCATCAACTCTGAGACAGGTAGACTATAGAATTAGAGAGAAGTAAGTCTATATAACCATCAACTCTGGGACAGGTAGACTATAGAATTAGAGAGAAGTTGGTCTATATAACCATTAAATCTGGCACAAGTAGACTATAGAATTAGAGAGAAGTAGGTCTTTATAACCATCAACTCTGGGACAGGTAGACCATAGAATTAGAGAGAAGTAGGTCTATATAACCATCAACTCTGGGACAGGTAGACTATAGAATTAGAGAGAAGTAAGTCTATATAACCATCAACTCTGGGACAGGTAGACTATAGAATTAGAGAGAAGTAGGTCTATATAACCATCAACTCTGGGACAGGTAGACTATAGAATTAGAGAGAAGTAGGTCTATATAACCATTAAATCTGGGACAGGTAGACTATAGAATTAGAGAGAAGTAGGTCTATATAACCATCAACTCTGGGACAGGTAGACTATAGAATAAGAGAGAAGTAAGTCTATATAACCATCAACTCTGGGACAGGTAGACCATAGAATTAGAGAGAAGTAGGTCTATATAACCATCAACTCTGGGACAGGTAGACTATAGAATTAGAGAGAAGTAGGTCTATATAACCATCAAATCTGGGACAGTTAGACTATAGAATTAGAGAGAAGTAGGTCTATATAACCATCAACTCTGGGACAGGTAGACCATAGAATTAGAGAGAAGTAGGTCTATATATCCATCAACTCTGGGACAGGTAGACTATAGAATTAGAGAGAAGTATGTCTATATAACCATCAACTCTGGGACAGGTAGACTATAGAATTAGAGAGAAGTAGGTCTATATAACCATCAACTCTGGGACAGGTAGACTATAGAATTAGAGAGAAGTAAGTCTATATAACCATCAACTCTGGGACAGGTAGACTATAGAATTAGAGAGAAGTAAGTCTATATAACCATCAACTCTGGGACAGGTAGACTATAGAATTAGAGAGAAGTAGGTGTAATTAATCATTAACTCTAGGACAGGTAGACTATAGAATTAGAGAGAAGTAAGTTTATATATCAATCAACTCTGGGACAGGTAGACTATAGAATTAGAGAGAATTAAGTCTATATAACCATCAACTCTGGGACAGGTAGACTATAGAATTAGAGAGAAGTAAGTCTATATAACCATCAACTCTGGGACAGGTAGACCAGAGTATTAGAGAGAAGTAGGTCTATATAACCATCAACTCTGGGACAGGTAGACTATAGAATTAGAGAGAAGTAAGTCTATATAACCATCAACTCTGGGACAGGTAGACTATAGAATTAGAGGGAAGTAGGTCTATATAACCATCAACTCTGGGACAGGTAGACTATAGAATTAGAGAGAAGTAGGTCTATATAAACATCAACTCTGGGACAGGTAGACTATAGAATTAGAGAGAAGTAAGTCTATATAACCATCAACTCTGGGACAGGTAGACTATAGAATTAGAGAGAAGTAGGTCTATATAACCATCAACTCTGGGACAGGTAGACTATAGAATTAGAGAGAAGTAAGTCTATATAACCATCAACTCTGGGACAGGTAGACTATAGAATTAGAGGGAAGTAGGTCTATATAACCATCAACCCTGGGACAGGTAGACTATAGAATTAGAGAGAAGTAGGTCTATATAACCATCAACTCTGGGACAGGTAGACTATAGAATTAGAGAGAAGTAAGTCTATATAACCATCAACTCTGGGACAGGTAGACTATAGAATTAGAGAGAAGTAGGTCTATATAACCATCAACTCTGGGACAGGTAGACTATAGAATTAGAGAGAAGTAAGTCTATATAACCATCAACTCTGGGACAGGTAGACTATAGGATTAGAGAGAAGTAAGTCTATATAACCATCAACTCTGGGACAGGTAGACTATAGAATTAGAGAGAAGTAGGTCTATATAACCATTAAATCTGGGACAGGTAGACTATAAAATTAGAGAGAAGTAAGTCTATATAACCATCAACTCTGGGACAGGTAGACTATAGAATTAGAGAGAAGTTGGTCTATATAACCATTAAATCTGGCACAAGTAGACTATAGAATTAGAGAGAAGTAGGTCTTTATAACCATCAACTCTGGGACAGGTAGACCATAGAATTAGAGAGAAGTAAGTCTATATAACCATCAACTCTGGGACAGGTAGACTATAGAATTAGAGAGAAGTAAGTCTATATAACCATCAACTCTGGGACAGGTAGACTATAAAATTAGAGAGAAGTAGGTCTATATAACCATCAACTCTGGGACAGGTAGACTATAGAATTAGAGAGAAGTAGGTCTATATAACCATTAAATCTGGGACAGGTAGACTATAGAATTAGAGAGAAGTAGGTCTATATAACCATCAACTCTGGGACAGATAGACTATAGAATTAAAGAGAAGTAGGTCTATATAACCATCAACACTGGGACACGTAGACTATAGAATTAGAGAGAAGTAAGTCTAAATAACCATCAACTCTGAGACAGGTAGACTATAGAATTAGAGAGAAGTAAGTCTATATAACCATCAACTCTGGGACAGATAGACTATAGAATGAAAGAGAAGTAGGTCTATATAACCATCAACTCTGGGACAGGTAGACCATAGAATTAGAGAGAAGTAGGTCTATATAACCATCAACTCTGGGACAGGTAGACTATAGAATTAGAGAGAAGTAGGTCTATATAACCATCAACTCTGGGACAGGTAGACTATAGAATTAGAGAGAAGTAAGTCTATATAACCATCAACTCTGGGACAGGTAGACCATAGAATTAGAGAGAAGTAGGTCTATATAACCATCAACACTGGGACAGGTAGACTATAGAATTAGAGAGAAGTAAGTCTATATTACCATCAACACTGGGACAGGTAGACTATAGAATTAGGGAGAAGTAGGTCTATATAACCATTAAATCTGGGACAGGTAGACTATAGAATTAGAGAGAAGTAGGTCTATATAACCATCAACTCTGGGACAGGTAGACCATAGAATTAGAGAGAAGTAAGTCTATATAACCATCAACTCTGGGACAGGTAGACTATAGAATTAGAGAGAAGTAAGTCTATATAACCATCAACTCTGGGACAGGTAGACTATAGAATTAGAGAGAAGTAGGTCTATATAACCATCAACTCTGGGACAGGTAGACTATAGAATTAGAGAGAAGTAAGTCTATATACCCATTAATCTGGGACAGGTAGACTATAGAATTAGAGAGAAGTAGGTCTATATAACCATCAACACTGGGACAGGTAGACTATAGAATTAGAGAGAAGTAAGTCTATATAACCATCAACACTGGGACAGGTAGACTATAGAATTAGAGAGAAGTAGGTCTATATAAGCATCAACTCTGGGACAGGTAGACTATAGAATTAGAGAGAAGTAAGTCTATATAACCATCAACACTGGGACAGGTAGACTATAGAATTAGAGAGAAGTAAGTCTATATAACCATCAACACTGGGACAGGTAGACTATAGAATTAGAGAGAAGTAAGTCTATATAACCATCAACTCTGGGACAGATAGACTATAGAATGAAAGAGAAGTAGGTCTATATAACCATCAACTCTGGGACAGGTAGACCATAGAATTAGACAGAAGTAGGTCTATATAACCATCAACTCTGGGACAGGTAGACTATAGAATTAGAGAGAAGTAGGTCTATATAACCATCAACTCTGGGACAGGTAGACTATAGAATTAGAGAGAAGTAAGTCTATATAACCATCAACTCTGGGACAGGTAGACCATAGAATTAGAGAGAAGTAGGTCTAAATAACCATCAACACTGGGACAGGTAGACTATAGAATTAGAGAGAAGTAAGTCTATATTACCATCAACACTGGGACAGGTAGACTATAGAATTAGGGAGAAGTAGGTCTATATAACCATTAAATCTGGGACAGGTAGACTATAGAATTAGAGAGAAGTAGGTCTATATAACCATCAACTCTGGGACAGGTAGACCATAGAATTAGAGAGAAGTAAGTCTATATAACCATCAACTCTGGGACAGGTAGACTATAGAATTAGAGAGAAGTAAGTCTATATAACCATCAACTCTGGGACAGGTAGACTATAGAATTAGAGAGAAGTAGGTCTATATAACCATCAACTCTGGGACAGGTAGACTATAGAATTAGAGAGAAGTAAGTCTATATACCCATTAATCTGGGACAGGTAGACTATAGAATTAGAGAGAAGTAGGTCTATATAACCATCAACACTGGGACAGGTAGACTATAGAATTAGAGAGAAGTAAGTCTATATAACCATCAACACTGGGACAGGTAGACTATAGAATTAGAGAGAAGTAGGTCTATATAAGCATCAACTCTGGGACAGGTAGACTATAGAATTAGAGAGAAGTAAGTCTATATAACCATCAACACTGGGACAGGTAGACTATAGAATTAGAGAGAAGTAAGTCTATATAACCATCAACACTGGGACAGGTAGACTATAGAATTAGAGAGAAGTAAGTCTATATAACCATCAACACTGGGACAGGTAGACTATAGAATTAGAGAGAAGTAAGTCTATATAACCATCAACACTGGGACATGTAGACTATAGAATTAGAGAGAAGTAGGTCTATATAACCATCAACACTGGGACAGGTAGACCATAGAATTAGAGAGGTGTAGGTCTATATAACCATCAACTCTGGGACAGGTAGACTATAGAATTAGAGAGAAGTATGTCTATATAACCATCAACTCTGGGACAGGTAGACTATAGAATTAGAGGGAAGTAGGTCTATATAACCATCAACTCTGGGACAGGTAGACTATAGAATTAGAGAGAAGTAAGTCTATATAACCATCAACTCTGGGACAGGTAGACCAGAGAATTAGAGAGAAGTAGGTCTATATAACCATCAACTCTGGGACAGGTAGACTATAGAATTAGAGAGAAGTAAGTCTATATAACCATCAACTCTGGGACAGGTAGACTATAGAATTAGAGGGAAGTAGGTCTATATAACCATCAACTCTGGGACAGGTAGACTATAGAATTAGAGAGAAGTAGGTCTATATAACCATCAACTCTGGGACAGGTAGACTATAGAATTAGAGAGAAGTAAGTCTATATAACCATCAACTCTGGGACAGGTAGACTATAGAATTAGAGAGAAGTAGGTCTATATAACCATCAACTCTGGGACAGGTAGACTATAGAATTAGAGAGAAGTAAGTCTATATAACCATCAACTCTGGGACAGGTACACTATAGGATTAGAGAGAAGTAAGTCTATATAACCATCAACTCTGGGACAGGTAGACTATAGAATTAGAGGGAAGTAGGTCTATATAACCATCAACTCTGGGACAGGTAGACTATAGAATTAGAGAGAAGTAGGTCTATATAACCATCAACTCTGGGACAGGTAGACTATAGAATTAGAGAGAAGTAAGTCTATATAACCATCAACTCTGGGACAGGTAGACCAGAGAATTAGAGAGAAGTAGGTCTATATAACCATCAACTCTGGGACAGGTAGACTATAGAATTAGAGAGAAGTAAGTCTATATAACCATCAACTCTGGGACAGGTAGACTATAGAATTAGAGAGAAGTAGGTCTATATAACCATTAAATCTGGGACAGGTAGACTATAGAATTAGAGAGAAGTATGTCTATATAACCATCAACTCTGGGACAGGTAGACTATATAATTAGTGAGAAGTAGGTCTATATAACCATCAACTCTGGGACAGGTAGACTATAGAATTAGAGAGAAGTAAGTCTATATAACCATCAACTCTGGGACAGGTAGACTATAGAATTAGAGAGAAGTAGGTCTATATAACCATTAACTCTGGGACAGGTAGACTATAGAATTAGAGAGAAGTAGGTCTATATAACCATCAACTCTGGGACAGGTAGACTATAGAATTAGAGAGAAGTAGGTCTATATAACCATCAACTCTGGGACAGGTAGATCAGAGAATTAGAGAGAAGTAGGTCTATATAACCATCAACTCTGGGACAGGTAGACTATAGAATTAGAGAGAAGTAAGTCTATATAACCATCAACTCTGGGACAGGTAGACTATAGAATTAGAGGGAAGTAGGTCTATATAACCATCAACTCTGGGACAGGTAGACTATAGAATTAGAGAGAAGTAGGTCTATATAACCATCAACTCTGGGACAGGTAGACTATAGAATTAGAGAGAAGTAAGTCTATATAACCATCAACTCTGGGACAGGTAGACTATAGAATTAGAGAGAAGTAGGTCTATATAACCATCAACTCTGGGACAGGTAGACTATAGAATTAGAGAGAAGTAAGTCTATATAACCATCAACTCTGGGACAGGTGGACTATAGAATTAGAGAGAAGTTGGTCTATATAACCATCAACTCTGGGACAGGTAGACTATAGAATTAGAGAGAAGTAAGTCTATATAACCATCAACTCTGGGACAGGTAGACCAGAGAATTAGAGAGAAGTAGGTCTATATAACCATCAACTCTGGGACAGGTAGACTATAGAATTAGAGAGAAGTAAGTCTATATAACCATCAACTCTGGGACAGGTAGACTATAGAATTAGAGAGAAGTAGGTCTATATAACCATTAAATCTGGGACAGGTAGACTATAGAATTAGAGAGAAGTATGTCTATATAACCATCAACTCTGGGACAGGTAGACTATATAATTAGAGAGAAGTAGGTCTATATAACCATCAACACTGGGACAGGTAGACTATAGAATTAGAGAGAAGTAAGTCTATATTACCATCAACACTGGGACAGGTAGACTATAGAATTAGGGAGAAGTAGGTCTATATAACCATTAAATCTGGGACAGGTAGACTATAGAATTAGAGAGAAGTAGGTCTATATAACCATCAACTCTGGGACAGGTAGACCATAGAATTAGAGAGAAGTAAGTCTATATAACCATCAACTCTGGGACAGGTAGACTATAGAATTAGAGAGAAGTAAGTCTATATAACCATCAACTCTGGGACAGGTAGACTATAGAATTAGAGAGAAGTAGGTCTATATAACCATCAACTCTGGGACAGGTAGACTATAGAATTAGAGAGAAGTAAGTCTATATACCCATTAATCTGGGACAGGTAGACTATAGAATTAGAGAGAAGTAGGTCTATATAACCATCAACACTGGGACAGGTAGACTATAGAATTAGAGAGAAGTAAGTCTATATAACCATCAACACTGGGACAGGTAGACTATAGAATTAGAGAGAAGTAGGTCTATATAAGCATCAACTCTGGGACAGGTAGACTATAGAATTAGAGAGAAGTAAGTCTATATAACCATCAACACTGGGACAGGTAGACTATAGAATTAGAGAGAAGTAAGTCTATATAACCATCAACACTGGGACAGGTAGACTATAGAATTAGAGAGAAGTAAGTCTATATAACCATCAACTCTGGGACAGATAGACTATAGAATGAAAGAGAAGTAGGTCTATATAACCATCAACTCTGGGACAGGTAGACCATAGAATTAGACAGAAGTAGGTCTATATAACCATCAACTCTGGGACAGGTAGACTATAGAATTAGAGAGAAGTAGGTCTATATAACCATCAACTCTGGGACAGGTAGACTATAGAATTAGAGAGAAGTAAGTCTATATAACCATCAACTCTGGGACAGGTAGACCATAGAATTAGAGAGAAGTAGGTCTAAATAACCATCAACACTGGGACAGGTAGACTATAGAATTAGAGAGAAGTAAGTCTATATTACCATCAACACTGGGACAGGTAGACTATAGAATTAGGGAGAAGTAGGTCTATATAACCATTAAATCTGGGACAGGTAGACTATAGAATTAGAGAGAAGTAGGTCTATATAACCATCAACTCTGGGACAGGTAGACCATAGAATTAGAGAGAAGTAAGTCTATATAACCATCAACTCTGGGACAGGTAGACTATAGAATTAGAGAGAAGTAAGTCTATATAACCATCAACTCTGGGACAGGTAGACTATAGAATTAGAGAGAAGTAGGTCTATATAACCATCAACTCTGGGACAGGTAGACTATAGAATTAGAGAGAAGTAAGTCTATATACCCATTAATCTGGGACAGGTAGACTATAGAATTAGAGAGAAGTAGGTCTATATAACCATCAACACTGGGACAGGTAGACTATAGAATTAGAGAGAAGTAAGTCTATATAACCATCAACACTGGGACAGGTAGACTATAGAATTAGAGAGAAGTAGGTCTATATAAGCATCAACTCTGGGACAGGTAGACTATAGAATTAGAGAGAAGTAAGTCTATATAACCATCAACACTGGGACAGGTAGACTATAGAATTAGAGAGAAGTAAGTCTATATAACCATCAACACTGGGACAGGTAGACTATAGAATTAGAGAGAAGTAAGTCTATATAACCATCAACACTGGGACAGGTAGACTATAGAATTAGAGAGAAGTAAGTCTATATAACCATCAACACTGGGACATGTAGACTATAGAATTAGAGAGAAGTAGGTCTATATAACCATCAACACTGGGACAGGTAGACCATAGAATTAGAGAGGTGTAGGTCTATATAACCATCAACTCTGGGACAGGTAGACTATAGAATTAGAGAGAAGTATGTCTATATAACCATCAACTCTGGGACAGGTAGACTATAGAATTAGAGGGAAGTAGGTCTATATAACCATCAACTCTGGGAAAGGTAGACTATAGAATTAGAGAGAAGTAAGTCTATATAACCATCAACTCTGGGACAGGTAGACCAGAGAATTAGAGAGAAGTAGGTCTATATAACCATCAACTCTGGGACAGGTAGACTATAGAATTAGAGAGAAGTAAGTCTATATAACCATCAACTCTGGGACAGGTAGACTATAGAATTAGAGGGAAGTAGGTCTATATAACCATCAACTCTGGGACAGGTAGACTATAGAATTAGAGAGAAGTAGGTCTATATAACCATCAACTCTGGGACAGGTAGACTATAGAATTAGAGAGAAGTAAGTCTATATAACCATCAACTCTGGGACAGGTAGACTATAGAATTAGAGAGAAGTAGGTCTATATAACCATCAACTCTGGGACAGGTAGACTATAGAATTAGAGAGAAGTAAGTCTATATAACCATCAACTCTGGGACAGGTACACTATAGGATTAGAGAGAAGTAAGTCTATATAACCATCAACTCTGGGACAGGTAGACTATAGAATTAGAGGGAAGTAGGTCTATATAACCATCAACTCTGGGACAGGTAGACTATAGAATTAGAGAGAAGTAGGTCTATATAACCATCAACTCTGGGACAGGTAGACTATAGAATTAGAGAGAAGTAAGTCTATATAACCATCAACTCTGGGACAGGTAGACCAGAGAATTAGAGAGAAGTAGGTCTATATAACCATCAACTCTGGGACAGGTAGACTATAGAATTAGAGAGAAGTAAGTCTATATAACCATCAACTCTGGGACAGGTAGACTATAGAATTAGAGAGAAGTAGGTCTATATAACCATTAAATCTGGGACAGGTAGACTATAGAATTAGAGAGAAGTATGTCTATATAACCATCAACTCTGGGACAGGTAGACTATATAATTAGTGAGAAGTAGGTCTATATAACCATCAACTCTGGGACAGGTAGACTATAGAATTAGAGAGAAGTAAGTCTATATAACCATCAACTCTGGGACAGGTAGACTATAGAATTAGAGAGAAGTAGGTCTATATAACCATTAACTCTGGGACAGGTAGACTATAGAATTAGAGAGAAGTAGGTCTATATAACCATCAACTCTGGGACAGGTAGACTATAGAATTAGAGAGAAGTAGGTCTATATAACCATCAACTCTGGGACAGGTAGATCAGAGAATTAGAGAGAAGTAGGTCTATATAACCATCAACTCTGGGACAGGTAGACTATAGAATTAGAGAGAAGTAAGTCTATATAACCATCAACTCTGGGACAGGTAGACTATAGAATTAGAGGGAAGTAGGTCTATATAACCATCAACTCTGGGACAGGTAGACTATAGAATTAGAGAGAAGTAGGTCTATATAACCATCAACTCTGGGACAGGTAGACTATAGAATTAGAGAGAAGTAAGTCTATATAACCATCAACTCTGGGACAGGTAGACTATAGAATTAGAGAGAAGTAGGTCTATATAACCATCAACTCTGGGACAGGTAGACTATAGAATTAGAGAGAAGTAAGTCTATATAACCATCAACTCTGGGACAGGTGGACTATAGAATTAGAGAGAAGTTGGTCTATATAACCATTAAATCTGGCACAAGTAGACTATAGAATTAGAGAGAAGTAGGTCTTTATAACCATCAACTCTGGGACAGGTAGACCATAGAATTAGAGAGAAGTAGGTCTATATAACCATCAACTCTGGGACAGGTAGACTATAGAATTAGAGAGAAGTAAGTCTATATAACCATCAACTCTGGGACAGGTAGACTATAGAATTAGAGAGAAGTAGGTCTATATAACCATCAACTCTGGGACAGGTAGACTATAGAATTAGAGAGAAGTAGGTCTATATAACCATTAAATCTGGGACAGGTAGACTATAGAATTAGAGAGAAGTAGGTCTATATAACCATCAACTCTGGGACAGGTAGACTATAGAATAAGAGAGAAGTAAGTCTATATAACCATCAACTCTGGGACAGGTAGACCATAGAATTAGAGAGAAGTAGGTCTATATAACCATCAACTGTGGGACAGGTAGACTATACAATTAGAGAGATGTAGGTCTATATAACCATCAACTCTGGGACAGTTAGACTATAGAATTAGAGAGAAGTAGGTCTATATAACCATCAACTCTGGGACAGGTAGACCATAGAATTAGAGAGAAGTAGGTCTATATAACCATCAACTCTGGGACAGGTCGACTATAGAATTAGAGAGAAGTATGTCTATATAACCATCAACTCTGGGACAGGTAGACTATAGAATTAGAGAGAAGTAGGTCTATATAACCATCAACTCTGGGACAGGTAGACTATAGAATTAGAGAGAAGTAAGTCTATATAACCATCAACTCTGGGACAGGTAGACTATAGAATTAGAGAGAAGTAAGTCTATATAACCATCAACTCTGGGACAGGTAGACTATAGAATTAGAGAGAAGTAGGTGTAATTAATCATTAACTCTGGGACAGATAGACTATAGAATTAGAGAGAAGTAAGTCTAAATAACCATCAACTCTGAGACAGGTAGACTATAGAATTAGAGAGAAGTAAGTCTATATAACCATCAACTCTGGGACAGGTAGACTATAGAATTAGAGAGAAGTTGGTCTATATAACCATTAAATCTGGCACAAGTAGACTATAGAATTAGAGAGAAGTAGGTCTTTATAACCATCAACTCTGGGACAGGTAGACCATAGAATTAGAGAGAAGTAGGTCTATATAACCATCAACTCTGGGACAGGTAGACTATAGAATTAGAGAGAAGTAAGTCTATATAACCATCAACTCTGGGACAGGTAGACTATAGAATTAGAGAGAAGTAGGTCTATATAACCATCAACTCTGGGACAGGTAGACTATAGAATTAGAGAGAAGTAGGTCTATATAACCATTAAATCTGGGACAGGTAGACTATAGAATTAGAGAGAAGTAGGTCTATATAACCATCAACTCTGGGACAGGTAGACTATAGAATAAGAGAGAAGTAAGTCTATATAACCATCAACTCTGGGACAGGTAGACCATAGAATTAGAGAGAAGTAGGTCTATATAACCATCAACTCTGGGACAGGTAGACTATAGAATTAGAGAGAAGTAGGTCTATATAACCATCAACTCTGGGACAGTTAGACTATAGAATTAGAGAGAAGTAGGTCTATATAACCATCAACTCTGGGACAGGTAGACCATAGAATTAGAGAGAAGTAGGTCTATATATCCATCAACTCTGGGACAGGTAGACTATAGAATTAGAGAGAAGTATGTCTATATAACCATAAACTCTGGGACAGGTAGACTATAGAATTAGAGAGAAGTAGGTCTATATAACCATCAACTCTGGGACAGGTAGACTATAGAATTAGAGAGAAGTAAGTCTATATAACCATCAACTCTGGGACAGGTAGACTATAGGATTAGAGAGAAGTAAGTCTATATAACCATCAACTCTGGGACAGGTAGACTATAGAATTAGAGAGAAGTAGGTGTAATTAATCATTAACTCTGGGACAGGTAGACTATAGAATTAGAGAGAAGTAAGTTTATATATCAATCAACTCTGGGACAGGTAGACTATAGAATTAGAGAGAATTAAGTCTATATAACCATCAACTCTGGGAGAGGTAGACTATAGAATTAGAGAGAAGTAAGTCTATATAACCATCAACTCTGGGACAGGTAGACCAGAGAATTAGAGAGAAGTAGGTCTATATAACCATCAACTCTGGGACAGGTAGACTATAGAATTAGAGAGAAGTAAGTCTATATAACCATCAACTCTGGGACAGGTAGACTATAGAATTAGAGGGAAGTAGGTCTATATAACCATCAACTCTGGGACAGGTAGACTATAGAATTAGAGAGAAGTAGGTCTATATAACCATCAACTCTGGGACAGGTAGACTATAGAATTAGAGAGAAGTAAGTCTATATAACCATCAACTCTGGGACAGGTAGACTATAGAATTAGAGAGAAGTAGGTCTATATAACCATCAACTCTGGGACAGGTAGACTATAGAATTAGAGAGAAGTAAGTCTATATAACTATCAACTCTGGGACAGGTAGACTATAGGATTAGAGAGAAGTAAGTCTATATAACCATCAACTCTGGGACAGGTAGACTATAGAATTAGAGAGAAGTAGGTCTATATAACCATTAAATCTGGGACAGGTAGACTATAGAATTAGAGAGAAGTAAGTCTATATAACCATCAACTCTGGGACAGGTAGACTATAGAATTAGAGAGAAGTAGGTCTATATAACCATCAACTCTGGGACAGGTAGACTATAGAATTAGAGAGAAGTAAGTCTATATAACCATCAACTCTGGGACAGGTAGACCAGAGAATTAGAGAGAAGTAGGTCTATATAACCATCAACTCTGGGACAGGTAGACTATAGAATTAGAGAGAAGTAAGTCTATATAACCATCAACTCTGGGACAGGTAGACTATAGAATTAGAGGGAAGTAGGTCTATATAACCATCAACTCTGGGACAGGTAGACTATAGAATTAGAGAGAAGTAGGTCTATATAACCATCAACTCTGGGACAGGTAGACTATAGAATTAGAGAGAAGTAAGTCTATATAACCATCAACTCTGGGACAGGTAGACTATAGAATTAGAGAGAAGTAGGTCTATATAACCATCAACTCTGGGACAGGTAGACTATAGAATTAGAGAGAAGTAAGTCTATATAACCATCAACTCTGGGACAGGTAGACTATAGGATTAGAGAGAAGTAAGTCTATATAACCATCAACTCTGGGACAGGTAGACTATAGAATTAGAGAGAAGTAGGTCTATATAACCATTAAATCTGGGACAGGTAGACTATAGAATTAGAGAGAAGTAAGTCTATATAACCATCAACTCTGGGACAGGTAGACTATAGAATTAGAGAGAAGTTGGTCTATATAACCATTAAATCTGGCACAAGTAGACTATAGAATTAGAGAGAAGTAGGTCTTTATAACCATCAACTCTGGGACAGGTAGACCATAGAATTAGAGAGAAGTAAGTCTATATAACCATCAACTCTGGGACAGGTAGACTATAGAATTAGAGAGAAGTAAGTCTATATAACCATCAACTCTGGGACAGGTAGACTATAAAATTAGAGAGAAGTAGGTCTATATAACCATCAACTCTGGGACAGGTAGACTATAGAATTAGAGAGAAGTAGGTCTATATAACCATTAAATCTGGGACAGGTAGACTATAGAATTAGAGAGAAGTAGGTCTATATAACCATCAACTCTGGGACAGATAGACTATAGAATTAAAGAGAAGTAGGTCTATATAACCATCAACACTGGGACACGTAGACTATAGAATTAGAGAGAAGTAAGTCTAAATAACCATCAACTCTGAGACAGGTAGACTATAGAATTAGAGAGAAGTAAGTCTATATAACCATCAACTCTGGGACAGGTAGACTATAGAATGAAAGAGAAGTAGGTCTATATAACCATCAACTCTGGGACAGGTAGACCATAGAATTAGAGAGAAGTAGGTCTATATAACCATCAACTCTGGGACAGGTAGACTATAGAATTAGAGAGAAGTAAGTCTATATAACCATCAACTCTGGGACAGGTAGACTATAGAATTAGAGAGAAGTAAGTCTATATAACCATCAACTCTGGGACAGGTAGACTATAGAATTAGAGAGAAGTAAGTCTATATAACCATCAACTCTGGGACAGGTAGACTATAGAATTAGAGAGAAGTAGGTCTATATAACCATCAACTCTGGGACAGGTAGACTATAGAATTAGAGAGAAGTAGGTCTATATAACCATCAAATCTGGGACAGGTAGACTATAGAATTAGAGAGAAGTAGGTCTATATAACCATCAACACTGGGACAGGTAGACTATAGAATTAGAGAAAAGTAGGTCTCTATAACCATTAAATCTGGGACAGGTAGACTATAGAATTAGAGAGAAGTAAGTCTATATAACCATCAACACTGGGACAGGTAGACTATAGAATTAGAGAGAAGTAAGTCTATATAACCATCAACACTGGGATAGGTAGACTATAGAATTAGAGAGAAGTAGGTCTATATAACCATCAACACTGGGACAGGTAGACTATAGAATTAGAGAGAAGTAAGTCTATATTACCATCAACACTGGGACAGGTAGACTATAGAATTAGAGAGAAGTAAGTCTATATAACCATCAACACTGGGACAGGTAGACTATAGAATTAGAGAGAAGTAAGTCTATATAACCATCAACACTGGGACAGGTAGACTATAGAATTAGAGAGAAGTAGGTCTATATAACCATCAACACTGGGACAGGTAGACCATAGAATTAGAGAGGTGTAGGTCTATATAACCATCAACTCTGGGACAGGTAGACTATAGAATTAGCGAGAAGTAGGTCTATATAACCATTAAGTCTGGGACAGGTAGACTATAGAATTAGAGACAAGTAAGTCTATATAACCATCAACTCTGTGACAGGTAGACTATAGAATTAGAGAGAAGTAAGTCTATATAACTATCAACTCTGGGACAGGTAGATTATAGAATTAGAGAGAAGTAGGTCTATATAACCATTAAATCTGGGACAGGTAGACTATAGAATTAGGGAGAAGTAGGTCTATATAACCATTAAATCTGGGACAGGTAGACTATAGAATTAGAGAGAAGTAGGTCTATATAACCATCAACTCTGGGACAGGTAGACCATAAAATTAGAGAGAAGTAAGTCTATATAACCATCAACTCTGGGACAGGTAGACTATAGAATTAGAGAGAAGTAAGTCTATATAACCATCAACTCTGGGACAGGTAGACTATAGAATTAGAGAGAAGTAGGTCTATATAACCATCAACTCTGGGACAGGTAGACTATAGAATTAGAGAGAAGTAAGTCTATATACCCATTAATCTGGGACAGGTAGACTATAGAATTAGAGAGAAGTAGGTCTATATAACCATCAACACTGGGACAGGTAGACTATAGAATTAGAGAGAAGTAAGTCTATATAACCATCAACACTGGGACAGGTAGACTATAGAATTAGAGAGAAGTAGGTCTATATAACCATCAACTCTGGGACAGGTAGACTATAGAATTAGAGAGAAGTAAGTCTATATAACCATCAACACTGGGACAGGTAGACTATAGAATTAGAGAGAAGTAAGTCTATATAACCATCAACACTGGGACAGGTAGACTATAGAATTAGAGAGAAGTAGGTCTATATAACCATCAACACTGGGACAGGTAGACTATAGAATTAGAGAGAAGTAAGTCTATATAACCATCAACACTGGGACAGGTAGACTATAGAATTAGAGAGAAGTAAGTCTATATAACCATCAACACTGGGACATGTAGACTATAGAATTAGAGAGAAGTAGGTCTATATAACCATCAACACTGGGACAGGTAGACCATAGAATTAGAGAGGTGTAGGTCTATATAACCATCAACTCTGGGACAGGTAGACTATAGAATTAGCGAGAAGTAGGTCTATATAACCATTAACTCTGGGACAGGTAGACTATAGAATTAGAGACAAGTAAGTCTATATAACCATCAACTCTGGGACAGGTAGACTATAGAATTAGAGAGAAGTAGGTCTATATAACCATCAACTCTGGGACAGGTAGACTATAGAATTAGAGAGAAGTAGGTCTATATAACCATCAACACTGGGACAGGTAGACTATAGAATTAGAGAGAAGTAAGTCTATATAACCATCAACCCTGGGACAGGTAGACTATAGTATTAGAGAGAAGTAAGTCTATATAACCATCAACTCTGGGACAGGTAGACTATAGAATTAGAGAGAAGTAAGCCTATATAACCATCAACTCTGGGACAGGTAGACTATAGAATTAGAGAGAAGTAAGTCTATATAACCATCAACTCTGGGACAGGTAGACTATAGAATTAGAGAGAAGTAAGTCTATATAACCATCAACACTGGGACAGGTAGACTATAGAATTAGAGAGAAGTAAGTCTAAATAACCATCAACTCTGGGACAGGTAGACTATAGAATTAAAGAGAAGTAGGTCGATATAAACATCAACTCTGGGACAAGTAGACTATAGAATTAGAGAGAAGTAAGTCTATATTACCATCAACTCTGGGACAGGTAGACTATAGAATTAGAGAGAAGTAAGTCTATATAACCATCAACACTGGGACAGGTAGACTATAGAATTAGAGAGAAGTAAGTCTATATAACCATCAACTCTGGGACAGGTAGACTATAGAATTAGCGAGAAGTAGGTCTATATAACCATCAACACTGGGACAGGTAGACTATAGAATTAGAGAGAAGTAAGTCTATATAACCATCAACTCTGGGACAGGTAGACTATAGAATTAGCGAGAAGTAGGTCTATATAACCATCAACTCTGGGACAGGTAGACCATAGAATTAGAGAGAAGTAAGTCTATATAACCATCAACTCTGGGACAGGTAGACTATAGAAATAGAGAGAAGTAAGTCTATATAACCATTAACTCTGGGACAGGTAGACTATAGAATTAGAGAGAAGTAGGTATATATAACCATCAACTCTGGGACAGGTAGACTATAGAATTAGCGAGAAGTAAGTCTATATAACCATCAACTCTGGGACAGGTAGACTATAGAATTAGAGAGAAGTAGGTCTATATAACCATCAACTCTGGGACAGGTAGACTATAGAATTAGAGAGAAGTAGGTCTATATAACCATCAACTCTGGGACAGGTAGACTATAGAATTAGCGAGAAGTAAGTCTATATAACCATCAACACTGGGACAGGTAGACTATAGAATTAGAGAGAAGTAGGTCTATATAACCATCAACTCTGGGACAGGTAGACTATAGAATTAAAGAGAAGTAGGTCGATATAAACATCAACTCTGGGACAAGTAGACTATAGAATTAGAGAGAAGTAAGTCTATATTACCATCAACACTGGGACAGGTAGACTATAGAATTAGAGAGAAGTAGGTCTATATAACCATTAACTCTGAGACAGGTAGACTATAGAATTAGAGAGAAGTAGGTCTATATAACCATCAACTCTGGGACAGGTAGACTATAGAATTAGAGAGAAGTAAGTCTATATAACCATCAACTCTGGGACAGGTAGACTATAGAATTAGAGAGAAGTAAGTCTATATAACCATCAACTCTGGGACAGGTAGACTATAGA
>OZ024745.1:10905842-10913342 GCA_964016885.1 Eledone cirrhosa
TAAAATAAATATGGTTTTATAAATATAGTTTCCATTTATTTAATATCATTGTATATATATATATATATATATATATATATATATATATATATATATCATAGATTGAGTTAGAAACTCAAAATAGTTAGAAACTCAAAATATTCTCTACATACGGCTCTATATGTAGAGCTAACTTTAGTCTCATAAACACAGCTGCTATTTTTTAGCGGCATGAGTATGAGAAGTGTTAGGCGCTGTAACATGTGCGTTTTTATCAGCGCATCCTTCAGTCTTCTTAGATCCTTTGAAGTGAAAGGGACGAATTTTCCTGGATACCCGCAGAAGAGCACAGGAATTCTGGCTTTCACTTCATAATTCTTGCGAAACAGATTTTGGGTCTGTCCGGGTATCAAAGGCTATTTGCCCGATATAGGTTTGTTATTTTTATTGATTTATTACGTTAAATCGAGTCAGGCAAACCATATTGTTTTAAATTAGTATTTGTTCAACCTAGCTAACTTGGTCATTTACAATTAGAACGCATGTATACTTATATATGTGTTCATCCCTCTCATATATTCAGTTGTGTTACACGGCTCGGATAGATTCCCTTCTTTAATGGTAAAAGACTATTTTGAGTTTCTAACTCAACTCAATCTATGATATATATATATATATATATATATATTGTTGTTTATTACATAACTAATAAGCTCTGTAACCTACATAGAGCACTCTTTTTTCCTGGACGACGGAATTCATTTATATATATATATATATATACATGATGTATATATATATCGATCTCAAATGAATCCACAAGATATATCGATTCCAGGGTCGGGCCGGATTACTACCGATCGTACCTTGAGCTGATCGATCGCAAAACGCGCGTCACGCGTGCATAAACATAATGATGTGATGTTGATACTTCGTTTCTACTCATTACACACACACACACACACACACACACACACACACACACACATATATATATATATATATATATATAACGAAGGAAGTGTGGTAAGGAACCAGGTGGACCATAACGCACCAGAGTACCCGATACTATGGGTAGTAGAGTGGGTAATAGAAAAAGAATCAGGACCCCAGAAATAGCTGTCGAAACGGACGGAGCTCAGCCGTCGGGGTCCTGACTCTTTTCCTATATATATATATACATACACACACACACACACATAAATTACCTCAGATTTTTTGTTTAAGATGTGGTCTTTGGCGTATATACATATATATATATATATTTGTGTGTGTGTGTGTATGCATATATATATATATATATATATATATATGCATACACACACACACACACACACAAATATATATATATATATATGTATATACGCCAAAGACCACATCTTAAACAAAAAATCTGAGGTAATTTCGGCTTGTAACACAAATTGCATAAAACATTCCTGTATTACAGCCCCACATCATACCCTAACGGATAGTACGAACTATACGTGAATAATTTACGTCTTGATGTGGTAGCTAAGTATATTTTATGTTTATACCATTACTTATTTGTATAGGTAAGCATATATTACCTGTATGTTTTGTGACGGTACGTATACTTTCTCGTACGTATATTTTCTTGTATTTGTTATAGGTGTATATATTATATATACTGGTATGTGTGTATATGGTAATGTGTATATGTGTATTTTGTGTTTGTGTGCTTATGCGTGTACGCGTGTTTGCACGTATGTAAAGTGTGTATATGTGTACTTTGTGTTTTGGTTGACATACGTTTGGTGAACATATGTGTAATTACCTGTAGGTATGTGTGTGCGTGCGCTATATACGTATTTATGTGTGTATATTTATATACGTTTATATAATTATATGTACACACACACACACACACACACACACACATATATTCTAGGGCGGGTAACATTCCCGAGATCTATGGTCGAGTTCTCTCCAGCGGTCTCTGTCCCTCATTATCGCTGCCATGTCCTGCGTCTCCAACAGACCAGTGTCTGCCCTTAGGGCATCAACATACGTTAATCTTGGTCTTCCTCTTCCAGTGTGTCCATGTAGGGGCTCCCACAGGACCACTGAGTGCAATGTCAACTCTGGATGTCGGTGAGCATGTCCAGCTAACCTCAATCTCCTCTGTGTCACTTTTGAGCTGACTTTTGGGAGGCTCCCATACAGCTCTGAGTTTTTCATCCTCAGTGTATACTGATTAATGTTCAGAGCCATCCTCAGCATTCTTGTGTAGCACCCATCCACCATCTGAGTGAGTTTCTTGGTCAGTGTCCAAGTCTCAGACCCGTACAGCAGCACAGACTCCACTACAGCTATGAAGAGGCGGATTTTCAGGTCTTTACGAAGGTCCGACTTCCACACCGATCTCAAGCTGTGGCACGCCGCCCAGGCTTTGCTCTTCCTCTCAACCACATCATCTTCCGTATTCCCAATCTTTGCTCCCAAATACAGTCCTCAACCAATTCTACCGGCTTCCCGCCTACATTAGTGATCCCCTCTGGCTTCTCAACATTCTCTACCAGATATTTTGTTTTAGTCTCATTCATTCTCAGCCCCACACTCATCGACACAGTCTCAACCTCCCGCATCAAATCCTCTGCCCCCTTCACTGTATTTGTCACCAAAACTATATCGTCGGCAAATTTTTCGCCTTAACTCTCCTGGTCGGAGCCGGTGCTACAGTAAAGCCAGAGTCCTGGTGTTTCTCCAGTGCAAGGCGCATACAATAGTCCACTACAATGATAAAAAGGTAGGGAGCCAATGTATCTCCCTGGAGCACTCCAGCCAGTATCTCAAAGAACTCTGTCATCCTATCATATATTTTTTATGTGTATTTGGTGCATACGTTCGTATATGTGCGGGTACATGTATCGCGCGGGTTTATGTATGTGTGCGCGTGTTTATGTGTACGTGCATGTATATGCATGCTTGGCGGGTGTTTTCGCGTATGCACGTGTATGTACGTATATAGTGCGTGTATGTATATCTTTAATTATTATTGATTTTAATAACCTCTGTCATTTTCGTTCTACTAATTTATTTACATTATTCTTAACTCTGAAGCCGAGAATCATTCAGTTTCCTAAATAGAATATTAGTCTAATGACTCCATTTATACCATAAAAATGGTTTTGTCTTTGCGTGTAATTGTTCTCACCGCTCCACATAACGAGGTATTATCTTCGCTTTTTTCCGTTCATTGCCTGGGAACGTCTTCCCGAACCAATGTATCGTCTTCCTGTTTTCCTTCGGTTGCAACGTTTTTCGAAATATTCACTTCTGCGTTCACAGGTTGATTTTTTTAGTTTCAGAAGATCCCGTTAAGGGTGAAAGCAGCGATTCTTTGCTTAAACTTTAATCTGTTATTTTAATAAATATTTGCTCTACGGTTCTTATATATTTGATATATATTTATCCTTATCGAGCTCTCTTTGGATTTTAGTCTTCAAATTTATTATTATTACTATATATATATATATATATATATATATATATATATATACGTATATATCACACGAGGAAGCATCTTACTTGCAATACATATCCTGTACTGATGTGAAGGATACCGCAAGTATTTAATGATAAACCACCACCTGACTCTAGGACTTTTTAGAAGGGAGATCCTCATCAAAATGGTGACATTTGTTCTCGGGATTGTATCTTGTCGCTCCAGACTCTGTTCCCATGTTGCTCCAGCTGGTCCTACGATGCCCCAGACCCTACTCCCATGTTGCTCCAGCTGGTCCTACGATGCCCTAGACCCTACTCCCATTTTGCTCCAGCTGGTCCTACGATGCCCTAGACCCTACTCCCATTTTGCTCCAGCTGGTCCTACGATGCCCCAGACCCTACTCCCATGTTGCTCCAGCTGGTCCTACGATGCCCCAGACTCTACTCCCATGTTGCTCCAGCTGGTCCTACGATGCCCCAGACCCTACTCCCATGTTGCTCCAGCTGGTCCTACGATGCCCCAGACTCTACTCCCATGTTGCTCCAGCTGGTCCTACGATGCCCTAGACTCTACTCCCATGTTGCTCCAGCTAGTCCTACGATGCCCCAGACCCTACTCCCATGTTGCTCCAGCTGGTCCTACGATGCCCCAGACTCTACTCCCATGTTGCTCCAGCTGGTCCTACGATGCCCCAGACTCTACTCCCATGTTGCTCCAGCTGGTCCTACGATGCCCCAGACTCTACTCCCATGTTGCTCCAGCTGGTCCTACGATGCCCTAGACTCTACTCCCATGTTGCTCCAGCTAGTCCTACGATGCCCCAGACCCTACTCCCATGTTGCTCCAGCTGGTCCTACGATGCCCCAGACTCTACTCCCATGTTGCTCCAGCTGGTCCTACGATGCCCCAGACCCTACTCCCATGTTGCTCCAGCTGGTCCTACGATGCCCTAGACCCTACTCCCATGTTGCTCCAGCTGGTCCTACGATGCCCCAGACCCTACTCCCATTTTGCTCCAGCTGGTCCTACGATGCCCTAGACCCTACTCCCATTTTGCTCCAGCTGGTCCTACGATGCCCCAGACCCTACTCCCATGTTGCTCCAGCTGGTCCTACGATGCCCCAGACCCTCCTCCCATGTTGCTCCAGCTGGTCCTACGATGCCCTAGACCCTACTCCCATGTTGCTCCAGCTGGTCCTACGATGCCCCAGACTCTACTCCCATGTTGCTCCAGCTGGTCCTACGATGCCCCAGACCCTACTCCCATGTTGCTCCAGCTGGTCCTACGATGCCCCAGACTCTACTCCCATGTTGCTCCAGCTGGTCCTACGATGCCCTAGACCCTACTCCCATGTTGCTCCAGCTGGTCCTACGATGCCCCAGACTCTACTCCCATGTTGCTCCAGCTGGTCCTACGATGCCCCAGACCCTACTCCCATGTTGCTCCAGCTGGTCCTACGATGCCCCAGACTCTACTCCCATGTTGCTCCAGCTGGTCCTACGATGCCCCAGACTCTACTCCCATGTTGCTCCAGCTGGTCCTACGATGCCCCAGACCCTACTCCCATGTTGCTCCAGCTGGTCCTACGATGCCCCAGACTCTACTCCCATGTTGCTCCAGCTGGTCCTACGATGCCCCAGACTCTACTCCCATGTTGCTCCAGCTGGTCCTACGATGCCCCAGACTCTACTCCCATGTTGCTCCAGCTGGTCCTACGATGCCCCAGACTCTACTCACATGTTGCTCCAGCTGGTCCTACGATGCCCCAGACTCTACTCCCATGTTGCTCCAGCTGGTCCTACGATGCCCCAGACTCTACTCCCATGTTGCTCCAGCTGGTCCTACGATGCCCCAGACTCTACTCACATGTTGCTCCAGCTGGTCCTACGATGCCCCAGACTCTACTCACATGTTGCTCCAGCTGGTCCTACGATGCCCCAGACTCTACTCCCATGTTGCTCCAGCTGGTCCTACGATGCCCCAGACTCTACTCCCATGTTGCTCCAGCTGGTCCTACGATGCCCCAGACTCTACTCACATGTTGCTCCAGCTGGTCCTACGATGCCCCAGACTCTACTCCCATGTTGCTCCAGCTGGTCCTACGATGCCCCAGACTCTACTCCCATGTTGCTCCAGCTGGTCCTACGATGCCCCAGACTCTACTCCCATGTTGCTCCAGCTGGTCCTACGATGCCCCAGACTCTACTCACATGTTGCTCCAGCTGGTCCTACGATGCCCCAGACTCTACTCACATGTTGCTCCAGCTGGTCCTACGATGCCCCAGACTCTACTCCCATGTTGCTCCAGCTGGTCCTACGATGCCCCAGACTCTACTCCCATGTTGCTCCAGCTGGTCCTACGATGCCCCAGACTCTACTCCCATGTTGCTCCAGCTGGTCCTACGATGCCCCAGACTCTACTCCCATGTTGCTCCAGCTGGTCCTACGATGCCCCAGACTCTACTCACATGTTGCTCCAGCTGGTCCTACGATGCCCCAGACTCTACTCACATGTTGCTCCAGCTGGTCCTACGATGCCCCAGACTCTACTCCCATGTTGCTCCAGCTGGTCCTACGATGCCCCAGACTCTACTCCCATGTTGCTCCAGCTGGTCCTACGATGCCCCAGACTCTACTCCCATGTTGCTCCAGCTGGTCCTACGATGCCCCAGACTCTACTCACATGTTGCTCCAGCTGGTCCTACGATGCCCCAGACTCTACTCCCATGTTGCTCCAGTTGGTCCTACGATGCCCCAGACTCTACTCCCATGTTGCTCCAGCTGGTCCTACGATGCCCCAGACTCTACTCCCATGTTGCTCCAGCTGGTCCTACGATGCCCCAGACTCTACTCCCATGTTGCTCCAGCTGGTCCTACGATTCCCCAGACTCTACTCCCATGTTGCTCCAGTTGGTCCTACGATGCCCCAGACTCTACTCCCATGTTGCTCCAGCTGGTCCTACGATGCCCCAGACTCAACTCCCATGTTGCTCCAGCTGGTCCTACGATGCCCCAGACTCTACTCCCATGTTGCTCCAGCTGGTCCTACGATTCCCCAGACTCTACTCCCATGTTGCTCCAGCTGGTCCTACGATGCCCCAGACTCTACTCCCATGTTGCTCCAGCTGGTCCTACGATGCCCCAGACTCTACTCACATGTAGCTCCAGCTGGTCCTACGATGCCCCAGACTCTACTCCCATGTTGCTCCAGTTGGTCCTACGATGCCCCAGACTCTACTCCCATGTTGCTCCAGCTGGTCCTACGATGCCCCAGACTATACTCCCATGTTGCTCCAGCTGGTCCTACGATGCCCCAGACTCTACTCCCATGTTGCTCCAGCTGGTCCTACGATTCCCCAGACTCTACTCCCATGTTGCTCCAGCTGGTCCTACGATTCCCCAGACTCTACTCCCATGTTGCTCCAGCTGGTCCTACGATTCCCCAGACTCTACTCACATGTTGCTCCAGTTGGTCCTACGATTCCCCAGACTCTACTCCCATGTTGCTCCAGCTGGTCCTACGATTCCCCAGACTCTACTCCCATGTTGCTCCAGCTGGTCCTACGATTCCCCAGACTCTACTCACATGTTGCTCCAGTTGGTCCTACGATTCCCCAGACTCTACTCCCATGTTGCTCCAGCTGGTCCTACGATTCCCCAGACTCTACTCACATGTTGCTCCAGTTGGTCCTACGATTCCCCAGACTCTACTCCCATGTTGCTCCAGTTGGTCCTACGATGCCCCAGACCCTACTCCCATGTTGCTCCAGCTGGTCCTACGATTCCCCAGACTCTACTCCCATGTTGCTCCAGCTGGTCCTACGATGCCCCAGACTCTACTCACATGTTGCTCCAGTTGGTCCTACGATTCCCCAGACTCTACTCCCATGTTGCTCCAGCTGGTCCTACGATTCCCCAGACTCTACTCCCATGTTGCTCCAGCTGGTCCTACGATTCCCCAGACTCTACTCACATGTTGCTCCAGCTGGTCCTACGATTCCCCAGACTCTACTCCCATGTTGCTCCAGCTGGTCCTACGATTCCCCAGACT
>OZ024745.1:10918342-11013342 GCA_964016885.1 Eledone cirrhosa
CACAAAAAGCAAAAATAATGCCGAATGTATGGAGGCTATTTCTGGTTACCCGAGCTTAGCAGATCTCTCATACGTGACAGCCAAATCTACCTGAAAAAGGAGTAGATTATATAAAACAACAATAACAGCAACAAAAGCAACAAAATTAGATGTTTTTCTGAAATCAGAGAAGTAGAACATCATCATTGGTCATTTAGGAGCAGATGGAATTGGTAAGGCAGAACATGGAGAAATGAAGAGTTAGAATACGTAATATCAGAAACCGAATTCAATGCCAGGAATAAGATTATGTGTATATATAAATATAACAAGCAAGTCAATCATAAACTAGTTTCAATAAGTTAAGTGAACTGAAGAGGCTAGACAGGAAAATGAGAAAACTATTTACTGTATTCTGATGGTGTCGCCTAACAGCTAATATAGACAGAATATACTCCTGCATATAAATAGGGAGCCTGATCTAAATTGAAAACTATTACAAAATAACTGCAGTAATGGTTATAAAAAAATACTTAGATGTAAGCAAAGATAAAATGATTACTATAATAAATCAGTATAAAACATTGAATACTTTTCTCTCTGTGTAGGAAAATAATAAAATACAAGCTCTAAGTTAATACACCAAAGGAAAAAAAATGTTTAGATCAGAATGAAGGTAAAAGAATAAGCAAAAAATAAAATGCAGGGAAAAAAAACCCGTCTCAATGTTTAGTATTCTGTAAGGCTGGAGGATGTCTCACTGTCTCAGGTATGTTATCTAAGGCTAGAGGTTGTCTCACTGTCTCAGGTAGTATTATGTAAGGCTAGAGGTTGTCTCACTGTCTCAGGTATGTTATCTAAGGCTAGAGGTTGTCTCACTGTCTCAGGTATGTTATGTAAGGCTAGAGGATGTCTCACTGTCTCAGGTAGTATTATGTAAGGCTAGAGGTTGTCTCACTGTCTCAGGTATGTTATCTAAGGCTAGAGGTTGTCTCACTGTCTCAGGTAGTATTATGTAAGGCTAGAGGTTGTCTCACTGTCTCAGGTATGTTATGTAAGGCTAGAGCTGTCTCACTGTCTCAGGTAGTATTATGTAAGGCTAGAAGTTGTCTCACTGTCTCAGGTATGTTATGTAAGGCTAGAGGTTGTCTCACTGTCTCAGGTAGTATTATGTAAGGCTAGAGGTTGTCTCACTGTCTCAGGTAGTATTATGTAAGACTAGAGGTTGTCTCACTGTCTCAGGTAGTATTATGTAAGGCTAGAGGTTGTCTCACTGTCTCAGGTAGTATTATGTAAGGCTAGAGGTTGTCTCACTGTCTCAGGTAGTATTATGTAAGGCTAGAGGTTGTCTCACTGTCTCAGGTAGTATTATGTAAGGCTAGAGGTTGTCTCACTGTCTCAGGTAGTATTATGTAAGAATCGAGGTTGTCTCACTGTCTCAGGTATGTTATCTAAGGCTAGAGGTTGTCTCACTGTCTCAGGTATGTTATGTAAGGCCAGAGGATGTCTCACTGTCTCAGGTATGTTATCTAAGGCTAGAGATTGTCTCACTGTCTCAGGTATGTTATGTAAGGCTAGAGGTTGTCTCACTGTCTCAGGTATGTTATCTAAGGCTAGAGGTTGTCTCACTGTCTCAGGTATGTTATGTAAGGCTAGAGGATGTCTCACTGTCTCAGGTATGTTATGTAAGGCTAGAGGTTGTATCACTGTCTCAGGAATGTTATGTAAGGCTAGAGGTTGTCTCACTGTCTCAGGTATGTTATCTAAGGCTAGAGGTTGTCTCACTGTCTCAGGTATGTTATGTAAGGCTAGAGGATGTCTCACTGTCTCAGGTATGTTATATAAGGCCAGATGTTGTCTCACTGTCTCAGGTATGTTATGTAAGGCTAGAGGTTGTCTCACTGTCTCAGGTATGTTATGTAAGGCTAGAGGTTGTCTCACTGTCTCAGGTAGTATTATGTAAGGCGAGAGGTTGTCTCACTGTCTCAGGTAGTATTATGTAAGGCTAGAGGTTGTCTCACAGTCTCAGGTAGTATTATGTAAGGCAAGAGGTTGTCTCACTGTCTCAGGTATGTTATGTAAGGCTAGAGGATGTCTCACTGTCTCAGGTATGTTATGTAAGGCTAGAGGATGTCTCACTGTCTCAGGTATGTTATGTAAGGCTAGAGGTTGTCTCACTGTCTCAGGTAGTATTATGTAAGGCTAGAGGTTGTCTCACTGTCTCAGGTAGTATTATGTAAGGCTAGAGGTTGTCTCACTGTCTCTGGTATGTTATGTAAGGCTAGAGGTTGTCTCACTGTCTCAGGTATGTTATGTAAGGCTAGAGGTTGTCTCACTGTCTCAGGTATGTTATGTAAGGCTAGAGGTTGTCTCACTGTCTCAGGTATGTTATGTAAAGCTAGAGGTTGTCTCACTGTCTCAAGTAGTATTATGTAAGGCTAGAGGTTGTCTCACTGTCTCAGGTATGTTATCTAAGGTTAGAGGTTGTCTCACTGTCTCAGGTATGTTATGTAAGACTAGAGGTTGTCTCACTGTCTCAGGTAGTATTATGTAAGGCTAGAGGTTGTCTCACTGTCTCAGGTATGTTATGTAAGTCTAGAGGTTGTCTCACTGTCTCAGGTAGTATTATGTAAGGCTAGAGGTTGTCTCACTCTCTCAGGTATGTTATGTAAGGCTAGAGGTTGTCTCACTGTCTCAGGCAGTATTATGTAAGGCTAGAGCTTGTCTCACTGTCTCAGGTATGTTATGTAAGGCTAGAGGTTGTCTCACTGTCTCAGGTATGTTATGTAAGGCTAGAGGTTGTCTCACTGTCTCAGGTATGTTATGTAAGGCTAGAGGTTGTCTCACTGTCTCAGGTAGTATTATGTAAGGCTAGAGGTTGTCTCACTGTCTCAGGTATGTTATGTAAGGCTAGAGGTTGTCTCACTGTCTCAGGTAGTATTATGTAAGAATAGAGGTTGTCTCACTGTCTCAGGTATGTTATGTAAGGCTAGAGGTTGTCTCACTGTCTCAGGTGTTTTATGTAAGGCTAGAGGTTGTCTCACTGTCTCAGGTGTGTTATGTAAGGCTAGAGGTTGTCTCACTGTCTCAGGTATGTTATGTAAGGCTAGAGGTTGTCTCACTGTCTCAGGTAGTATTATGTAAGGCTAGAGGTTGTCTCACTGTCTCAGGTATGTTATGTAAGGCTAGAGGTTGTCTCACTGTCTCAGGTGTGTTATGTAAGGCTAGAGGTTGTCTCACTGTCTCAGGTGTGTTGTGTAAGGCTAGAGGTTGTCTCACTGTCTCAGGTATGTTATGTAAGGCTAGAGGATGTCTCACTGTCTCAGGTATGTTATGTAAGGCTAGAGGTTGTCTCACTGTCTCAGGTAGTATTATGTAAGGCTAGAGGTTGTCTCACTGTCTCAGGTATGTTATGTAAGGCTAGAGGTTGTCTCCCTGTCTCAGGTAGTATTATGTAAGGCTAGAGCTGTCTCACTGTCTCAGGTAGTATTATGTAAGGCTAGAGGTTGTCTCACTGTCTCAGGTATGTTATGTAAGGCTAGAGGTTGTCTCACTGTCTCAGGTAGTATTATGTAAGAATAGAGGTTGTCTCACTGTCTCAGGTAGTATTATGTAAGGCTAGAGGTTGTCTCACTGTCTCAGGTATGTTATGTAAGGCTAGAGGTTGTCTCACTGTCTCAGGTAGTATTATGTAAGGCTAGAGGTTGTCTCACTGTCTCAGGTAGTATTATGGAAGAATAGAGGTTGTCTCACTGTCTCAGGTAGTATTATGTAAGAATAGAGGTTGTCTCACTGTCTCAGGTAGTATTATGTAAGGCTAGAGGTTGTCTCACTGTCTCAGGTATGTTATGTAAGGCTAGAGGTTGTCTCACTGTCTCAGGCAGTATTATGTAAGGCTAGAGCTTGTCTCACTGTCTCAGGTATGTTATATAAGGCTAGAGGTTGTCTCACTGTCTCAGGTAGTATTATGTAAGAATAGAGGTTGTCTCACTGTCTCAGGTGTGTTATGTAAGGCTAGAGGTTGTCTCACTGTCTCAGGTATGTTATGTAAGGCTAGAGGATGTCTCACTGTCTCAGGTATGTTATGTAAGGCTAGAGGTTGTCTCACTGTCTCAGGTAGTATTATGTAAGGCTAGAGGTTGTCTCACTGTCTCAGGTATGTTATGTAAGGCTAGAGGTTGTCTCACTGTCTCAGGTGTGTTGTGTAAGGCTAGAGGTTGTCTCACTGTCTCAGGTATGTTATGTAAGGCTAGAGGATGTCTCACTGTCTCAGGTATGTTATGTAAGGCTAGAGGTTGTCTCACTGTCTCAGGTATGTTATGTAAGGCTAGAGGATGTCTCACTGTCTCAGGTATGTTATGTAAGGCTAGAGGTTGTCTCACTGTCTCAGGTAGTATTATGTAAGGCTAGAGGTTGTCTCACTGTCTCAGGTATGTTATGTAAGGCTAGAGGTTGTCTCACTGTCTCAGGTGTGTTATGTAAGGCTAGAGGTTGTCTCACTGTCTCAGGTGTGTTGTGTAAGGCTAGAGGTTGTCTCACTGTCTCAGGTATGTTATGTAAGTCTAGAGGTTGTCTCACTGTCTCAGGTAGTATTATGTAAGGCTAGAGGTTGTCTCACTGTCTCAGGTATGTTATGTAAGGCTAGAGGTTGTCTCACTGTCTCAGGCAGTATTATGTAAGGCTAGAGCTTGTCTCACTGTCTCAGGTATGTTATGTAAGGCTAGAGGTTGTCTCACTGTCTCAGGTATGTTATGTAAGGCTAGAGGTTGTCTCACTGTCTCAGGTATGTTATGTAAGGCTAGAGGTTGTCTCACTGTCTCAGGTAGTATTATGTAAGGCTAGAGGTTGTCTCACTGTCTCAGGTATGTTATGTAAGGCTAGAGGTTGTCTCACTGTCTCAGGTAGTATTATGTAAGAATAGAGGTTGTCTCACTGTCTCAGGTATGTTATGTAAGGCTAGAGGTTGTCTCACTGTCTCAGGTGTTTTATGAAAGGCTAGAGGTTGTCTCACTGTCTCAGGTGTGTTATGTAAGGCTAGAGGTTGTCTCACTGTCTCAGGTATGTTATGTAAGGCTAGAGGATGTCTCACTGTCTCAGGTATGTTATGTAAGGCTAGAGGTTGTCTCACTGTCTCAGGTAGTATTATGTAAGGCTAGAGGTTGTCTCACTGTCTCAGGTATGTTATGTAAGGCTAGAGGTTGTCTCACTGTCTCAGGTGTGTTATGTAAGGCTAGAGGTTGTCTCACTGTCTCAGGTGTGTTATGTAAGGCTAGAGGTTGTCTCACTGTCTCAGGTATGTTATGTAAGGCTAGAGGATGTCTCACTGTCTCAGGTATGTTATGTAAGGCTAGAGGTTGTCTCACTGTCTCAGGTAGTATTATGTAAGGCTAGAGGTTGTCTCACTGTCTCAGGTATGTTATGTAAGGCTAGAGGTTGTCTTCCTGTCTCAGGTAGTATTATGTAAGGCTAGAGCTGTCTCACTGTCTCAGGTAGTATTATGTAAAGCTAGAGGTTGTCTCACTGTCTCAGCTATGTTATGTAAAGCTAGAGGTTGTCTCACTGTCTCAGGTAGTATTATGTAAGAATAGAGGTTGTCTCACTGTCTCAGGTAGTATTATGTAAGGCTAGAGGTTGTCTCACTGTCTCAGGTATGTTATGTAAGGCTAGAGGTTGTCTCACTGTCTCAGGTAGTATTATGTAAGGCTAGAGGTTGTCTCACTGTCTCAGGTAGTATTATGTAAGAATAGAGGTTGTCTCACTGTCTCAGGTAGTATTATGTAAGGCTAGAGGTTGTCTCACTGTCTCAGGTATGTTATGTAAGGCTAGAGGTTGTCTCACTGTCTCAGGTAGTATTATGTAAGGCTAGAGGTTGTCTCACTGTCTCAGGTAGTATTATGTAAGAATAGAGGTTGTCTCACTGTCTCAGGTAGTATTATGTAAGAATAGAGGTTGTCTCACTGTCTCAGGTAGTATTATGTAAGGCTAGAGGTTGTCTCACTGTCTCAGGTATGTTATGTAAGGCTAGAGGTTGTCTCACTGTCTCAGGCAGTATTATGTAAGGCTAGAGCTTGTCTCACTGTCTCAGGTATGTTATGTAAGGCTAGAGGTTGTCTCACGGTCTCAGGTATGTTATGTAAGGCTAGAGGTTGTCTCACTGTCTCAGGTATGTTATGTAAGGCTAGAGGTTGTCTCACTGTCTCAGGTAGTATTATGTAAGGCTAGAGGTTGTCTCACTGTCTCAGGTAGTATTATGTAAGAATAGAGGTTGTCTCACTGTCTCAGGTAGTATTATGTAAGGCTAGAGGTTGTCTCACTGTCTCAGGTATGTTATGTAAGGCTAGAGGATGTCTCACTGTCTCAGGCAGTCTTATGTAAGGCTAGAGCTTGTCTCACTGTCTCAGGTATGCTATGTAAGGCTAGAGGTTGTCTCACTGTCTCAGGTAGTATTATGTAAGAATAGAGGTTGTCTCACTGTCTCAGGTATGTTATGTAAGGCTAGAGGTTGTCTCACTGTCTCAGGTGTGTTATGTAAGGCTAGAGGTTGTCTCACTGTCTCAGGTGTGTTATGTAAGGCTAGAGGTTGTCTCACTGTCTCAGGTAGTATTATGTAAGGCTAGAGGTTGTCTCACTGTCTCAGGTAGTATTATGTAAGAATAGAGCTGTCTCACTGTCTCAGGTAGTATTATGTAAGGCTAGAGGTTGTCTCACTGTCTCAGGTATGTTATGTAAGGCTAGAGGTTGTCTCACTGTCTCAGGTAGTATTATGTAAGAATAGAGGTTGTCTCACTGTCTCAGGTAGTATTATGTAAGGCTAGAGGTTGTCTCACTGTCTTAGGTATGTTATGTAAGGCTAGAGGTTGTCTCACTGTCTCAGGTAGTATTATGTAAGGCTAGAGGTTGTCTCACTGTCTCAGGTAGTATTATGTAAGAATAGAGGTTGTCTCACTGTCTCAGGTAGTATTATGTAAGAATAGAGGTTGTCTCACTGTCTCAGGTAGTATTATGTAAGGCTAGAGGTTGTCTCACTGTCTCAGGTATGTTATGTAAGGCTAGAGGTTGTCTCACTGTCTCAGGCAGTATTATGTAAGGCTAGAGCTTGTCTCACTGTCTCAGGTATGTTATATAAGGCTAGAGGTTGTCTCACTGTCTCAGGTAGTATTATGTAAGAATAGAGGTTGTCTCACTGTCTCAGGTGTGTTATGTAAGGCTAGAGGTTGTCTCACTGTCTCAGGTATGTTATGTAAGGCTAGAGGATGTCTCACTGTCTCAGGTATGTTATGTAAGGCTAGAGGTTGTCTCACTGTCTCAGGTAGTATTATGTAAGGCTAGAGGTTGTCTCACTGTCTCAGGTATGTTATGTAAGGCTAGAGGTTGTCTCACTGTCTCAGGTGTGTTGTGTAAGGCTAGAGGTTGTCTCACTGTCTCAGGTATGTTATGTAAGGCTAGAGGATGTCTCACTGTCTCAGGTATGTTATGTAAGGCTAGAGGTTGTCTCACTGTCTCAGGTATGTTATGTAAGGCTAGAGGATGTCTCACTGTCTCAGGTATGTTATGTAAGGCTAGAGGTTGTCTCACTGTCTCAGGTAGTATTATGTAAGGCTAGAGGTTGTCTCACTGTCTCAGGTATGTTATGTAAGGCTAGAGGTTGTCTCACTGTCTCAGGTGTGTTATGTAAGGCTAGAGGTTGTCTCACTGTCTCAGGTGTGTTGTGTAAGGCTAGAGGTTGTCTCACTGTCTCAGGTATGTTATGTAAGTCTAGAGGTTGTCTCACTGTCTCAGGTAGTATTATGTAAGGCTAGAGGTTGTCTCACTGTCTCAGGTATGTTATGTAAGGCTAGAGGTTGTCTCACTGTCTCAGGCAGTATTATGTAAGGCTAGAGCTTGTCTCACTGTCTCAGGTATGTTATGTAAGGCTAGAGGTTGTCTCACTGTCTCAGGTATGTTATGTAAGGCTAGAGGTTGTCTCACTGTCTCAGGTATGTTATGTAAGGCTAGAGGTTGTCTCACTGTCTCAGGTAGTATTATGTAAGGCTAGAGGTTGTCTCACTGTCTCAGGTATGTTATGTAAGGCTAGAGGTTGTCTCACTGTCTCAGGTAGTATTATGTAAGAATAGAGGTTGTCTCACTGTCTCAGGTATGTTATGTAAGGCTAGAGGTTGTCTCACTGTCTCAGGTGTTTTATGAAAGGCTAGAGGTTGTCTCACTGTCTCAGGTGTGTTATGTAAGGCTAGAGGTTGTCTCACTGTCTCAGGTATGTTATGTAAGGCTAGAGGATGTCTCACTGTCTCAGGTATGTTATGTAAGGCTAGAGGTTGTCTCACTGTCTCAGGTAGTATTATGTAAGGCTAGAGGTTGTCTCACTGTCTCAGGTATGTTATGTAAGGCTAGAGGTTGTCTCACTGTCTCAGGTGTGTTATGTAAGGCTAGAGGTTGTCTCACTGTCTCAGGTGTGTTATGTAAGGCTAGAGGTTGTCTCACTGTCTCAGGTATGTTATGTAAGGCTAGAGGATGTCTCACTGTCTCAGGTATGTTATGTAAGGCTAGAGGTTGTCTCACTGTCTCAGGTAGTATTATGTAAGGCTAGAGGTTGTCTCACTGTCTCAGGTATGTTATGTAAGGCTAGAGGTTGTCTTCCTGTCTCAGGTAGTATTATGTAAGGCTAGAGCTGTCTCACTGTCTCAGGTAGTATTATGTAAAGCTAGAGGTTGTCTCACTGTCTCAGCTATGTTATGTAAAGCTAGAGGTTGTCTCACTGTCTCAGGTAGTATTATGTAAGAATAGAGGTTGTCTCACTGTCTCAGGTAGTATTATGTAAGGCTAGAGGTTGTCTCACTGTCTCAGGTATGTTATGTAAGGCTAGAGGTTGTCTCACTGTCTCAGGTAGTATTATGTAAGGCTAGAGGTTGTCTCACTGTCTCAGGTAGTATTATGTAAGAATAGAGGTTGTCTCACTGTCTCAGGTAGTATTATGTAAGGCTAGAGGTTGTCTCACTGTCTCAGGTATGTTATGTAAGGCTAGAGGTTGTCTCACTGTCTCAGGTAGTATTATGTAAGGCTAGAGGTTGTCTCACTGTCTCAGGTAGTATTATGTAAGAATAGAGGTTGTCTCACTGTCTCAGGTAGTATTATGTAAGAATAGAGGTTGTCTCACTGTCTCAGGTAGTATTATGTAAGGCTAGAGGTTGTCTCACTGTCTCAGGTATGTTATGTAAGGCTAGAGGTTGTCTCACTGTCTCAGGCAGTATTATGTAAGGCTAGAGCTTGTCTCACTGTCTCAGGTATGTTATGTAAGGCTAGAGGTTGTCTCACGGTCTCAGGTATGTTATGTAAGGCTAGAGGTTGTCTCACTGTCTCAGGTATGTTATGTAAGGCTAGAGGTTGTCTCACTGTCTCAGGTAGTATTATGTAAGGCTAGAGGTTGTCTCACTGTCTCAGGTAGTATTATGTAAGAATAGAGGTTGTCTCACTGTCTCAGGTAGTATTATGTAAGGCTAGAGGTTGTCTCACTGTCTCAGGTATGTTATGTAAGGCTAGAGGATGTCTCACTGTCTCAGGCAGTCTTATGTAAGGCTAGAGCTTGTCTCACTGTCTCAGGTATGCTATGTAAGGCTAGAGGTTGTCTCACTGTCTCAGGTAGTATTATGTAAGAATAGAGGTTGTCTCACTGTCTCAGGTATGTTATGTAAGGCTAGAGGTTGTCTCACTGTCTCAGGTGTGTTATGTAAGGCTAGAGGTTGTCTCACTGTCTCAGGTGTGTTATGTAAGGCTAGAGGTTGTCTCACTGTCTCAGGTATGTTATGTAAGGCTAGAGGATGTCTCACTGTCTCAGGTATGTTATGTAAGGCTAGAGGTTGTCTCACTGTCTCAGGTAGTATTATGTAAGGCTAGAGGTTGTCTCACTGTCTCAGGTATGTTATGTAAGGCTAGAGGTTGTCTCACTGTCTCAGGTGTGTTATGTAAGGCTAGAGGTTGTCTCACTGTCTCAGGTGTGTTATGTAAGGCTAGAGGTTGTCTCACTGTCTCAGGTATGTTATGTAAGGCTAGAGGATGTCTCACTGTCTCAGGTATGTTATGTAAGGCTAGAGGTTGTCTCACTGTCTCAGGTAGTATTATGTAAGGCTAGAGGTTGTCTCACTGTCTCAGGTATGTTATGTAAGGCTAGAGGTTGTCTCCCTGTCTCAGGTAGTATTATGTAAGGCTAGAGCTGTCTCACTGACTCATGTAGTATTATGTAAGGCTAGAGGTTGTCTCACTGTCTCAGGTATGTTATGTAAGGCTAGAGGTTGTCTCACTGTCTCAGGTAGTATTATGTAAGAATAGAGGTTGTCTCACTGTCTCAGGTAGTATTATGTAAGGCTAGAGGTTGTCTCACTGTCTCAGGTATGTTATGTAAGGCTAGAGGTTGTCTCACTGTCTCAGGTAGTATTATGTAAGGCTGGAGGTTGTCTCACTGTCTCAGGTAGTATTATGTAAGAATAGAGGCTGTCTCACTGTCTCAGGTAGTATTATGTAAGGCTAGAGGTAGTCTCACTGTCTCAGGTATGTTATGTAAGGCTAGAGGATGTCTCACTGTCTCAGGTAGTATTATGTAAGAATAGAGGTTGTCTCACTGTCTCAGGTAGTATTATGTAAGAATAGAGGTTGTCTCACTGTCTCAGGTAGTATTATGTAAGGCTAGAGGTTGTCTCACTGTCTCAGGTAGTATTATATAAGAATAGAGGTTGTCTCACTGTCTCAGGTATGTTATGTAACGCTAGAGGTTGTCTCACTGTCTCAGGTATGTTATGTAAGGCTAGAGGTTGTCTCACTGTCTCAGGTAGTATTATGTAAGAATAGAGGTTGTCTCACTGTCTCAGGTAGTATTATGTAAGGCTAGAGGTTGTCTCACTGTCTCAGGTAGTATTATGTAAGGCTAGAGGTTGTCTCACTGTCTCAGGTAGTATTATGTAAGGCTAGACGTTGTCTCACTGTCTCAGGTAGTATTATGTAAGAATAGAGGTTGTCTCACTGTCTCAGGTAGTATTATGTAAGAATAGAGGTTGTGTCACTGTCTCAGGTAGTATTATGTAAGGCTAGAGGTTGTCTCACTGTCTCAGGTAGTATTATGTAAGGCTAGAGGTTGTCTCACTGTCTCAGGTGTGTTATGTAAGGCTAGAGGTTGTCTCACTGTCTCAGGTAGTATTATGTAAGGCTAGAGGTTGTCTCACTGTCTCAGGTAGTATTATGTAAGACTAGAGGTTGTCTCACTGTCTCAGGTATGTTATGTAAGGCTAGAGGTTGTCTCACTGTCTCAGGTAGTATTATGTAAGACTAGAGGTTGTCTCACTGTCTCAGGTATGTTATGTAAGGCTAGAGGTTGTATCACTGTCTCAGGTAGTATTATGTAAGGCTAGAGGTTGTCTCACTGTCTCAGGTATGTTATGTAAGGCTAGAGGTTGTCTCACTGTCTCAGGTAGTATTATGTAAGACTAGAGGTTGTCTCACTGTCTCAGGTATGTTATGTAAGGCTAGAGGTTGTCTCACTGTCTCAGGTAGTATTATGTAAGGCTAGAGGTTGTCTCACTGTCTCAGGTAGTATTATGTAAGACTAGAGGTTGTCTCACTGTCTCAGGTATGTTATGTAAGGCTAGAGGTTGTCTCACTGTCTCAGGTAGTATTATGTAAGGCTAGAGGTTGTCTCACTGTCTCAGGTAGTATTATGTAAGACTAGAGGTTGTCTCACTGTCTCAGGTATGTTATGTAAGGCTAGAGGTTGTCTCACTGTCTCAGGTAGTATTATGTAAGGCTAGAGGTTGTCTCACTGTCTCAGGTATGTTATCTAAGGTTAGAGGTTGTCTCACTGTCTCAGGTATGTTATGTAAGACTAGAGGTTGTCTCACTGTCTCAGGTAGTATTATGTAAGGCTAGAGGTTGTCTCACTGTCTCAGGTATGTTATGTAAGTCTAGAGGTTGTCTCACTGTCTCAGGTAGTATTATGTAAGGCTAGAGGTTGTCTCACTGTCTCAGGTATGTTATGTAAGGCTAGAGGTTGTCTCACTGTCTCAGACAGTATTATGTAAGGCTAGAGCTTGTCTCACTGTCTCAGGTATGTTATGTAAGGCTAGAGGTTGTCTCACTGTCTCAGGTATGTTATGTAAGGCTAGAGGTTGTCTCACTGTCTCAGGTATGATATGTAAGGCTAGAGGTTGTCTCACTGTCTCAGGTAGTATTATGTAAGGCTAGAGGTTGTCTCACTGTCTCAGGTATGTTATGTAAGGCTAGAGGTTGTCTCACTGTCTCAGGTAGTATTATGTAAGAATAGAGGTTGTCTCACTGTCTCAGGTATGTTATGTAAGGCTAGAGGTTGTCTCACTGTCTCAGGTGTTTTATGTAAGGCTAGAGGTTGTCTCACTGTCTCAGGTGTGTTATGTAAGGCTAGAGGTTGTCTCACTGTCTCAGGTATGTTATGTAAGGCTAGAGGATGTCTCACTGTCTCAGGTATGTTATGTAAGGCTAGAGGTTGTCTCACTGTCTCAGGTAGTATTATGTAAGGCTAGAGGTTGTCTCACTGTCTCAGGTATGTTATGTAAGGCTAGAGGTTGTCTCACTGTCTCAGGTGTGTTATGTAAGGCTAGAGGTTGTCTCACTGTCTCAGGTGTGTTGTGTAAGGCTAGAGGTTGTCTCACTGTCTCAGGTATGTTATGTAAGGCTAGAGGATGTCTCACTGTCTCAGGTATGTTATGTAAGGCTAGAGGTTGTCTCACTGTTTCAGGTAGTATTATGTAAGGCTAGAGGTTGTCTCACTGTCTCAGGTATGTTATGTAAGGCTAGAGGTTGTCTCCCTGTCTCAGGTAGTATTATGTAAGGCTAGAGCTGTCTCACTGTCTCAGGTAGTATTATGTAAGGCTAGAGGTTGTCTCACTGTCTCAGGTATGTTATGTAAGGCTAGAGGTTGTCTCACTGTCTCAGGTAGTATTATGTAAGAATAGAGGTTGTCTCACTGTCTCAGGTAGTATTATGTAAGGCTAGAGGTTGTCTCACTGTCTCAGGTATGTTATGTAAGGCTAGAGGTTGTCTCACTGTCTCAGGTAGTATTATGTAAGGCTAGAGGTTGTCTCACTGTCTCAGGTAGTATTATGTAAGAATAGAGGTTGTCTCACTGTCTCAGGTAGTATTATGTAAGGCTAGAGGTTGTCTCACTGTCTCAGGTATGTTATGTAAGGCTAGAGGTTGTCTCACTGTCTCAGATAGTATTATGCAAGGCTAGAGGTTGTCTCACTGTCTCAGGTAGTATTATGTAAGAATAGAGGTTGTCTCACTGTCTCAGGTAGTATTATGTAAGAATAGAGTTTGTCTCACTGTCTCAGGTAGTATTATGTAAGGCTAGAGGTTGTCTCACTGTCTCAGGTATGTTATGTAAGGCTAGAGGTTGTCTCACTGTCTCAGGTAGTATTATGTAAGGCTAGAGGTTGTCTCACTGTCTCAGGTATGTTATGTAAGGCTAGAGGTTGTCTCACTGTCTCAGGTAGTATTATGTAAGAATAGAGGTTGTCTCACTGTCTCAGGTATGTTATGTAAGGCTAGAGGTTGTCTCACTGTCTCAGGTGTGTTATGTAAGGCTAGAGGTTGTCTCACTGTCTCAGGTGTGTTATGCAAGGCTAGAGGTTGTCTCACTGTCTCAGGTATGTTATGTAAGGCTAGAGGATGTCTCACTGTCTCAGGTATGTTATGTAAGGCTAGAGGTTGTCTCACTGTCTCAGGTAGTATTATGTAAGGCTAGAGGTTGTCTCACTGTCTCAGGTATGTTATGTAAGGCTAGAGGTTGTCTCACTGTCTCAGGTGTGTTATGTAAGGCTAGAGGTTGTCTCACTGTCTCAGGTGTGTTGTGTAAGGCTAGAGGTTGTCTCACTGTCTCAGGTATGTTATGTAAGGCTAGAGGATGTCTCACTGTCTCAGGTATGTTATGTAAGGCTAGAGGTTGTCTCACTGTCTCAGGTAGTATTATGTAAGGTTAGAGGTTGTCTCACTGTCTCAGGTATGTTATGTAAGGCTAGAGGTTGTCTCCCTGTCTCAGGTAGTATTATGTAAGGCTAGAGCTGTCTCACTGTCTCATGTAGTATTATGTAAGGCTAGAGGTTGTCTCACTGTCTCAGGTATGTTATGTAAGGCTAGAGGTTGTCTCACTGTCTCAGGTAGTATTATGTAAGAATAGAGGTTGTCTCACTGTCTCAGGTAGTATTATGTAAGGCTAGAGGTTGTCTCACTGTCTCAGGTATGTTATGTAAGGCTAGAGGTTGTCTCACTGTCTCAGGTAGTATTATGTAAGGCTAGAGGTTGTCTCACTGTCTCAGGTAGTATTATGTAAGAATAGAGGTTGTCTCACTGTCTCAGGTAGTATTATGTAAGGCTAGAGGTTGTCTCACTGTCTCAGGTATGTTATGTAAGGCTAGAGGTTGTCTCACTGTCTCAGGTAGTATTATGTAAGGCTAGAGGTTGTCTCACTGTCTCAGGTAGTATTATGTAAGAATAGAGGTTGTCTCACTGTCTCAGGTAGTATTATGTAAGGCTAGAGGTTGTCTCACTGTCTCAGGTAGTATTATGTAAGAATAGAGGTTGTCTCACTGTCTCAGGTATGTTATGTAAGGCTAGAGGTTGTCTCACTGTCTCAGGTATGTTATGTAAGGCTAGAGGTTGTCTCACTGTCTCAGGTGGTATTATGTAAGAATAGAGGTTGTCTCACTGTCTCAGGTAGTATTATGTAAGGCTAGAGGTTGTCTCACTGTCTCAGGTAGTATTATGTAAGCCTAGAGGTTGTCTCACTGTCTCAGGTAGTATTATGTAAGAATAGAGGTTGTCTCACTGTCTCAGGTAGTATTATGTAAGGCTAGAGGTTGTCTCACTGTCTCAGGTATGTTATGTAAGGCTAGAGGTTGCCTCACTGTCTCAGGTAGTATTATGTAAGGCTAGAGGTTGTCTCACTGTCTCAGGTAGTATTATGTAAGAATAGAGGTTGTCTCACAGTCTCAGGTAGTATTATGTAAGGCTAGAGGTTGTCTCACTGTCTCAGGTAGTATTATGTAAGGCTAGAGGTTGTCTCACTGTCTCAGGTATGTTATGTAAGGCTAGAGGATGTCTCACTGTCTCAAGCAGTATTATGTAAGGCTAGAGGTTGTCTCACTGTCTCAGGTATGTTATGTAAGGCCAGAGGATGTCTCACTGTCTCAGGTATGTTATCTAAGGCTAGAGATTGTCTCACTGTCTCAGGTATGTTATGTAAGGCGAGAGGTTGTCTCACTGTCTCAGGTATGTTATGTAAGGCTAGAGGATGTCTCACTGTCTCAGGTATGTTATATAAGGCCAGATGTTGTCTCACTGTCTCAGGTATGTTATGTAAGGCTAGAGGTTGTCTCACTGTCTCAGGTATGTTATGTAAAGCTAGAGGTTGTCTCACTGTCTCAGGTATGTTATGTAAGGCTAGAGATTGTCTCACTGTCTCAGGTAGTATTATGTAAGGCTAGAGGTTGTCTCACTGTCTCAGGTAGTATTATGTAAGATAGAGGTTGTCTCACTGTCTCAGATATGTTATCTAAGGCTAGAGGTTGTCTCACTGTCTCAGGTAGTATTATGTAAGGCTAGAGGTTGTCTCACTGTCTCAGGTAGTATTATGTAAGGTTAGAGGTTGTCTCACTGTCTCAGGTAGTATTATGTAAGACTAGAGGTTGTCTCACTGTCTCAGGCAGTATTATGTAAGGCTAGAGGTTGTCTCACTGTCTCAGGTAGTATTATGTAAGGCTAGAGGTTGTCTCACTGTCTCAGGTAGTATTATGTAAGGCTAGAGGTTGTCTCACTGTCTCAGGTAGTATTATGTAAGGCTAGAGGTTGTCGCACTGTCTCAGGTAGTATTATGTAAGAATCGAGGTTGTCTCACTGTCTCAGGTATGTTATCTAAGGCTAGAGGTTGTCTCACTGTCTCAGGTATGTTATGTAAGGCCAGAGGATGTCTCACTGTCTCAGGTATGTTATCTAAGGCTAGAGATTGTCTCACTGTCTCAGGTATGTTATGTAAGGCTAGAGGTTGTCTCACTGTCTCAGGTATGTTATCTAAGGCTAGAGGTTGTCTCACTGTGTCAGGTATGTTATGTAAGGCTAGAGGATGTCTCACTGTCTCAGGTATGTTATGTAAGGCGAGAGGTTGTCTCACTGTCTCAGGTATGTTATGTAAGGCTAGAGGATGTCTCACTGTCTCAGGTATGTTATATAAGGCCAGATGTTGTCTCACTGTCTCAGGTATGTTATGTAAGGCTAGAGGTTGTCTCACTGTCTCAGGTATGTTATGTAAAGCTAGAGGTTGTCTCACTGTCTCAGGTATGTTATGTAAGGCTAGAGATTGTCTCACTGTCTCAGGTAGTATTATGTAAGGCTAGAGGATGTCTCACTGTCTCAGGTATGTTATGTAAGGCTAGAGGTTGTCTCACTGTCTCAGGTAGTATTATGTAAGGCTAGAGGTTGTCTCACTGTCTCAGGTAGTATTATGTAAGGCTAGAGGTTGTCTCACTGTCTCAGGTAGTATTATGTAAGACTAGAGGTTGTCTCACTGTCTCAGGCAGTATTATGTAAGGCTAGAGGTTGTCTCACTGTCTCAGGTAGTATTATGTAAGGCTAGAGGTTGTCTCACTGTCTCAGGTAATATTATGTAAGGCTAGAGGTTGTCTCACTGTCTCAGGTAGTATTATGTAAGGCTAGAGGTTGCCTCACTGTCTCAGGTAGCATTATGTAAGAATCGAGGTTGTCTCACTGTCTCAGGTATGTTATCTAAGGCTAGAGGTTGTCTCACTGTGTCAGGTATGTTATGTAAGGCCAGAGGATGTCTCACTGTCTCAGGTATGTTATCTAAGGCTAGAGATTGTCTCACTGTCTCAGGTAGTATTATGTAAGGCTAGAGGTTGTCTCACTGTCTCAGGTAGTATTATGTAAGGCTAGAGGTTGTCTCACTGCTTCAGGTAGTATTATGTAAGGCAAGAGGTTGTCTCACTGTCTCAGGTATGTTATGTAAGGCTAGAGGATGTCTCACTGTCTCAGGTATGTTATGTAAGGCTAGAGGATGTCTCACTGTCTCAGGTATGTTATATAAGGCTAGAGGTTGTCTCACTGTCTCAGGTAGTATTATGTAAGGCTAGAGGTTGTCTCACTGTCTCAGGTAGTATTATGTAAGGCTAGAGGTTGTCTCACTGTCTCAGGTAGTATTATGTAAGGCTAGAGGTTGTCTCACTGCTTCAGGTTGTATTATGTAAGGCAAGAGGTTGTCTCACTGTCTCAGGTATGTTATGTAAGGCTAGAGGATGTCTCACTGTCTCAGGTATGTTATGTAAGGCTAGAGGATGTCTCACTGTCTCAGGTATGTTATATAAGGCTAGAGGTTGTCTCACTGTCTCAGGTAGTATTATGTAAGGCTAGAGGTTGTCTCACTGTCTCAGGTAGTATTATGTAAGGCTAGAGGTTGTCTCACTGTCTCTGGTATGTTATGTAAGGCTAGAGGTTGTCTCACTGTCTCAGGTAGTATTATGTAAGGCTAGAGGTTGTCTCACTGTCTCAGGTAGTATTATGTAAGGCTAGAGGTTGTCTCACTGTCTCAGGTAGTATTATGTAAGGCTAGAGGTTGTCTCACTGTCTCAGGTAGTATTATGTAAGAATCGAGGTTGTCTCACTGTCTCAGGTATGTTATCTAAGGCTAGAGGTTGTCTCACTGTCTCAGGTATGTTATGTAAGGCCAGAGGATGTCTCACTGTCTCAGGTATGTTATCTAAGGCTAGAGATTGTCTCACTGTCTCAGGTATGTTATGTAAGGCTAGAGGTAGTCTCACTGTCTCAGGTATGTTATCTAAGGCTAGAGGTTGTCTCACTGTCTCAGGTATGTTATGTAAGGCTAGAGGATGTCTCACTGTCTCAGGTATGTTATGTAAGGCTAGAGGTTGTCTCACTGTCTCAGGAATGTTATGTAAGGCTAGAGGTTGTCTCACTGTCTCAGGTATGTTATCTAAGGCTAGAGGTTGTCTCACTGTCTCAGGTATGTTATGTAAGGCTAGAGGATGTCTCACTGTCTCAGGTATGTTATATAAGGCCAGATGTTGTCTCACTGTCTCAGGTATGTTATGTAAGGCTAGAGGTTGTCTCACTGTCTCAGGTATGTTATGTAAGGCTAGAGGTTGTCTCACTGTCTCAGGTAGTATTATGTAAGGCTAGAGGTTGTCTCACTGTCTCAGGTAGTATTATGTAAGGCTAGAGGTTGTCTCACTGTCTCAGGTAGTATTATGTAAGGCTAGAGGTTGTCTCACTGTCTCAGGTAGTATTATGTAAGGCAAGAGGTTGTCTCACTGTCTCAGGTATGTTATGTAAGGCTAGAGGTTGTCTCACTGTCTCAGGTATGTTATGTAAGACTCGAGGTTGTCTCACTGTGTCAGGTATGTTATGTAAGGCTCGAGGTTGTCTCACTGTCTCAGGTATGTCATGTAAGGCTAGAGGTTGTTTCACTGTCCCAGGTATGTTATGTAAGGCTAGAGGTTGTCTCACTGTCTCAGGTATGTTATGTAAGGCTCGAGGTTGTCTCACTGTCTCAGGTATGTTATGTAAGGCTAGAGGTTGTCTCACTGTCCCAGGTATGTTATGTAAGGCTAGAGGTTGTTTCACTGTCCCAGGTATGTTATGTAAGGCTAGAGGTTGTTTCACTGTCCCAGGTATGTTATCTAAGGCTAGAGGTTGTCTCACTGTCTCAGGTATGTTATCTAAGGTTAGAGGTTGTCTCACTGTCTCAGGTATGTTATGTAAGACTAGAGGTTGTCTCACTGTCTCAGGTAGTATTATGTAAGGCTAGAGGTTGTCTCACTGTCTCAGGTATGTTATGTAAGTCTAGAGGTTGTCTCACTGTCTCAGGTAGTATTATGTAAGGCTAGAGGTTGTCTCACTGTCTCAGGTATGTTATGTAAGGCTAGAGGTTGTCTCACTGTCTCAGGCAGTATTATGTAAGGCTAGAGCTTGTGTCACTGTCTCAGGTATGTTATGTAAGGCTAGAGGTTGTCTCACTGTCTCAGGTATGTTATGTAAGGCCAGAGGATGTCTCACTGTCTCAGGTATGTTATCTAAGGCTAGAGATTGTCTCACTGTCTCAGGTATGTTATGTAAGGCGAGAGGTTGTCTCACTGTCTCAGGTATGTTATGTAAGGCTAGAGGATGTCTCACTGTCTCAGGTATGTTATATAAGGCCAGATGTTGTCTCACTGTCTCAGGTATGTTATGTAAGGCTAGAGGTTGTCTCACTGTCTCAGGTATGTTATGTAAAGCTAGAGGTTGTCTCACTGTCTCAGGTATGTTATGTAAGGCTAGAGATTGTCTCACTGTCTCAGGTATTATTATGTAAGGCTAGAGGTTGTCTCACTGTCTCAGGTAGTATTATGTAAGAATAGAGGTTGTCTCACTGTCTCAGATATGTTATCTAAGGCTAGAGGTTGTCTCACTGTCTCAGGTAGTATTATGTAAGGCTAGAGGTTGTCTCACTGTCTCAGGTAGTATTATGTAAGGTTAGAGGTTGTCTCACTGTCTCAGGTAGTATTATGTAAGACTAGAGGTTGTCTCACTGTCTCAGGCAGTATTATGTAAGGCTAGAGGTTGTCTCACTGTCTCAGGTAGTATTATGTAAGGCTAGAGGTTGTCTCACTGTCTCAGGTAGTATTATGAAAGGCTAGAGGTTGTCTCACTGTCTCAGGTAGTATTATGTAAGGCTAGAAGTTGTCGCACTGTCTCAGGTAGTATTATGTAAGAATCGAGGTTGTCTCACTGTCTCAGGTATGTTATCTAAGGCTAGAGGTTGTCTCACTGTCTCAGGTATGTTATGTAAGGCCAGAGGATGTCTCACTGTCTCAGGTATGTTATCTAAGGCTAGAGATTGTCTCACTGTCTCAGGTATGTTATGTAAGGCTAGAGGTTGTCTCACTGTCTCAGGTATGTTATCTAAGGCTAGAGGTTGTCTCACTGTCTCAGGTATGTTATGTAAGGCTAGAGGATGTCTCACTGTCTCAGGTATGTTATGTAAGGCGAGAGGTTGTCTCACTGTCTCAGGTATGTTATGTAAGGCTAGAGGATGTCTCACTGTCTCAGGTATGTTATATAAGGCCAGATGTTGTCTCACTGTCTCAGGTATGTTATGTAAGGCTAGAGGTTGTCTCACTGTCTCAGGTATGTTATGTAAAGCTAGAGGTTGTCTCACTGTCTCAGGTATGTTATGTAAGGCTAGAGATTGTCTCACTGTCTCAGGTAGTATTATGTAAGGCTAGAGGATGTCTCACTGTCTCAGGTATGTTATGTAAGGCTAGAGGTTGTCTCACTGTCTCAGGTAGTATTATGTAAGGCTAGAGGTTGTCTCACTGTCTCAGGTAGTATTATGTAAGGCTAGAGGTTGTCTCACTGTCTCAGGTAGTATTATGTAAGACTAGAGGTTGTCTCACTGTCTCAGGCAGTATTATGTAAGGCTAGAGGTTGTCTCACTGTCTCAGGTAGTATTATGTAAGACTAGAGGTTGTCTCACTGTCTCAGGCAGTATTATGTAAGGCTAGAGGTTGTCTCACTGTCTCAGGTAGTATTATGTAAGGCTAGAGGTTGTCTCACTGTCTCAGGTAATATTATGTAAGGCTAGAGGTTGTCTCACTGTCTCAGGTAGTATTATGTAAGGCTAGAGGTTGCCTCACTGTCTCAGGTAGCATTATGTAAGAATCGAGGTTGTCTCACTGTCTCAGGTATGTTATCTAAGGCTAGAGGTTGTCTCACTGTGTCAGGTATGTTATGTAAGGCCAGAGGATGTCTCACTGTCTCAGGTATGTTATCTAAGGCTAGAGATTGTCTCACTGTCTCAGGTAGTATTATGTAAGGCTAGAGGTTGTCTCACTGTCTCAGGTAGTATTATGTAAGGCTAGAGGTTGTCTCACTGCTTCAGGTAGTATTATGTAAGGCAAGAGGTTGTCTCACTGTCTCAGGTATGTTATGTAAGGCTAGAGGATGTCTCACTGTCTCAGGTATGTTATGTAAGGCTAGAGGATGTCTCACTGTCTCAGGTATGTTATATAAGGCTAGAGGTTGTCTCACTGTCTCAGGTAGTATTATGTAAGGCTAGAGGTTGTCTCACTGTCTCAGGTAGTATTATGTAAGGCTAGAGGTTGTCTCACTGTCTCAGGTAGTATTATGTAAGGCTAGAGGTTGTCTCACTGCTTCAGGTAGTATTATGTAAGGCAAGAGGTTGTCTCACTGTCTCAGGTATGTTATGTAAGGCTAGAGGATGTCTCACTGTCTCAGGTATGTTATGTAAAGCTAGAGGTTGTCTCACTGTCTCAGGTATGTTATGTAAGGCTAGAGATTGTCTCACTGTCTCAGGTAGTATTATGTAAGGCTAGAGGATGTCTCACTGTCTCAGGTATGTTATGTAAGGCTAGAGGTTGTCTCACTGTCTCAGGTAGTATTATGTAAGGCTAGAGGTTGTCTCACTGTCTCAGGTAGTATTATGTAAGGCTAGAGGTTGTCTCACTGTCTCAGGTAGTATTATGTAAGACTAGAGGTTGTCTCACTGTCTCAGGCAGTATTATGTAAGGCTAGAGGTTGTCTCACTGTCTCAGGTAGTATTATGTAAGACTAGAGGTTGTCTCACTGTCTCAGGCAGTATTATGTAAGGCTAGAGGTTGTCTCACTGTCTCAGGTAGTATTATGTAAGGCTAGAGGTTGTCTCACTGTCTCAGGTAATATTATGTAAGGCTAGAGGTTGTCTCACTGTCTCAGGTAGTATTATGTAAGGCTAGAGGTTGCCTCACTGTCTCAGGTAGCATTATGTAAGAATCGAGGTTGTCTCACTGTCTCAGGTATGTTATCTAAGGCTAGAGGTTGTCTCACTGTGTCAGGTATGTTATGTAAGGCCAGAGGATGTCTCACTGTCTCAGGTATGTTATCTAAGGCTAGAGATTGTCTCACTGTCTCAGGTAGTATTATGTAAGGCTAGAGGTTGTCTCACTGTCTCAGGTAGTATTATGTAAGGCTAGAGGTTGTCTCACTGCTTCAGGTAGTATTATGTAAGGCAAGAGGTTGTCTCACTGTCTCAGGTATGTTATGTAAGGCTAGAGGATGTCTCACTGTCTCAGGTATGTTATGTAAGGCTAGAGGATGTCTCACTGTCTCAGGTATGTTATATAAGGCTAGAGGTTGTCTCACTGTCTCAGGTAGTATTATGTAAGGCTAGAGGTTGTCTCACTGTCTCAGGTAGTATTATGTAAGGCTAGAGGTTGTCTCACTGTCTCAGGTAGTATTATGTAAGGCTAGAGGTTGTCTCACTGCTTCAGGTAGTATTATGTAAGGCAAGAGGTTGTCTCACTGTCTCAGGTATGTTATGTAAGGCTAGAGGATGTCTCACTGTCTCAGGTATGTTATGTAAGGCTAGAGGATGTCTCACTGTCTCAGGTATGTTATATAAGGCTAGAGGTTGTCTCACTGTCTCAGGTAGTATTATGTAAGGCTAGAGGTTGTCTCACTGTCTCAGGTAGTATTATGTAAGGCTAGAGGTTGTCTCACTGTCTCTGGTATGTTATGTAAGGCTAGAGGTTGTCTCACTGTCTCAGGTAGTATTATGTAAGGCTAGAGGTTGTCTCACTGTCTCAGGTAGTATTATGTAAGGCTAGAGGTTGTCTCACTGTCTCAGGTAGTATTATGTAAGGCTAGAGGTTGTCTCACTGTCTCAGGTAGTATTATGTAAGAATCGAGGTTGTCTCACTGTCTCAGGTATGTTATCTAAGGCTAGAGGTTGTCTCACTGTCTCAGGTATGTTATGTAAGGCCAGAGGATGTCTCACTGTCTCAGGTATGTTATCTAAGGCTAGAGATTGTCTCACTGTCTCAGGTATGTTATGTAAGGCTAGAGGTTGTCTCACTGTCTCAGGTATGTTATCTAAGGCTAGAGGTTGTCTCACTGTCTCAGGTATGTTATGTAAGGCTAGAGGATGTCTCACTGTCTCAGGTATGTTATGTAAGGCTAGAGGTTGTCTCACTGTCTCAGGAATGTTATGTAAGGCTAGAGGTTGTCTCACTGTCTCAGGTATGTTATCTAAGGCTAGAGGTTGTCTCACTGTCTCAGGTATGTTATGTAAGGCTAGAGGATGTCTCACTGTCTCAGGTATGTTATATAAGGCCAGATGTTGTCTCACTGTCTCAGGTATGTTATGTAAGGCTAGAGGTTGTCTCACTGTCTCAGGTATGTTATGTAAGGCTAGAGGTTGTCTCACTGTCTCAGGTAGTATTATGTAAGGCTAGAGGTTGTCTCACTGTCTCAGGTAGTATTATGTAAGGCTAGAGGTTGTCTCACTGTCTCAGGTAGTATTATGTAAGGCTAGAGGTTGTCTCACTGTCTCAGGTAGTATTATGTAAGGCAAGAGGTTGTCTCACTGTCTCAGGTATGTTATGTAAGGCTAGAGGTTGTCTCACTGTCTCAGGTATGTTATGTAAGACTCGAGGTTGTCTCACTGTGTCAGGTATGTTATGTAAGGCTCGAGGTTGTCTCACTGTCTCAGGTATGTCATGTAAGGCTAGAGGTTGTTTCACTGTCCCAGGTATGTTATGTAAGGCTAGAGGTTGTCTCACTGTCTCAGGTATGTTATGTAAGGCTCGAGGTTGTCTCACTGTCTCAGGTATGTTATGTAAGGCTAGAGGTTGTCTCACTGTCCCAGGTATGTTATGTAAGGCTAGAGGTTGTTTCACTGTCCCAGGTATGTTATCTAAGGCTAGAGGTTGTCTCACTGTCTCAGGTATGTTATCTAAGGTTAGAGGTTGTCTCACTGTCTCAGGTATGTTATGTAAGACTAGAGGTTGTCTCACTGTCTCAGGTAGTATTATGTAAGGCTAGAGGTTGTCTCACTGTCTCAGGTATGTTATGTAAGTCTAGAGGTTGTCTCACTGTCTCAGGTAGTATTATGTAAGGCTAGAGGTTGTCTCACTGTCTCAGGTATGTTATGTAAGGCTAGAGGTTGTCTCACTGTCTCAGGCAGTATTATGTAAGGCTAGAGCTTGTCTCACTGTCTCAGGTATGTTATGTAAGGCTAGAGGTTGTCTCACTGTCTCAGGTATGTTATGTAAGGCCAGAGGATGTCTCACTGTCTCAGGTATGTTATCTAAGGCTAGAGATTGTCTCACTGTCTCAGGTATGTTATGTAAGGCGAGAGGTTGTCTCACTGTCTCAGGTATGTTATGTAAGGCTAGAGGATGTCTCACTGTCTCAGGTATGTTATATAAGGCCAGATGTTGTCTCACTGTCTCAGGTATGTTATGTAAGGCTAGAGGTTGTCTCACTGTCTCAGGTATGTTATGTAAAGCTAGAGGTTGTCTCACTGTCTCAGGTATGTTATGTAAGGCTAGAGATTGTCTCACTGTCTCAGGTAGTATTATGTAAGGCTAGAGGTTGTCTCACTGTCTCAGGTAGTATTATGTAAGAATAGAGGTTGTCTCACTGTCTCAGATATGTTATCTAAGGCTAGAGGTTGTCTCACTGTCTCAGGTAGTATTATGTAAGGCTAGAGGTTGTCTCACTGTCTCAGGTAGTATTATGTAAGGTTAGAGGTTGTCTCACTGTCTCAGGTAGTATTATGTAAGACTAGAGGTTGTCTCACTGTCTCAGGCAGTATTATGTAAGGCTAGAGGTTGTCTCACTGTCTCAGGTAGTATTATGTAAGGCTAGAGGTTGTCTCACTGTCTCAGGTAGTATTATGTAAGGCTAGAGGTTGTCTCACTGTCTCAGGTAGTATTATGTAAGGCTAGAGGTTGTCGCACTGTCTCAGGTAGTATTATGTAAGAATCGAGGTTGTCTCACTGTCTCAGGTATGTTATCTAAGGCTAGAGGTTGTCTCACTGTCTCAGGTATGTTATGTAAGGCCAGAGGATGTCTCACTGTCTCAGGTATGTTATCTAAGGCTAGAGATTGTCTCACTGTCTCAGGTATGTTATGTAAGGCTAGAGGTTGTCTCACTGTCTCAGGTATGTTATCTAAGGCTAGAGGTTGTCTCACTGTCTCAGGTATGTTATGTAAGGCTAGAGGATGTCTCACTGTCTCAGGTATGTTATGTAAGGCGAGAGGTTGTCTCACTGTCTCAGGTATGTTATGTAAGGCTAGAGGATGTCTCACTGTCTCAGGTATGTTATATAAGGCCAGATGTTGTCTCACTGTCTCAGGTATGTTATGTAAGGCTAGAGGTTGTCTCACTGTCTCAGGTATGTTATGTAAAGCTAGAGGTTGTCTCACTGTCTCAGGTATGTTATGTAAGGCTAGAGATTGTCTCACTGTCTCAGGTAGTATTATGTAAGGCTAGAGGATGTCTCACTGTCTCAGGTATGTTATGTAAGGCTAGAGGTTGTCTCACTGTCTCAGGTAGTATTATGTAAGGCTAGAGGTTGTCTCACTGTCTCAGGTAGTATTATGTAAGGCTAGAGGTTGTCTCACTGTCTCAGGTAGTATTATGTAAGACTAGAGGTTGTCTCACTGTCTCAGGCAGTATTATGTAAGGCTAGAGGTTGTCTCACTGTCTCAGGTAGTATTATGTAAGGCTAGAGGTTGTCTCACTGTCTCAGGTAATATTATGTAAGGCTAGAGGTTGTCTCACTGTCTCAGGTAGTATTATGTAAGGACAGAGGTTGCCTCACTGTCTCAGGTAGTATTATGTAAGAATCGAGGTTGTCTCACTGTCTCAGGTATGTTATCTAAGGCTAGAGGTTGTCTCACTGTGTCAGGTATGTTATGTAAGGCCAGAGGATGTCTCACTGTCTCAGGTATGTTATCTAAGGCTAGAGATTGTCTCACTGTCTCAGGTAGTATTATGTAAGGCTAGAGGTTGTCTCACTGTCTCAGGTAGTATTATGTAAGGCTAGAGGTTGTCTCACTGCTTCAGGTAGTATTATGTAAGGCAAGAGGTTGTCTCACTGTCTCAGGTATGTTATGTAAGGCTAGAGGATGTCTCACTGTCTCAGGTATGTTATGTAAGGCTAGAGGATGTCTCACTGTCTCAGGTATGTTATATAAGGCTAGAGGTTGTCTCACTGTCTCAGGTAGTATTATGTAAGGCTAGAGGTTGTCTCACTGTCTCAGGTAGTATTATGTAAGGCTAGAGGTTGTCTCACTGTCTCAGGTAGTATTATGTAAGGCTAGAGGTTGTCTCACTGCTTCAGGTAGTATTATGTAAGGCAAGAGGTTGTCTCACTGTCTCAGGTATGTTATGTAAGGCTAGAGGATGTCTCACTGTCTCAGGTATGTTATGTAAGGCTAGAGGACGTCTCACTGTCTCAGGTATGTTATATAAGGCTAGAGGTTGTCTCACTGTCTCAGGTAGTATTATGTAAGGCTAGAGGTTGTCTCACTGTCTCAGGTAGTATTATGTAAGGCTAGAGGTTGTCTCACTGTCTCTGGTATGTTATGTAAGGCTAGAGGTTGTCTCACTGTCTCAGGTAGTATTATGTAAGGCTAGAGGTTGTCTCACTGTCTCAGGTAGTATTATGTAAGGCTAGAGGTTGTCTCACTGTCTCAGGTAGTATTATGTAAGGCTAGAGGTTGTCTCACTGTCTCAGGTAGTATTATGTAAGAATCGAGGTTGTCTCACTGTCTCAGGTATGTTATCTAAGGCTAGAGGTTGTCTCACTGTCTCAGGTATGTTATGTAAGGCCAGAGGATGTCTCACTGTCTCAGGTATGTTATCTAAGGCTAGAGATTGTCTCACTGTCTCAGGTATGTTATGTAAGGCTAGAGGTTGTCTCACTGTCTCAGGTATGTTATCTAAGGCTAGAGGTTGTCTCACTGTCTCAGGTAGTATTATGTAAGGCTAGAGGATGTCTCACTGTCTCAGGTATGTTATGTAAGGCTAGAGGTTGTCTCACTGTCTCAGGAATGTTATGTAAGGCTAGAGGTTGTCTCACTGTCTCAGGTATGTTATCTAAGGCTAGAGGTTGTCTCACTGTCTCAGGTATGTTATGTAAGGCTAGAGGATGTCTCACTGTCTCAGGTATGTTATATAAGGCCAGATGTTGTCTCACTGTCTCAGGTATGTTATGTAAGGCTAGAGGTTGTCTCACTGTCTCAGGTATGTTATGTAAGGCTAGAGGTTGTCTCACTGTCTCAGGTAGTATTATGTAAGGCTAGAGGTTGTCTCACTGTCTCAGGTAGTATTATGTAAGGCTAGAGGTTGTCTCACTGTCTCAGGTAGTATTATGTAAGGCTAGAGGTTGTCTCACTGTCTCAGGTAGTATTATGTAAGGCAAGAGGTTGTCTCACTGTCTCAGGTATGTTATGTAAGGCTAGAGGTTGTCTCACTGTCTCAGGTATGTTATGTAAGACTCGAGGTTGTCTCACTGTGTCAGGTATGTTATGTAAGGCTCGAGGTTGTCTCACTGTCTCAGGTATGTCATGTAAGGCTAGAGGTTGTTTCACTGTCCCAGGTATGTTATGTAAGGCTAGAGGTTGTCTCACTGTCTCAGGTATGTTATGTAAGGCTCGAGGTTGTCTCACTGTCTCAGGTATGTTATGTAAGGCTAGAGGTTGTCTCACTGTCCCAGGTATGTTATGTAAGGCTAGAGGTTGTTTCACTGTCCCAGGTATGTTATGTAAGGCTAGAGGTTGTTTCACTGTCCCAGGTATGTTATCTAAGGCTAGAGGTTGTCTCACTGTCTCAGGTATGTTATCTAAGGTTAGAGGTTGTCTCACTGTCTCAGGTATGTTATGTAAGACTAGAGGTTGTCTCACTGTCTCAGGTAGTATTATGTAAGGCTAGAGGTTGTCTCACTGTCTCAGGTATGTTATGTAAGTCTAGAGGTTGTCTCACTGTCTCAGGTAGTATTATGTAAGGCTAGAGGTTGTCTCACTGTCTCAGGTATGTTATGTAAGGCTAGAGGTTGTCTCACTGTCTCAGGCAGTATTATGTAAGGCTAGAGCTTGTCTCACTGTCTCAGGTATGTTATGTAAGGCTAGAGGTTGTCTCACTGTCTCAGGTATGTTATGTAAGGCTAGAGGTTGTCTCACTGTCTCAGGTATGTTATGTAAGGCTAGAGGTTGTCTCACTGTCTCAGGTAGTATTATGTAAGGCTAGAGGTTGTCTCACTGTCTCAGGTATGTTATGTAAGGCTAGAGGTTGTCTCACTGTCTCAGGTAGTATTATGGAAGAATAGAGGTTGTCTCACTGTCTCAGGTATGTTATGTAAGGCTAGAGGTTGTCTCACTGTCTCAGGTGTGTTATGTAAGGCTAGAGGTTGTCTCACTGTCTCAGGTATGTTATGTAAGGCTAGAGGTTGTCTCACTGTCTCAGGTAGTATTATGTAAGGCTAGAGGTTGTCTCACTGTCTCAGGTATGTTATGTAAGGCTAGAGGATGTCTCACTGTCTCAGGTATGTTATGTAAGGCTAGGGGTTGTCTCACTGTCTCAGGTATGTTATGCAAGGCTAGAGGATGTCTCACTGTCTCAGGTATGTTATGTAAGGCTAGAGGTTGTCTCACTGTCTCAGGTATGTTATGTAAGGCTAGAGGTTGTCTCACTGTCTCAGGTAGTATTATGTAAGAATAGAGGTTGTCTCACAGTCTCAGGTATGTTATGTAAGGCTAGAGGTTGCCTCACTGTCTCAGGTAGTATTATGTAAGGCTAGAGCTTGTCTCACTGTCTCAGGTAGTATTACGTAAGGCTAGAGGTTGTCTCACTGTCTCAGGTAGTATTATGTAAGAATAGAGGTTGTCTCACAGTCTCAGGTATGTTATGTAAGGCTAGAGGTTGCCTCACTGTCTCAGGTAGTATTATGTAAGGCTAGAGCTTGTCTCACTGTCTCAGGTAGTATTACGTAAGGCTAGAGGTTGTCTCACTGTCTCAGGTAGTATTATGTAAGAATAGAGGTTGTCTCACAGTCTCAGGTATGTTATGTAAGGCTAGAGGTTGTCTCACTGTCTCAGGTAGTATTATGTAAGGCTAGAGGTTGTCTCACTGTCTCAGGTAGTATTATGTAAGAATAGAGGTTGTCTCACTGTCTCAGGTATGTTATGTAAGGCTAGAGGTTGTCTCACTGTCTCAGGTATGTTATGTAAGGCTAGAGGATGTCTCACTGTCTCAGGTATGTTATATAAGGCCAGATGCTGTCTCACTGTCTCAGGTATGTTATGTAAGGCTAGAGGTTGTTTCACTGTCTCAGGTAGTATTATGTAAGAATAGAGGTTGTCTCACAGTCTCAGGTATGTTATGTAAGGCTAGAGGTTGCCTCACTGTCTCAGGTAGTATTATGTAAGAATAGAGGTTGTCTCACTGTCTCAGGTATGTTATGTAAGGCTAGAGGTTGTCTCACTGTCTCAGGTATGTTATGTAAGGCTAGAGGATGTCTCACTCTCTCAGGTATGTTATATAAGGCCAGATGTTGTCTCACTGTCTCAGGTATGTTATGTAAGGCTAGAGGTTGTCTCACTGTCTCAGGTATGTTATGTAAGGCTAGAGGTTGTCTCACTGTCTCAGGTATGTTATGTAAGGCTAGAGGTTGTCTCACTGTCTCAGGTATGTTATGTAAGGCTCGAGGTAGTCTCACTGTCTCAGGTATGTTATGTAAGGCTCGAGGTAGTCTCACTGTCTCAGGTAGTATTATGTAAGGCTAGAGGTTGTCTCACTGTCTCAGGTAGTATTATGTAAGGCTAGAGGTTGTCTCACTGTCTCAGGTAGTATTATGTAAGAATCGAGGTTGTCTCACTGTCTCAGGTATGTTATGTAAGGCTAGAGGTTGTCTCACTGTCTCAGATAGAATTATGTAAGGCTAGAGGTTGCCTCACTGTCTCAGGTAGTATTATGTAAGGCTAGAGGTTGTCTCACTGTCTCAGGTATGTTATGTAAGGCTAGAGATTGTCTCACTGTCTCAGGTAGTATTATGTAAGGCTAGAGGTTGTCTCACTGTCTCAGGTAGTATTATGTAAGGCTAGAGGTTGTCTCACTGTCTCAGGTATGTTATGTAAGACTAGAGGTTGTCTCACTGTCTCAGATAGTATTATGTAAGGCTAGAGGTTGTCTCACTGTCTCAGGTAGTATTATGTAAGGCTAGAGGTTGTCTCAATGTCTCAGGTAGTATTATGTAAGGCTAGAGGTTGTCTCACTGTCTCAGGTAGTATTATGTAAGGCTAGAGGTTGTCTCACTGTCTCAGGTATGTTATGTAAGACTAGAGGTTGTCCCACTGTCTCAGGTATGTTATGTAAAGCTAGAGGTTGTCTCACTGTCTCAGGTAGTATTATGTAAGGCTAGAGGTTGTCTCACTGTCTCTGGTATGTTATGTATGGCTAGAGGTTGTCTCACTGTCTCAGGTAATATTATGTAAAGCTAGACGTTGTCTCACTGTCTCAGGTAGTATTATGTAAGGCTAGAGGTTGTCTCACTGTCTCAGGTATGTTATCTAAGGTTAGAGGTTGTCTCACTGTCTCAGGTAGTATTATGTAAGGCTAGAGGTTGTCTCACTGTCTCAGGTATGTTATGTAAGGCTAGAGGTTGTCTCACTGTCTCAGGTAGTATTATGTAAGACTAGAGGTTGTCTCACTGTCTCAGGTAGTATTATGTAAGGCTAGAGGTTGTCTCACTGTCTCAGGTAGTATTATGTAAGGCTAGAGGTTGTCTCACTGTCTCAGGTATGTTATGTAAGACTAGAGGTTGTCTCACTGTCTCAGGTATGTTATGTAAGGCTAGAGGTTGTCTCAGTCTCAGGTATGTTATGTAAGGCTAGAGGTTGCCTCACTGTCTCAGGTAGTATTATGTAAGAATAGAGGTTGTCTCACTGTCTCAGGTATGTTATCTAAGGTTAGAGGTTGTCTCACTCTCTCAGGTATGTTATGTAAGGCTAGAGGTTGTCTCACTGTCTCAGGTAGTATTATGTAAGGCTTGAGGTTGTCTCACTGTCTCAGGTATGTTATGTAAGGCTTGAGGTTGTCTCACTGTCTCAGGTATGTTATGTAAGGCTAGAGGTTGCCTCACTGTCTCAGGTAGTATTATGTAAGGCTAGAGGTTGTCTCACTGTCTCAGGTAGTATTATGTAAGGCTAGATGTTGCCTCACTGTCTCAGGTAGTATTATGTAAGAATAGAGGTTGTCTCACTGTCCCAGGTATGTTATCTAAGGCTAGAGGTTGTCTCACTGTCCCAGGTATGTTATGTAAGGCTAGAGGTTGTCTCACTGTCTCAGGTAGTATTATGTAAGGCTAGAGGTTGTCTCACTGTCTCAGGTATGTTATGTAAGGCCAGAGGATGTCTCACTGTCTCAGGTATGTTATCTAAGGCTAGAGATTGTCTCACTGTCTCAGGTATGTTATGTAAGGCTAGAGGTTGTCTCACTGTCTCAGGTAGTATTATGTAAGAATAGAGGTTGTCTCACTGTCTCAGGTATGTTATGTAAGGCTAGAGGTTGTCTCACTGTCTCAGGTAGTATTATGTAAGGCTAGAGGTTGTCTCACTGTCTCAGGTATGTTATGTAAGGCTAGAGGATGTCTCACTGTCTCAGGTATGTTATGTAAGGCTAGAGGTTGTCTCACTGTCTCAGGTATGTTATGTAAGGCTAGAGGATGTCTCACTGTCTCAGGTATGTTATGTAAGGCTAGAGGTTGTCTCACTGTCTCAGGTATGTTATGTAAGGCTAGAGGTTGTCTCACTGTCTCAGGTAGTATTACGTAAGGCTAGAGGTTGTCTCACTGTCTCAGGTAGTATTATGTAAGAATAGAGGTTGTCTCACAGTCTCAGGTATGTTATGTAAGGCTAGAGGTTGCCTCACTGTCTCAGGTAGTATTATGTAAGGCTAGAGCTTGTCTCACTGTCTCAGGTAGTATTATGTAAGGCTAGAGGTTGTCTCACTGTCTCAGGTAGTATTATGTAAGAATAGAGGTTGTCTCACTGTCTCAGGTATGTTATGTAAGGCTAGAGGTTGTCTCACTGTCTCAGGTATGTTATGTAAGGCTAGAGGATGTCTCACTGTCTCAGGTATGTTATATAAGGCCAGATGCTGTCTCACTGTCTCAGGTATGTTATGTAAGGCTAGAGGTTGTCTCACTGTCTCAGGTAGTATTATGTAAGAATAGAGGTTGTCTCACAGTCTCAGGTATGTTATGTAAGGCTAGAGGTTGCCTCACTGTCTCAGGTAGTATTATGTAAGAATAGAGGTTGTCTCACTGTCTCAGGTATGTTATGTAAGGCTAGAGGTTGTCTCACTGTCTCAGGTATGTTATGTAAGGCTAGAGGATGTCTCACTGTCTCAGGTATGTTATATAAGGCCAGATGTTGTCTCACTGTCTCAGGTATGTTATGTAAGGCTAGAGGTTGTCTCACTGTCTCAGGTATGTTATGTAAGGCTAGAGGTTGTCTCACTGTCTCAGGTATGTTATGTAAGGCTCGAGGTTGTCTCACTGTCTCAGGTAGTATTATGTAAGGCTAGAGGTTGTCTCACTGTCTCAGGTAGTATTATGTAAGGCTAGAGGTTGTCTCACTGTGTCAGGTAGTATTATGTAAGAATCGAGGTTGTCTCACTGTCTCAGGTATGTTATGTAAGGCTAGAGGTTGTCTCACTGTCTCAGGTATGTTATGTAAGGCTAGAGGTTGTCTCACTGTCTCAGGTAGTATTATGTAAGGCTAGAGGTTGTCTCAATGTCTCAGGTAGTATTATGTAAGGCTAGAGGTTTTCTCACTGTCTCAGGTAGTATTATGTAAGGCTAGAGGTTGTCTCACTGTCTCAGGTATGTTATGTAAGACTAGAGGTTGTCTCACTGTCTCAGGTATGTTATGTAAAGCTAGAGGTTGTCTCACTGTCTCAGGTAGTATTATGTAAGGCTAGAGGTTGTCTCACTGTCTCTGGTATGTTATGTATGGCTAGAGGTTGTCTCACTGTCTCAGGTAATATTATGTAAAGCTAGACGTTGTCTCACTGTCTCAGGTAGTATTATGTAAGGCTAGATGTTGTCTCACTGTCTCAGGTATGTTATCTAAGGTTAGAGGTTGTCTCACTGTCTCAGGTAGTATTATGTAAGGCTAGAGGTTGTCTCACTGTCTCAGGTATGTTATGTAAGGCTAGAGGTTGTCTCACTGTCTCAGGTAGTATTATGTAAGACTAGAGGTTGTCTCACTGTCTCAGGTAGTATTATGTAAGGCTAGAGGTTGTCTCACTGTCTCAGGTAGTATTATGTAAGGCTAGAGGTTGTCTCACTGTCTCAGGTATGTTATCTAAGGCTAGAGGTTGTCTCACTATCTCAGGTAGTATTATGTAAGGCTAGAGGTTGTCTCACTGTCTCAGGTAGTATTATGTAAGGCTAGAGGTTGTCTCACTGTCTCAGGTATGTTATGTAAGACTAGAGGTTGTCTCACTGTCTCAGGTAGTATTATGTAAGGCTAGAGGTTGTCTCACTGTCTAAGGTATGTTATGTAAGTCTAGAGGTTGTCTCACTGTCTCAGGTAGTATTAGGTAAGGCTAGAGGTTGTCTCACTGTCTCAGGTATGTTATGTAAGGCTAGAGGTTGTCTCACTGTCTCAGGTAGTATTATGTAAGAATAGAGGTTGTCTCACAGTCTCAGGTATGTTATGTAAGGCTAGAGGTTGTCTCACTGTCTCAGGTATGTTATGTAAGGCTAGAGGTTGTCTCACTGTCTCAGGTATGTTATGTAAGGCTAGAGGATGTCTCACTGTCTCAGGTAGTATTATGTAAGACTAGAGGTTGTCTCACTGTCTCAGGTATGTTATCTAAGGCTAGAGGTTGTCTCACTGTCTCAGGTATGTTATGTAAGGCCAGAGGATGTCTCACTGTCTCAGGTATGTTATCTAAGGCTAGAGATTGTCTCACTGTCTCAGGTATGTTATGTAAGGCTAGAGGTTGTCTCACTTTCTCAGGTAGTATTATGTAAGGCTAGAGCTTGTCTCACTGTCTCAGGTAGTATTATGTAAGGCTAGAGGTTGTCTCACTGTCTCAGGTATGTTATGTAAGGCTAGAGGTTGTCTCACTGTCTCAGATAGTATTATGTAAGGCTAGAGATTGTCTCACTGTCTCAGGTATGTTATGTAAGGCTAGAGGTTGTCTCACTGTCTCAGGTAGTATTATGTAAGGCTAGAGGTTGTCTCACTGTCTCAGGTAGTATTATGTAAGGCTAGAGGTTGTCTCACTGTCTCAGGTATGTTATGTAAGGCTAGAGGTTGTCTCACTGTCTCAGGTAGTATTAAATAAGGCTAGAGGTTGTCTCACTGTCTCAGGTATGTTATGTAAGGCTAGAGGTTGTCTCACTGTCTCAGGTAGTATTATGTAAGGCTAGAGGTTGTCTCACTGTCTCAGGTAGTATTATGTAAGGCTAGAGGTTGTCTCACTGTCTCAGGTAGTATTATGTAAGGCTAGAGGTTGTCTCACTGTCTCAGGTATGTTATGTAAGGCTAGAGGTTGTCTCACTGTCTCAGGTAGTATTATGTAAGGCTAGAGGTTGTCTCACTGTCTCAGGTAGTATTATGTAAGGCTAGAGGTTGTCTCACTGTCTCAGGTATGTTATGTAAGGCTAGAGGTTGTCTCACTGTCTCAGGTAGTATTATGTAAGGCTAGAGGTTGTCTCACTGTCTCAGGTAGTATTATGTAAGGCTAGAGGTTGTCTCACTGTCTCAGGTAGTATTATGTAAGGCTAGAGGTTGTCTCACTGTCTCAGGTAGTATTATGTAAGGCTAGAGGTTGTCTCACTGTCTCAGGTATGTTATGTAAGGCTAGAGCTTGTCTCACTGTCTCAGGTAGTATTATGTAAGTATAGAGGTTGTCTCACAGTCTCAGGTATGTTATGTAAGGCTAGAGGTTGTCTCACTGTCTCAGGTACGTTATGTAAGACTAAAGGTTGTCTCACTGTCTCAGGTAGTATTATGTAAGGCTAGAGGTTGTCTCACTGTCTCAGGTAGTATTATGTAAGGCTAGAGGTTGTCTCACTGTCTCAGGTAGTATTATGTAAGGCTAGAGATTGTCTCACTGTCTCAGGTAGTATTATGTAAGGCTAGAGGTTGTCTCACTGTCTCAGGTATGTTATGTAAGGTTAGAGCTTGTCTCACTGTCTCAGGTAGTATTATGTAAGAATAGAGGTTGTCTCACAGTCTCAGGTATGTTATGTAAGGCTCGAGGTTGTCCCACTGTCTCAGGTATGTTATGTAAGGCTCGAGGTTGTCTCACTGTCTCAGGTATGTTATGTAAGGCTAGAGGTTGTCTCACTGTCTCAGGTAGTATTATGTAAGACTAGAGGTCGTCTCACTGTCTCAGGTGTGTTATGTAAGGCTCGAGGTTGTCTCATTGTCTCAGGTAGTATTTTGTAAGGCTAGAGGTTGTCTCACTGTCTCAGGTAGTATTATGTAAGACTAGAGGTGGTCTCACTGTCTCAGGTATGTTATGTAAGACTAGAGGTTGTCTCACTGTATCAGGTAGTATTATGTAAGGCTAGAGGTTGTCTCACTGTCTCAGGTATGTTATCTAAGGCTAGAGGTTGTCTCACTGTCTCAGGTATGTTATGTAAGGCTAGAGGTTGTCTCACTGTCTCAGGTAGTATTATGTAAGGCTAGAGGTTGTCTCACTGTCTCAGGTATGTTATCTAAGGCTAGAGGTTGTCTCACTGTCTCAAGGTATGTTATCTAAGGCTAGAGTTTGTATCACTGCCTCAGGTATGTTATGTAAGGCTAGAGGTTGTCTCACTGTCTCAGGTATGTTATCTAAGGCTAGAGGTTGTCTCACTGTCTCAAGGTATGTTATCTAAGGCTAGAGTTTGTATCACTGCCTCAGGTATGTTATGTAAGGCTAGAGGTTGTCTCACTGTCTCAGGTATGTTATCTAAGGCTAGAGGTTGTCTCACTGTCTCAAGGTATGTTATCTAAGGCTAGAGTTTGTATCACTGCCTCAGGTATGTTATGTAAGGCTAGAGGTTCTCTCACTGTCTCAGGTATGTTATGTAAGGCTAGAGGTTGTCTCACTGTCTCAGGTATGTTATGTAAGGCTAGAGGTTGTCTCACTGTCTCAGGTATGTTATCTAAGGCTAGAGGTTGTCTCACTGTCTCAGGTATGTTATCTAAGGCTAGAGTATGTCTCACTGTCTCAGGTATGTTATCTAAGGCTAGAGGTTGTCTCACTGTCTCAGGTAGTATTATGTAAGGCTAGAGGTTGTCTCACTGTCTCAGGTATGTTATCTAAGGCTAGAGGTTGTCTCACTGTCTCAGGTAGTATTATGTAAGGCTAGAGGTTGTCTCACTGTCTCAGGTAGTATTATGTAAGGCTAGAGGTTGTCTCACTGTCTCAGGTATGTTATGTAAGGCTAGAAGTTGTCTTACTGTCTCAGGTATGTTATCTAAGGCTAGAGGTTGTCTCATTGTCTCAGGTAGGTTATGTAAGGCTTGAGGTTGTCTCACTGTCTCAGGTATGTTAAGTAAGGCTAGAAGTTGTCTCACTGTCTCAGGTATGTTATCTAATGCTAGAGGTTGTCTCACTGTCTCAGGTATGTTATGTAAGGCTAAAAGTTGTCTCACTGTCTCAGGTATGTTATCTAAGGCTAGAAGTTGTCTCACTGTCTCAGGTATGTTATCTAAGGCTAGAGGTTTTCTCACTGTCTCAGGTATGTTATGTAAGTCTAGAGGATGTCTCACTGTCTCAGGTATGTTATGTAAGGCTAGAGGTTGTCTCACTGTCTCAGGTATGTTATGTAAGGCTAGAGGATGTCTCACTGTCTCAGGTATGTTATGGAAGGCCAGAGGTTGTCTCACTGTCTCACGTATGTTATGTAAGGCTAGACGTTGTCTCACTGTCTCAGGTATGTTATGTAAGGCTAGAGGTTGTCTCACTGTCTCAGCTATGTTATGTAAGGTTAGAGGTTGTCTCACTGTCTCAGGTAGTATTATGTAAGACTAGAGGTTGTCTCACTGTCTCAGGTATGTTATGTAAGGCTCGAGGTTGTCTCACTGTCTCAGGTATGTTATGTAAGGCTCGAGGTTGTCTCACTGTCTCAGGTATGTTATGTAAGGCTAGAGGTTGTCTCACTGTCTCAGGTAGTATTATGTAAGACTAGAGGTCGTCTCACTGTCTCAGGTGTGTTATGTAAGGCTCGAGGTTGTCCCACTGTCTCAGGTAGTATTTTGTAAGGCTAGAGGTTGTCTCACTGTCTCAGGTAGTATTATGTAAGACTAGAGGTGGTCTCACTGTCTCAGGTATGTTATGTAAGACTAGAGGTTGTCTCACTGTATCAGGTAGTATTATGTAAGGCTAGAGGTTGTCTCACTGTCTCAGGTATGTTATCTAAGGCTAGAGGTTGTCTCACTGTCTCAGGTATGTTATGTAAGGCTAGAGGTTGTCTCACTGTCTCAGGTAGTATTATGTAAGGCTAGAGGTTGTCTCACTGTCTCAGGTATGTTATCTAAGGCTAGAGTTTGTATCACTGCCTCAGGTATGTTATGTAAGGCTAGAGGTTGTCTCACTGTCTCAGGTATGTTATGTAAGGCTAGAGGTTGTCTCACTGTCTCAGGAATGTTATGTAAGGCTAGAGCTTGTCTCACTGTCTCAGGTAGTATTATGTAAGAATAGAGGTTCTCTCACTGTCTCAGGTATGTTATGTAAGGCTAGAGGTTGTCTCACTGTCTCAGGTATGTTATGTAAGGCTAGAGGTTGTCTCACTGTCTCAGGTATGTTATCTAAGGCTAGAGGTTGTCTCACTGTCTCAGGTATGTTATCTAAGGCTAGAGTATGTCTCACTCTCTCAGGTATGTTATCTAAGGCTAGAGGTTGTCTCACTGTCTCAGGTAGTATTATGTAAGGCTAGAGGTTGTCTCACTGTCTCAGGTATGTTATCTAAGGCTAGAGGTTGTCTCACTGTCTCAGGTAGTATTATGTAAGGCTAGAGGTTGTCTCACTGTCTCAGGTAGTATTATGTTAGGCTAGAGGTTGTCTCACTGTCTCAGGTATGTTATGTAAGGCTAGAAGTTGTCTTACTGTCTCAGGTATGTTATCTAAGGCTAGAGGTTGTCTCATTGTCTCAGGTATATTATGTAAGGCTTGAGGTTGTCTCACTGTCTCAGGTAGTATTATGTTAGGCTAGAGGTTGTCTCACAGTCTCAGGTATGTTAAGTAAGGCTAGAAGTTGTCTCACTGTCTCAGGTATGTTATCTAATGCTAGAGGTTGTCTCACTGTCTCAGGTATGTTATGTAAGACTAAAAGTTGTCTCAATGTCTCAGGTATGTTATCTAAGGCTAGAAGTTGTCTCACTGTCTCAGGTATGTTATCTAATGCTAGAGGTTTTCTCACTGTCTCAGGTATGTTATGTAAGGCTAGAGGATGTCTCACTGTCTCAGGTATGTTATGTAAGGCTAGAGGTTGTCTCACTGTCTCAGGTATGTTATGTAAGGCTAGAGGATGTCTCACTGTCTCAGGTATGTTATGTAAGGCCAGAGGTTGTCTCACTGTCTCACGTATGTTATGTAAGGCTAGAGGTTGTCTCACTGTCTCAGGTATGTTATGTAAGGCTAGAGGATGTCTCACTGTCTCAGGTATGTTATGTAAGGCTAGAGGTTGTCTCACTGTCTCAGGTATGTTATGTAAGGCTAGAGGTTGTCTCACTGTCTCAGGTATGTTATGTAAGGCTAGAAGTTGTATCACTGTCTCAGGTATGTTATGTAAGGTTAGAGGTTGTCTCACTGTCTCAGGTAGTATTATGTAAGGCTAGAGGTTGTCTCACTGTCTCAGGTAGTATTATGTAAGGCTAGAGGTTGTCTCACTGTCTCAGGTATGTTATGTAATGCTAGAGGTTGTCTCACTGTCTCAGGTATGTTATGTAAGGCTAGAGGTTTTCTCACTGTCTCAGGTATGTTATCTAAGGTTAGAGGTTGTCTCACTGTCTCAGGTATGTTATGTAAGACTCGAGGTTGTCTCACTGTCTCAGGTATGTTATGTAAGGCTAGAGGTTGTTTCACTGTCCCAGGTATGTTATGTAAGGCTAGAGGTTGTCTCACTGTCTCAGGTATGTTATGTAAGGCTAGAGGTTGTTTCACTGTCCCAGGTATGTTATGTAAGACTCGAGGTTGTCTCACTGTCTCAGGTATGTTATGTAAGGCTAGAGGTTGTTTCACTGTCCCAGGTATGTTATGTAAGGCTAGAGGTTGTTTCACTGTCCCAGGTATGTTATGTAAGGTTAGAGGTTGTCTCACTGTCTCAGGTATGTTATGTAAGACTCGAGGTTGTCTCACTGTCTCAGGTATGTTATGTAAGGCTAGAGGTTGTTTCACTGTCCCAGGTATGTTATGTAAGGCTAGAGGTTGTCTCACTGTCTCAGGTATGTTATGTAAGGCTCGAGGTTGTCTCACTGTCTAAGGTATGTTATGTAAGGCTAGAGGTTGTTTCACTGTCCCAGGTATGTTATGTAAGGCTAGAGGTTGTCTCACTGTCTGAGGTATGTTATGTAAGGCTCGAGGTTGTCTCACTGTCTCAGGTATGTTATGTAAGGCTAGAGGTTGTCTCACTGTCCCAGGTATGTTATGTAAGGCTAGAGGTTGTTTCACTGTCCCAGGTATGTTATGTAAGGCTAGAGGTTGTCTCACTGTCTCAGGTATGTTATGTAAGGCTCGAGGTTGTCTCACTGTCTCAGGTATGTTATGTAAGGCTAGAGGTTGTCTCACTGTCCCAGGTATGTTATGTAAGGCTAGAGGTTGTTTCACTGTCCCAGGTATGTTATGTAAGGCTAGAGGTTGTTTCACTGTCCCAGGTATGTTATCTAAGGCTAGAGGTTGTCTCACTGTCCCAGGTATGTTATGTAAGGCTAGAGGTTGTTTCACTGTCCCAGGTATGTTATCTAAGGCTAGAGGTTGTCTCACTGTCCCAGGTATGTTATGTAAGGCTAGAGGTTGTTTCACTGTCCCAGGTATGTTATCTAAGGCTAGAGGTTGTCTCACTGTCTCAGGTATGTTATGTAAGGCTAGAGGTTGTCTCACTGTATCAGGTATGTTATGTAAGGTTCGAGGTTGTCTCACTGTCTCAGGTAGTATTTTGTAAGGCTAGAGGTTGTCTCACTGTCTCAGGTAGTATTTTGTAAGGCTAGAGGTTGTCTCACTGTCTCAGGTATGTTATGTAAGGCTAGAGGTTGTCTCACTGTCTCAGGTATGTTATGTAAGGCTAGAGGATGTCTCACTGTCTCAGGTATGTTATGTAAGGCTAGAGGTTGTCTCACTGTCTCAGGTAGTATTATGTAAGGCTAGAAGTTGTCTCACTGTCTGAGGTATGTTATGTAAGGCTAGAGGATGTCTCACTGTCTCAGGTATGTTATGTAAGGCTAGAGGATGTCTCACTGTCTCAGGTATGTTATGTAAGGCTAGAGGTTGTCTCACTGTCTCAGGTATGTTATGTAAGGCTAGAGGTTGTCTCACTGTCTCAGGTAGTATTATGTAAGGCTAGAGGATGTCTCACTGTCTCAGGTATGTTATGTAAGGCTAGAGGTTGTCTCACTGTCTCAGATAGTATTATGTAAGACTCGAGGTTGTCTCACTGTCTCAGGTAGTATTATGTAAGGCTAGAGGTTGTCTCACTGTCTCAGGTAGTATTATGTAAGGCTAGAGGTTGTCTCACTGTCTCAGGTATGTTATCATAGGCTAGAGGTTGTCTCTCTGTCTCTGGTATGTTATGTAAGGCTAGAGGATGTCTCACTGTCTCAGGTATGTTATGTAAGGCTAGAGGATGTCTCACTGTCTCAGGTATGTTATGTAAGGCTAGAGGATGTCTCACTGTCTCAGGTATGTTATGTAAGGCTAGAGGATGTCTCACTGTCTCAGGTATGTTATGTAAGGCTAGAGGTCGTCTCACTGTCTCAGGTAGTATTATGTAAGGCTAGAGGATGTCTCAGTGTCTCAGGTATGTTATGTAAGGCTAGATGTTGTCTCCCTGTCTCAGGTAGTATTATGTAAGGCTAGAGTTGTCTCACTGTCTCAGGTAGTATTATGTAAGGCTAGAGGTTGTCTCACTGTCTCAGGTAATATTATGTAAGGCTAGAGGTTGTCTCACTGTCTCAGGTATGTTATGTAAGGCTAGAGGTTGTCTCACTGTCTCAGGTATGTTATGTAAGGCTCGAGGTTGTCTCACTGTCTCAGGTAGTATTATGTAAGGCTAGAGGTTGTCTCACTGTCTCAGGTAGTATTATGTAAGGCTAGAGGTTGTCTCACTGTCTCAGGTATGTTATGTAAGGCTCGAGGTTGTCTCACTGTCTCAGGTAGTATTATGTAAGGCTAGAGGTTGTCTCACTGTCTCAGGTATGTTATGTAAGGCTAGAGGTTGTCTCACTGTCTCAGGTAGTATTATGTTAGGCTAGAGGTTGTCTCACTGTCTCAGGTATGTTATGTAAGGCTAGAGGTTGTCTCACTGTCTCAGGTATGTTCTGTAAGACTAGAGGTTGTCTCACTGTCTCAGGTATGTTATGTAAGGCTCGAGGTTGTCTCACTGTCTCAGGTATGTTATGTAAGGCTCGAGGTTGTCTCACTGTCTCAGGTATGTTATGTAAGGCTAGAGATTGTCTCACTGTCTCAGGTAGTATTATGTAAGGCTAGAGGTTGTCTCACTGTCTCAGGTGTGTTATGTAAGGCTCGAGGTTGTCTCACTGTCTCAGGTAGTATTTTGTAAGGCTAGAGGTTGTCTCACTGTCTCAGGTATGTTATGTAAGGCTAGAGTATGTCTCACTGTCTCAGGTAGTATTATGTAAGACTAGAGGTCGTCTCACTGTCTCAGGTATGTTATGTAAGGCTAGAGCTTGTCTCACTGTCTCAGGTATGTTATGTAAGGCTAGAGGTTGTCTCACTGTCTCAGGTAGTATTATCTAAGGCTAGAGGTTGCCTCACTGTCTCAGGTATGTTATGTAAGGCTAGAGGTTGTCTCACTGTGTCAGGTATGTTATGTAAGGCTAGAGGATGTCTCACTGTCTCAGGTATGTTATGTAAGGCTAGAGGATGTCTCACTGTCTCAGGTATGTTATGTAAGGCTAGAGGTTGTCTCACTGTCTCAGGTATGTTATGTAAGGCTAAAAGTTGTCTCACTGTCTCAGGTATGTTATCTAAGGCTAGAAGTTGTCTCACTGTCTCAGGTATGTTATCTAAGGCTAGAGGTTTTCTCACTGTCTCAGGTATGTTATGTAAGGCTAGAGGATGTCTCACTGTCTCAGGTATGTTATGTAAGGCTAGAGGTTGTCTCACTGTCTCAGGTATGTTATGTAAGGCTAGAGGATGTCTCACTGTCTCAGGTATGTTATGTAAGGCCAGAGGTTGTCTCACTGTCTCACGTATGTTATGTAAGGCTAGAGGTTGTCTCACTGTCTCAGGTATGTTATGTAAGGCTAGAGGATGTCTCACTGTCTCAGGTATGTTATGTAAGGCTAGAGGTTGTCTCACTATCTCAGGTATGTTATGTAAGGCTAGAGGTTGTCTCACTGTCTCAGGTATGTTATGTAAGGCTAGAAGTTGTATCACTGTCTCAGGTATGTTATGTAAGGCTAGAGGTTGTCTCACTGTCTCAGGTATGTTATGTAAGGTTAGAGGTTGTCTCACTGTCTCAGGTATGTTATGTAAGGTTAGAGGTTGTCTCACTGTCTCAGGTAGTATTATGTAAGGCTAGAGGTTGTCTCACTGTCTCAGGTAGTATTATGTAAGGCTAGAGGTTGTCTCACTGTCTCAGGTATGTTATGTAATGCTAGAGGTTGTCTCACTGTCTCAGGTATGTTATGTAAGGCTAGAGGTTGTCTCACTGTCTCAGGTAGTATTATGTAAGGCTAGAGGTTGTCTCACTGTCCCAAGTATGTTATGTAAGACTCGAGGTTGTCTCACTGTCTCAGGTATGTTATGTAAGGCTCGAGGTTGTCTCACTGTCTCAGGTATGTTATGTAAGGCTAGAGGTTGTTTCACTGTCCCAGGTATGTTATGTAAGGCTAGAGGTTGTCTCACTGTCTCAGGTATGTTATGTAAGACTCGAGGTTGTCTCACTGTCTCAGGTATGTTATGTAAGGCTCGAGGTTGTCTCACTGTCTCAGGTATGTTATGTAAGGCTAGAGGTTGTTTCACTGTCCCAGGTATGTTATGTAAGGCTAGAGGTTGTCTCACTGTCTCAGGTATGTTATGTAAGGCTCGAGGTTGTCTCACTGTCTCAGGTATGTTATGTAAGGCTAGAGGTTGTCTCACTGTCCCAGGTATGTTATGTAAGGCTAGAGGTTGTTTCACTGTCCCAGGTATGTTATGTAAGGCTAGAGGTTGTTTCACTGTCCCAGGTATGTTATCTAAGGCTAGAGGTTGTCTCACTGTCCCAGGTATGTTATGTAAGGCTAGAGGTTGTTTCACTGTCCCAGGTATGTTATCTAAGGCTAGAGGTTGTCTCACTGTCCCAGGTATGTTATGTAAGGCTAGAGGTTGTTTCACTGTCCCAGGTATGTTATCTAAGGCTAGAGGTTGTCTCACTGTCTCAGGTATGTTATGTAAGGCTAGAGGTTGTCTCACTGTATCAGGTATGTTATGTAAGGTTCGAGGTTGTCTCACTGTCTCAGGTAGTATTTTGTAAGGCTAGAGGTTGTCTCACTGTCTCAGGTAGTATTTTGTAAGGCTAGAGGTTGTCTCACTGTCTCAGGTATGTTATGTAAGGCTAGAGGTTGTCTCACTGTCTCAGGTATGTTATGTAAGGCTCGAGGTTGTCTCACTGTCTCAGGTATGTTATGTAAGGCTAGAGCTGTCTCACTGTCTCAGGTATGTTATGTAAGGCTAGAGGTTGTCTCACGGTCTCAGGTATGTTATGTAAGGCTAGAGGATGTCTCACTGTCTCAGGTATGTTATGTAAGGCAAGAGGTTGTCCCACTGTCTCAGGTATGTTATGTAAGGCTAGAGGATGTCTCACTGTCTCAGGTATGTTATGTAAGGCTAGAGGTTGTCTCACTGTCTCAGGTAGTATTATGTAAGGCTAGAAGTTGTCTCACTGTCTGAGGTATGTTATGTAAGGCTAGAGGATGTCTCACTGTCTCAGGTATGTTATGTAAGGCTAGAGGATGTCTCACTGTCTCAGGTATGTTATGTAAGGCTAGAGGTTGTCTCACTGTCTCAGGTATGTTATGTAAGGCTAGAGGTTGTCTCACTGTCTCAGGTATGTTATGTAAGGCTAGAGGATGTCTCACTGTCTCAGGTATGTTATGTAAGGCTAGAGGTTGTCTCACTGTCTCAGGTAGTATTATGTAAGGCTAGAGGATGTCTCACTGTCTCAGGTATGTTATGTAAGGCTAGAGGTTGTCTCACTGTCTCAGATAGTATTATGTAAGACTCGAGGTTGTCTCACTGTCTCAGGTAGTATTATGTAAGGCTAGAGGTTGTCTCACTGTCTCAGGTAGTATTATGTAAGGCTAGAGGTTGTCTCACTGTCTCAGGTATGTTATCTAAGGCTAGAGGTTGTCTCACTGTCTCTGGTATGTTATGTAAGGCTAGAGGTTGTCTTACTGTCTCAGATATGTTATGTAAGGCTAGAGGATGTCTCACTGTCTCAGGTATGTTATGTAAGGCTAGAGGATGTCTCACTGTCTCAGGTATGTTATGTAAGGCTAGAGGATGTCTCACTGTCTCAGGTATGTTATGTAAGGCTAGAGGATGTCTCACTGTCTCAGGTATGTTATGTAAGGCTAGAGGTTGTCTCACTGTCTCAGGTAGTATTATGTAAGGCTAGAGGATGTCTCAGTGTCTCAGGTATGTTATGTAAGGCTAGATGTTGTCTCCCTGTCTCAGGTAGTATTATGTAAGGCTAGAGTTGTCTCACTGTCTCAGGTAGTATTATGTAAGGCTAGAGGTTGTCTCACTGTCTCAGGTAATATTATGTAAGGCTAGAGGTTGTCTCACTGTCTCAGGTATGTTATGTAAGGCTAGAGGTTGTCTCACTGTCTCAGGTATGTTATGTAAGGCTCGAGGTTGTCTCACTGTCTCAGGTAGTATTATGTAAGGCTAGAGGTTGTCTCACTGTCTCAGGTAGTATTATGTAAGGCTAGAGGTTGTCTCACTGTCTCAGGTATGTTATGTAAGGCTCGAGGTTGTCTCACTGTCTCAGGTAGTATTATGTAAGGCTAGAGGTTGTCTCACTGTCTCAGGTAGTATTATGTAAGGCTAGAGGTTGTCTCCCTGTCTCAGGTATGTTATGTAAGGCTAGAGGTTGTCTCACTGTCTCAGGTAGTATTATGTTAGGCTAGAGGTTGTCTCACTGTCTCAGGTATGTTATGTAAGGCTAGAGGTTGTCTCACTGTCTCAGGTATGTTCTGTAAGACTAGAGGTTGTCTCACTGTCTCAGGTATGTTATGTAAGGCTCGAGGTTGTCTCACTGTCTCAGGTATGTTATGTAAGGCTCGAGGTTGTCTCACTGTCTCAGGTATGTTATGTAAGGCTAGAGGTTGTCTCACTGTCTCAGGTAGTATTATGTAAGGCTAGAGGTTGTCTCACTGTCTCAGGTGTGTTATGTAAGGCTCGAGGTTGTCTCACTGTCTCAGGTAGTATTTTGTAAGGCTAGAGGTTGTCTCACTGTCTCAGGTATGTTATGTAAGGCTAGAGCTTGTCTCACTGTCTCAGGTAGTATTATGTAAGGCTAGAGGTTGTCTCACTGTCTCAGGTAGTATTATGTAAGACTAGAGGTGGTCTCACTGTCTCAGGTATGTTATGTAAGGCTAGAGCTTGTCTCACTGTCTCAGGTATGTTATGTAAGGCTAGAGGTTGTCTCACTGTCTCAGGTAGTATTATCTAAGACTAGAGGTTGCCTCACTGTCTCAGGTATGTTATGTAAGGCTAGAGGTTGTCTCACTGTGACAGGTATGTTATGTAAGGCTAGAGGATGTCTCACTGTCTCAGGTATGTTATGTAAGGCTAGAGGTTGTCTCACTGTCTCAGGTATGTTATCTAAGGCTAGAGTTTGTATCACTGCCTCAGGTATGTTATGTTAGGCTAGAGGTTGTCTCACTGTCTCAGGTATGTTATGTAAGACTAGAGGTTGTCTCACTGACTCAGGTGTGTTATGTAAGGCTCGAGGTTGTCTCACTGTCTCAGGTAGTATTATGTAAGACTAGAGGTCGTCTCACTGTCTCAGGTATGTTATGTAAGGCTAGAGCTTGTCTCACTGTCTCAGGTAGTATTATGTAAGGCTAGAGGTTGTCTCACTGTATCAGGTAGTATTATGTAAGGCTAGAGGTTGTCTCACTGTCTCAGGTAGTATTATGTAAGACTAGAGGTCGTCTCACTGTCTCAGGTATGTTATGTAAGGCTAGAGCATGTCTCACTGTCTCAGGTATGTTATGTAAGGCTAGAGGTTGTCTCACTGTCTCAGGTAGTATTATCTAAGGCTAGAGGTTGTCTCACTGTCTCAGGTATGTTATCTAAGGCTAGAGTTTTTATCACTGCCTCAGGTATGTTATGTAAGGCTAGAGGTTGTCTCACTGTCTCAGGTATGTTATGTAAGTCTAGAGGTTGTCTCACTGTCTCAGGTAGGTTATGTAAGGCTAGAGCTTGTCTCACTGTCTCAGGTATGTTATGTAAGGCTAGAGGTTGTCTCACTGTCTCAGGTATGTTATCTAAGGCTAGAGGTTGTCTCACTGTCTCAGGTATGTTATCTAAGGCTAGAGTATGTCTCACTGTCTCAGGTATGTTATCTAAGGCTAGAAGTTGACTCACTGTCTCAGGTAGTATTATGTAAGGCTCGAGGTTGTCTCACTGTCTCAGGTAAGTTATGTAAGGCTAGAGGATGTCTCACTGTCTCAGGTAGTATTATGTAAGGCTAGAGGTTGTCTCACTGTCTCAGGTAGTATTATGTAAGACTAGAGGTCGTCTCACTGTCTCAGGTATGTTATGTAAGGCTAGAGCTTGTCTCACTGTCTCAGGTATGTTATGTAAGGCTAGAGGTTGTCTCACTGTCTCAGGTGTGTTATGTAAGGCTCGAGGTTGTCTCACTGTCTCAGGTAGTATTATGTAAGACTAGAGGTCGTCTCACTGTCTCAGGTATGTTATGTAAGGCTAGAGGTTGTCTCACTGTCTCAGGTAGTATTATGTAAGGCTAGAGGTTGTCTCACTGTATCAGGTAGTATTATTTAAGGCTAGAGGTTGTCTCACTGTCTCAGGTAGTATTATGTAAGACTAGAGGTCGTCTCACTGTCTCAGGTATGTTATGTAAGGCTAGAGCTTGTCTCACTGTCTCAGGTATGTTATGTAAGGCTAGAGGTTGTCTCACTGTCTCAGGTACTATTATCTAAGGCTAGAGGTTGTCTCACTGTCTCAGGTATGTTATCTAAGGCTAGAGTTTGTATCATTGCCTCAGGTATGTTATGTAAGGCTAGAGGTTGTCTCACTGTCTCAGGTATGTTATGTAAGTCTAGAGGTGGTCTCACTGTCTCAGGTATGTTATGTAAGGCTAGAGCTTGTCTCACTGTCTCAGGTATGTTATGTAAGGCTAGAGGTTGTCTCACTGTCTCAGGTATGTTATCTAAGGCTAGAGGTTGTCTCACTGTCTCAGGTATGTTATCTAAGGCTAGAGTATGTCTCACTGTCTCAGGTATGTTATGTAAGGCTAGAGCTTGTCTCACTGTCTCAGGTATGTTATGTAAAACTAGAGGATGTCTCACTGTCTCAGGTATGTTATGTAAGGCTAGAGGTTGTCTCACTGTCTCAGGTATGTTATGTAAGGCTCGAGGTTGTCTCACTGTCTCAGGTAAGTTATGTAAGGCTAGAGGATGTCTCACTGTCTCAGGTAGTATTATGTAAGGCTAGAGGTTGTCTCACTGTCTCAGGTAGTATTATGTAAGGCTAGCGGTTGTCTCACTCTCTCAGGTATGTTATGTAAGGCTAGAGGATGTCTCACTGTCTCAGGTATGTTATGTAAGGCTAAAAGTTGTCTCACTGTCTCAGGTATGTTATCTAAGGCTAGAAGTTGTCTCACTGTCTCAGGTATGTTATCTAAGGCTAGAGGTTTTCTCACTGTCTCAGGTATGTTATGTAAGGCTAGAGGATGTCTCACTGTCTCAGGTATGTTATGTAAGGCTAGAGGTTGTCTCACTGTCTCAGGTATGTTATGTAAGGCTAGAGGTTGTCTCACTGTCTCAGGTATGTTATGTAAGGCTAGAGGATGTCTCACTGTCTCAGGTATGTTATGTAAGGCCAGAGGTTGTCTCACTGTCTCACGTATGTTCTGTAAGGCTAGAGGTTGTCTCACTGTCTCAGGTATGTTATGTAAGGTTAGAGGATGTCTCACTGTCTCAGGTATGTTATGTAAGACTAGAGGTTGTCTCACTGTCTCAGGTATGTTATGTAAGGCTAGAGGTTGTCTCACTGTCTCAGGTATGTTATGTAAGGCTAGAAGTTGTATCACGGTCTCAGGTATGTTATGTAAGGTTAGAGGTTGTCTCACTGTCTCAGGTAGTATTATGTAAGGCTAGAGGTTGTCTCACTGTCTCAGGTATGTTATGTAAGGCTAGAGGTTGTCTCACTGTCTCAGATAGTATTATGTAAGGCTAGAGGTTGTCTCACTGTCTCAGGTATGTTATGTAATGCTAGAGGTTGTCTCACTGTCTCAGGTATGTTATGTAAGGCTAGAGGTTGTCTCACTGTCTCAGGTATGTTATGTAAGACTCGAGGTTGTCTCACTGTCTCAGGTATGTTATGTAAGGCTCGAGGTTGTCTCACTGTCTCAGGTATGTTATGTAAGGCTAGAGGTTGTTCCACTGTCCCAGGTATGTTATGTAAGGCTAGAGGTTGTCTCACTGTCTCAGGTATGTTATGTAAGGCTCGAGGTTGTCTCACTGTCTCAGGTATGTTATGTAAGGCTAGAGGTTGTTTCACTGTCCCAGGTATGTTATGTAAGGCTAGAGGTTGTTTCACTGTCCCAGGTATGTTATGTAAGGCTAGAGGTTGTCTCACTGTCCCAGGTATGTTATGTAAGGCTAGAGGTTGTTTCACTGTCCCAGGTATGTTATGTAAGGCTAGAGGTTGTTTCACTGTCCCAGGTATGTTATCTAAGGCTAGAGGTTGTCTCACTGTCCCAGGTATGTTATGTAAGGCTAGAGGATGTCTCACTGTCTCAGGTAGTATTATGTAAGACTAGAGGTCGTCTCACTGTCTCAGGTATGTTATGTAAGGCTAGAAGTTGTCTTACTGTCTCAGGTATGTTATCTAAGGCTAGAGGTTGTTTCACTGTCCCAGGTATGTTATGTAAGGCTAAAGGATGTCTCACTGTCTCAGGTATGTTATGTAAGGCTAGAGGATGTCTCACTGTCTCAGGTATGTTATGTAAGGCTAGAGGATGTCTCACTGTCTCAGGTATGTTATGTAAGGCTAGAGGATGTCTCACTGTCTCAGGTATGTTATGTAAGGCTAGAGGTTGTCTCACTGTCTCAGGTATGTTATCTAAGGCTAGAGGTTGTCTCACTGTCTCAAGGTATGTTATCTAAGGCTAGAGTTTGTATCACTGCCTCAGGTATGTTATGTAAGGCTAGAGGTTGTCTCACTGTCTCAGGTATGTTATCTAAGGCTAGAGGTTGTCTCACTATCTCAAGGTATGTTATCTAAGGCTAGAGTTTGTATCACTGCCTCAGGTATGTTATGTAAGGCTAGAGGTTCTCTCACTGTCTCAGGTATGTTATGTAAGGCTAGAGGTTGTCTCACTGTCTCAGGTATGTTATGTAAGGCTAGAGGTTGTCTCACTGTCTCAGGTATGTTATCTAAGGCTAGAGGTTGTCTCACTGTCTCAGGTATGTTATCTAAGGCTAGAGTATGTCTCACTGTCTCAGGTATGTTATCTAAGGCTAGAGGTTGTCTCACTGTCTCAGGTAGTATTATGTAAGGCTAGAGGTTGTCTCACTGTCTCAGGTATGTTATCTAAGGCTAGAGGTTGTCTCACTGTCTCAGGTAGTATTATGTAAGGCTAGAGGTTGTCTCACTGTCTCAGGTAGTATTATGTAAGGCTAGAGGTTGTCTCACTGTCTCAGGTATGTTATGTAAGGCTAGAAGTTGTCTTACTGTCTCAGGTATGTTATCTAAGGCTAGAGGTTGTCTCATTGTCTCAGGTATGTTATGTAAGGCTTGAGGTTGTCTCACTGTCTCAGGTATGTTATGTAAGGCTAGAAGTTGTCTCACTGTCTCAGGTATGTTATCTAATGCTAGAGGTTGTCTCACTGTCTCAGGTATGTTATGTAAGGCTAAAAGTTGTCTCACTGTCTCAGGTATGTTATCTAAGGCTAGAAGTTGTCTCACTGTCTCAGGTATGTTATCTAAGGCTAGAGGTTTTCTCACTGTCTCAGGTATGTTATGTAAGGCTAGAGGATGTCTCACTGTCTCAGGTATGTTATGGAAGGCCAGAGGTTGTCTCACTGTCTCACGTATGTTATGTAAGGCTAGAGGTTGTCTCACTGTCTCAGGTATGTTATGTAAGGTTAGAGGATGTCTCACTGTCTCAGGTATGTTATGTAAGGCTAGAGGTTGTCTCACTGTCTCAGGTATGTTATGTAAGGCTAGAGGTTGTCTCACTGTCTCAGGTATGTTATGTAAGGCTAGAAGTTGTATCACTGTCTCAGCTATGTTATGTAAGGTTAGAGGTTGTCTCACTGTCTCAGGTAGTATTATGTAAGACTAGAGGTTGTCTCACTGTCTCAGGTATGTTATGTAAGGCTCGAGGTTGTCTCACTGTCTCAGGTATGTTATGTAAGGCTCGAGGTTGTCTCACTGTCTCAGGTATGTTATCTAAGGCTAGAGGTTGTCTCACTGTCTCAGGTAGTATTATGTAAGACTAGAGGTCGTCTCACTGTCTCAGGTGTGTTATGTAAGGCTCGAGGTTGTCCCACTGTCTCAGGTAGTATTTTGTAAGGCTAGAGGTTGTCTCACTGTCTCAGGTAGTATTATGTAAGACTAGAGGTGGTCTCACTGTCTCAGGTATGTTATGTAAGACTAGAGGTTGTCTCACTGTATCAGGTAGTATTATGTAAGGCTAGAGGTTGTCTCACTGTCTCAGGTATGTTATGTAAGGCTAGAGGTTGTCTCACTGTCTCAGGTATGTTATGTAAGGCTAGAGGTTGTCTCACTGTCTCAGGTAGTATTATGTAAGGCTAGAGGTTGTCTCACTGTCTCAGGTATGTTATCTAAGGCTAGAGGTTGTCTCACTGTCTCAAGGTATGTTATCTAAGGCTAGAGTTTGTATCACTGCCTCAGGTATGTTATGTAAGGCTAGAGGTTGTCTCACTGTCTCAGGTATGTTATGTAAGGCTAGAGGTTGTCTCACTGTCTCAGGAATGTTATGTAAGGCTAGAGCTTGTCTCACTGTCTCAGGTAGTATTATGTAAGAATAGAGGTTCTCTCACTGTCTCAGGTATGTTATGTAAGGCTAGAGGTTGTCTCACTGTCTCAGGTATGTTATGTAAGGCTAGAGGTTGTCTCACTGTCTCAGGTATGTTATCTAAGGCTAGAGGTTGTCTCACTGTCTCAGGTATGTTATCTAAGGCTAGAGTATGTCTCACTCTCTCAGGTATGTTATCTAAGGCTAGAGGTTGTCTCACTGTCTCAGGTAGTATTATGTAAGGCTAGAGGTTGTCTCACTGTCTCAGGTATGTTATCTAAGGCTAGAGGTTGTCTCACTGTCTCAGGTAGTATTATGTAAGGCTAGAGGTTGTCTCACTGTCTCAGGTAGTATTATGTTAGGCTAGAGGTTGTCTCACGGTCTCAGGTATGTTATGTAAGGCTAGAAGTTGTCTTACTGTCTCAGGTATGTTATCTAAGGCTAGAGGTTGTCTCATTGTCTCAGGTATGTTATGTAAGGCTTGAGGCTGTCTCACAGTCTCAGGTATGTTAAGTAAGGCTAGAAGTTGTCTCACTGTCTCAGGTATGTTATCTAATGCTAGAGGTTGTCTCACTGTCTCAGGTATGTTATTAAAGGCTAAAAGTTGTCTCACTGTCTCAGGTATGTTATCTAAGGCTAGAAGTTGTCTCACTGTCTCAGGTATGTTATCTAAGGCTAGAGGTTTTCTCACTGTCTCAGGTATGTTATGTAAGGCTAGAGGATGTCTCACTGCATCAGGTATGTTATGTAAGGCTAAAGGTTGTCTCACTGTCTCAGGTATGTTATGTAAGGCTAGAGGATGTCTCACTGTCTCAGGTATGTTATGTAAGGCCAGAGGTTGTCTCACTGTCTCACGTATGTTATGTAAGGCTAGAGGTTGTCTCACTGTCTCAGGTATGTTATGTAAGGCTAGAGGATGTCTCACTGTCTCAGGTATGTTATGTAAGGCTAGAGGTTGTCTCACTGTCTCAGGTATGTTATGTAAGGCTAGAGGTTGTCTCACTGTCTCAGGTATGTTATGTAAGGCTAGAAGTTGTATCACTGTCTCAGGTATGTTATGTAAGGTTAGAGGTTGTCTCACTGTCTCAGGTAGTATTATGTAAGGCTAGAGGTTGTCTCACTGTCTCAGGTAGTATTATGTAAGGCTAGAGGTTGTCTCACTGTCTCAGGTATGTTATGTAATGCTAGAGGTTGTCTCACTGTCTCAGGTATGTTATGTAAGGCTAGAGGTTGTCTCACTGTCTCAGGTATGTTATGTAAGACTCGAGGTTGTCTCACTGTCTCAGGTATGTTATGTAAGGCTCGAGGTTGTCTCACTGTCTCAGGTATGTCATGTAAGGCTAGAGGTTGTTTCACTGTCCCAGGTATGTTATGTAAGGCTAGAGGTTGTCTCACTGTCTCAGGTATGTTATGTAATGCTCGAGGTTGTCTCACTGTCTCAGGTATGTTATGTAAGGCTAGAGGTTGTCTCACTGTCCCAGGTATGTTATGTAAGGCTAGAGGTTGTTTCACTGTCCCAGGTATGTTATGTAAGGCTAGAGATTGTTTCACTGTCCCAGGTATGTTATCTAAGGCTAGAGGTTGTCTCACTGTCCCAGGTATGTTATGTAAGGCTAGAGGTTGTTTCACTGTCCCAGGTATGTTATCTAAGGCTAGAGGTTGTCTCACTATCCCAGGTATGTTATGTAAGGCTAGAGGTTGTTTCACTGTCCCAGGTATGTTATCTAAGGCTAGAGGTTGTCTCACTGTCTCAGGTATGTTATGTAAGGCTAGAGGTTGTCTCACTGTATCAGGTATGTTATGTAAGGTTCGAGGTTGTCTCACTGTCTCAGGTAGTATTTTGTAAGGCTAGAGGTTGTCTCACTGTCTCAGGTAGTATTTTGTAAGGCTAGAGGTTGTCTCACTGTCTCAGGTATGTTATGTAAGGCTAGAGGTTGTCTCACTGTCTCAGGTATGTTATGTAAGGCTCGAGGTTGTCTCACTGTCTCAGGTATGTTATGTAAGGCTAGAGCTGTCTCACTGTCTCAGGTATGTTATGTAAGGCTAGAGGTTGTCTCACGGTCTCAGGTATGTTATGTAAGGCTAGAGGATGTCTCACTTTCTCAGGTATGTTATGTAAGGCAAGAGGTTGTCCCACTGTCTCAGGTATGTTATGTAAGGCTAGAGGATGTCTCACTGTCTCAGGTATGTTGTGTAAGGCTAGAGGTTGTCTCACTGTCTCAGGTAGTATTATGTAAGGCTAGAAGTTGTCTCACTGTCTGAGGTATGTTATGTAAGGCTAGAGGATGTCTCACTGTCTCAGGTATGTTATGTAAGGCTAGAGGATGTCTCACTGTCTCAGGTATGTTATGTAAGGCTAGAGGTTGTCTCACTGTCTCAGGTATGTTATGTAAGGCTAGAGGTTGTCTCACTGTCTCAGGTATGTTATGTAAGGCTAGAGGATGTCTCACTGTCTCAGGTATGTTATCTAAGGCTAGAGGTTGTCTCACTGTCTCAAGGTATGTTATCTAAGGCTAGAGTTTGTATCACTGCCTCAGGTATGTTATGTAAGGCTAGAGGTTGTCTCACTGTCTCAGGTATGTTATGTAAGGCTAGAGGTTGTCTCACTGTCTCAGGAATGTTATGTAAGGCTAGAGCTTGTCTCACTGTCTCAGGTAGTATTATGTAAGAATAGAGGTTCTCTCACTGTCTCAGGTATGTTATGTAAGGCTAGAGGTTGTCTCACTGTCTCAGGTATGTTATGTAAGGCTAGAGGTTGTCTCACTGTCTCAGGTATGTTATCTAAGGCTAGAGGTTGTCTCACTGTCTCAGGTATGTTATCTAAGGCTAGAGTATGTCTCACTGTCTCAGGTATGTTATCTAAGGCTAGAGGTTGTCTCACTGTCTCAGGTAGTATTATGTAAGGCTAGAGGTTGTCTCACTGTCTCAGGTAGTATTATGTTAGGCTAGAGGTTGTCTCACGGTCTCAGGTATGTTATGTAAGGCTAGAAGTTGTCTTACTGTCTCAGGTATGTTATCTAAGGCTAGAGGTTGTCTCATTGTCTCAGGTATGTTATGTAAGGCTTGAGGCTGTCTCACAGTCTCAGGTATGTTAAGTAAGGCTAGAAGTTGTCTCACTGTCTCAGGTATGTTATCTAATGCTAGAGGTTGTTTCACTGTCCCAGGTATGTTATGTAAGGCTAGAGGTTGTCTCACTGTCTCAGGTATGTTATCTAAGGCTAGAGGTTGTCTCACTGTCTCAGGTATGTTATCTAAGGCTAGAGTATGTCTCACTGTCTCAGGTATGTTATCTAAGGCTAGAGGTTGTCTCACTGTCTCAGGTAGTATTATGTAAGGCTAGAGGTTGTCTCACTGTCTCAGGTAGTATTATGTAAGGCTAGAGGTTGTCTTACTGTCTCAGGTATGTTATCTAAGGCTAGAAGTTGTCTCACTGTCTCAGGTATGTTATCTAAGGCTAGAGGTTTTCTCACTGTCTCAGGTATGTTATGTAAGGCTAGAGGATGTCTCACTGTCTCAGGTATGTTATGTAAGGCTAGAGGTTGTCTCACTGTCTCAGGTATGTTATGTAAGGCTAGAGGATGTCTCACTGTCTCAGGTATGTTATGTAAGGCCAGAGGTTGTCTCACTGTCTCACGTATGTTATGTAAGGCTAGAGGTTGTCTCACTGTCTCAGGTATGTTATGTAAGGCTAGAGGATGTCTCACTGTCTCAGGTATGTTATGTAAGGCTAGAGGTTGTCTCACTGTCTCAGGTATGTTATGTAAGGCTAGAGGTTGTCTCACTGTCTCAGGTATGTTATGTAAGGCTAGAAGTTGTATCACTGTCTCAGGTATGTTATGTAAGGTTAGAGGTTGTCTCACTGTCTCAGGTAGTATTATGTAAGGCTAGAGGTTGTCTCACTGTCTCAGGTAGTATTATGTAAGGCTAGAGGTTGTCTCACTGTCTCAGGTATGTTATGTAATGCTAGAGGTTGTCTCACTGTCTCAGGTATGTTATGTAAGGCTAGAGGTTGTCTCACTGTCTCAGGTATGTTATGTAAGACTCGAGGTTGTCTCACTGTCTCAGGTATGTTATGTAAGGCTCGAGGTTGTCTCACTGTCTCAGGTATGTCATGTAAGGCTAGAGGTTGTTTCACTGTCCCAGGTATGTTATGTAAGGCTAGAGGTTGTCTCACTGTCTCAGGTATGTTATGTAAGGCTCGAGGTTGTCTCACTGTCTCAGGTATGTTATGTAAGGCTAGAGGTTGTCTCACTGTCCCAGGTATGTTATGTAAGGCTAGAGGTTGTTTCACTGTCCCAGGTATGTTATGTAAGGCTAGAGGTTGTTTCACTGTCCCAGGTATGTTATCTAAGGCTAGAGGTTGTCTCACTGTCCCAGGTATGTTATATAAGGCTAGAGGCTGTTTCACTGTCCCAGGTATGTTATCTAAGGCTAGAGGTTGTCTCACTATCCCAGGTATGTTATGTAAGGCTAGAGGTTGTTTCACTGTCCCAGGTATGTTATCTAAGGCTAGAGGTTGTCTCACTGTCTCAGGTATGTTATGTAAGGCTAGAGGTTGTCTCACTGTATCAGGTGTGTTATGTAAGGTTCGAGGTTGTCTCACTGTCTCAGGTAGTATTTTGTAAGGCTAGAGGTTGTCTCACTGTCTCAGGTAGTATTTTGTAAGGCTAGAGGTTGTCTCACTGTCTCAGGTATGTTATGTAAGGCTAGAGGTTGTCTCACTGTCTCAGGTATGTTATGTAAGGCTCGAGGTTGTCTCACTGTCTCAGGTATGTTATGTAAGGCTAGAGCTGTCTCACTGTCTCAGGTATGTTATGTAAGGCTAGAGGTTGTCTCACGGTCTCAGGTATGTTATGTAAGGCTAGAGGATGTCTCACTTTCTCAGGTATGTTATGTAAGGCAAGAGGTTGTCCCACTGTCTCAGGTATGTTATGTAAGGCTAGAGGATGTCTCACTGTCTCAGGTATGTTGTGTAAGGCTAGAGGTTGTCTCACTGTCTCAGGTAGTATTATGTAAGGCTAGAAGTTGTCTCACTGTCTGAGGTATGTTATGTAAGGCTAGAGGATGTCTCACTGTCTCAGGTATGTTATGTAAGGCTAGAGGATGTCTCACTGTCTCAGGTATGTTATGTAAGGCTAGAGGTTGTCTCACTGTCTCAGGTATGTTATGTAAGGCTAGAGGTTGTCTCACTGTCTCAGGTATGTTATGTAAGGCTAGAGGATGTCTCACTGTCTCAGGTATGTTATGTAAGGCTAGAGGATGTCTCACTGTCTCAGGTATGTTATGTAAGGCTAGAGGATGTCTCACTGTCTCAGGTATGTTATGTAAGGCTAGAGGTTGTCTCACTGTCTCAGGTAGTATTATGTAAGGCTAGAGGATGTCTCACTGTCTCAGGTATGTTATGTAAGGCTAGAGGTTGTCTCACTGTCTCAGATAGTATTATGTAAGACTCGAGGTTGTCTCACTGTCTCAGGTAGTATTATGTAAGGCTAGAGGTTGTCTCACTGTCTCAGGTAGTATTATGTAAGACTAGAGGTTGTCTCACTGTCTCAGGTATGTTATCTAAGGCTAGAGGTTGTCTCACTGTCTCTGGTATGTTATGTAAGGCTAGAGGTTGTCTTACTGTCTCAGGTATGTTATGTAAGGCTAGAGGTTGTCTCACTGTCTCAGGTATGTTATGTAAGGCTAGAGGTTGTCTCACTGTCTCAGGTATGTTATGTAAGGCTAGAAGTTGTATCACTGTCTCAGGTATGTTATGTAAGGTTAGAGGTTGTCTCACTGTCTCAGGTAGTATTATGTAAGGCTAGAGGTTGTCTCACTGTCTCAGGTAGTATTATGTAAGGCTAGAGGTTGTCTCACTGTCTCAGGTATGTTATGTAATGCTAGAGGTTGTCTCACTGTCTCAGGTATGTTATGTAAGGCTAGAGGTTGTCTCACTGTCTCAGGTATGTTATGTAAGACTCGAGGTTGTCTCACTGTGTCAGGTATGTTATGTAAGGCTCGAGGTTGTCTCACTGTCTCAGGTATGTCATGTAAGGCTAGAGGTTGTTTCACTGTCCCAGGTATGTTATGTAAGGCTAGAGGTTGTCTCACTGTCTCAGGTATGTTATGTAAGGCTCGAGGTTGTCTCACTGTCTCAGGTATGTTATGTAAGGCTAGAGGTTGTCTCACTGTCCCAGGTATGTTATGTAAGGCTAGAGGTTGTTTCACTGTCCCAGGTATGTTATGTAAGGCTAGAGGTTGTTTCACTGTCCCAGGTATGTTATCTAAGGCTAGAGGTTGTCTCACTGTCCCAGGTATGTTATGTAAGGCTAGAGGTTGTTTCACTGTCCCAGGTATGTTATCTAAGGCTAGAGGTTGTCTCACTATCCCAGGTATGTTATGTAAGGCTAGAGGTTGTTTCACTGTCCCAGGTATGTTACCTAAGGCTAGAGGTTGTCTGACTGTCTCAGGTATGTTATGTAAGGCTAGAGGTTGTCTCACTGTATCAGGTATGTTATGTAAGGTTCGAGGTTGTCTCACTGTCTCAGGTAGTATTTTGTAAGGCTAGAGGTTGTCTCACTGTCTCAGGTAGTATTTTGTAAGGCTAGAGGTTGTCTCACTGTCTCAGGTATGTTATGTAAGGCTAGAGGTTGTCTCACTGTCTCAGGTATGTTATGTAAGGCTCGAGGTTGTCTCACTGTCTCAGGTATGTTATGTAAGGCTAGAGCTGTCTCACTGTCTCAGGTATGTTATGTAAGGCTAGAGGTTGTCTCACGGTCTCAGGTATGTTATGTAAGGCTAGAGGATGTCTCACTTTCTCAGGTATGTTATGTAAGGCAAGAGGTTGTCCCACTGTCTCAGGTATGTTATGTAAGGCTAGAGGATGTCTCACTGTCTCAGGTATGTTATGTAAGGCTAGAGGTTGTCTCACTGTCTCAGGTAGTATTATGTAAGGCTAGAAGTTGTCTCACTGTCTGAGGTATGGTATGTAAGGCTAGAGGATGTCTCACTGTCTCAGGTATGTTATGTAAGGCTAGAGGATGTCTCACTGTCTCAGGTATGTTATGTAAGGCTAGAGGTTGTCTCACTGTCTCAGGTATGTTATGTAAGGCTAGAGGTTGTCTCACTGTCTCAGGTATGTTATGTAAGGCTAGAGGATGTCTCACTGTCTCAGGTATGTTATGTAAGGCTAGAGGATGTCTCACTGTCTCAGGTATGTTATGTAAGGCTAGAGGATGTCTCACTGTCTCAGGTATGTTATGTAAGGCTAGAGGTTGTCTCACTGTCTCAGGTAGTATTATGTAAGGCTAGAGGATGTCTCACTGTCTCAGGTATGTTATGTAAGGCTAGAGGTTGTCTCACTGTCTCAGATAGTATTATGTAAGACTCGAGGTTGTCTCACTGTCTCAGGTAGTATTATGTAAGGCTAGAGGTTGTCTCACTGTCTCAGGTAGTATTATGTAAGACTAGAGGTTGTCTCACTGTCTCAGGTATGTTATCTAAGGCTAGAGGTTGTCTCACTGTCTCTGGTATGTTATGTAAGGCTAGAGGTTGTCTTACTGTCTCAGGTATGTTATGTAAGGCTAGAGGATGTCTCACTGTCTCAGGTATGTTATGTAAGGCTAGAGGATGTCTCACTGTCTCAGGTATGTTATGTAAGGCTAGACGATGTCTCACTGTCTCAGGTATGTTATGTAAGGCTAGAGGATGTCTCACTGTCTCAGGTATGTTATGTAAGGCTAGAGGTTGTCTCACTGTCTCAGGTAGTATTATGTAAGGCTAGAGGATGTCTCATTGTCTCAGGTATGTTATGTAAGGCTAGATGTTGTCTCCTTGTCTCAGGTAGTATTATGTAAGGCTAGAGCTGTCTCACTGTCTCAGGTAGTATTATGTAAGGCTAGAGGTTGTCTCACTGTCTCAGGTAATATTATGTAAGGCTAGAGGTTGTCTCACTGTCTCAGGTATGTTATGTAAGGCTAGAGGTTGTCTCACTGTCTCAGGTATGTTATGTAAGGCTCGAGGTTGTCTCACTGTCTCAGGTAGTATTATGTAAGGCTAGAGGTTGTCTCACTGTCTCAGGTAGTATTATGTAAGGCTAGAGGTTGTCTCACTGTCTCAGGTATGTTATGTAAGGCTCGAGGTTGTCTCACTGTCTCAGGTAGTATTATGTAAGGCTAGAGGTTGTCTCACTGTCTCAGGTAGTATTATGTAAGGCTAGAGGTTGTCTCACTGTCTCAGGTATGTTATGTAAGGCTAGAGGTTGTCTCACTGTCTCAGGTAGTATTATGTTAGGCTAGAGGTTGTCTCACTGTCTCAGGTATGTTATGTAAGGCTAGAGGTTGTCTCACTGTCTCAGGTATGTTCTGTAAGACTAGAGGTTGTCTCACTGTCTCAGGTATGTTATGTAAGGCTCGAGGTTGTCTCACTGTCTCAGGTATGTTATGTAAGGCTCGAGGTTGTCTCACTGTCTCAGGTATGTTATGTAAGGCTAGAGGTTGTCTCACTGTCTCAGGTAGTATTATGTAAGGCTAGAGGTTGTCTCACTGTCTCAGGTGTGTTATGTAAGGCTCGAGGTTGTCTCACTGTCTCAGGTAGTATTTTGTAAGGCTAGAGGTTGTCTCACTGTCTCAGGTATGTTATGTAAGGCTAGAGGATGTCTCACTGTCTCAGGTAGTATTATGTAAGACTAGAGGTCGTCTCACTGTCTCAGGTATGTTATGTAAGGCTAGAGCTTGTCTCACTGTCTCAGGTATGTTATGTAAGGCTAGAGGTTGTCTCACTGTCTCAGGTAGTATTATCTAAGGCTAGAGGTTGCCTCACTGTCTCAGGTATGTTATGTAAGGCTAGAGGTTGTCGCACTGTGTCAGGTATGTTATGTAAGGCTAGAGGATGTCTCACTGTCTCAGGTATGTTATGTTAGGCTAGAGGTTGTCTCACTGTCTCAGGTATGTTATGTAAGACTAGAGGTTGTCTCACTGTCTGGGGTGTGTTATGTAAGGCTCGAGGTTGTCTCACTGTCTCAGGTAGTATTATGTAAGACTAGAGGTCGTGTCACTGTCTCAGGTATGTTATGTAAGGCTAGAGCTTGTCTCACTGTCTCAGGTAGTATTATGTAAGGCTAGAGGTTGTCTCACTGTATCAGGTAGTATTATGTAAGGCTAGAGGTTGTCTCACTGTCTCAGGTAGTATTATGTAAGACTAGAGGTCGTCTCACTGTCTCAGGTATGTTATGTAAGGCTAGAGCTTGTCTCACTGTCTCAGGTATGTTATGTAAGGCTAGAGGTTGTCTCACTGTCTCAGGTAGTATTATCTAAGGCTAGAGGTTGTCTCACTCTCTCAGGTATGTTATCTAAGGCTAGAGTTTTTATCACTGCCTCAGGTATGTTATGTAAGGCTAGAGGTTGTCTCACTGTCTCAGGTATGTTATGTAAGTCTAGAGGTTGTCTCACTGTCTCAGGTAGGTTATGTAAGGCTAGAGCTTGTCTCACTGTCTCAGGTATGTTATGTAAGGCTAGAGGTTTTCTCACTGTCTCAGGTATGTTATCTAAGGCTAGAGGTTGTCTCACTGTCTCAGGTATGTTATCTAAGGCTAGAGTATGTCTCACTGTCTCAGGTATGTTATCTAAGGCTAGAAGTTGACTCACTGTCTCAGGTAGTATTATGTAAGGCTCGAGGTTGTCTCACTGTCTCAGGTAAGTTATGTAAGGCTAGAGGATGTCTCACTGTCTCAGGTAGTATTATGTAAGGCTAGAGGTTGTCTCACTGTCTCAGGTAGTATTATGTAAGACTAGAGGTCGTCTCACTGTCTCAGGTATGTTATGTAAGGCTAGAGCTTGTCTCACTGTCTCAGGTATGTTATGTAAGGCTAGAGGTTGTCTCACTTTCTCAGTTGTGTTATGTAAGGCTCGAGGTTGTCTCACTGTCTCAGGTAGTATTATGTAAGACTAGAGGTCGTCTCACTGTCTCAGGTATGTTATGTAAGGCTAGAGCTTGTCTCACTGTCTCAGGTAGTATTATGTAAGGCTAGAGGTTGTCTCACTGTATCAGGTAGTATTATTTAAGGCTAGAGGTTGTCTCACTGTCTCAGGTAGTATTATGTGAGACTAGAGGTCGTCTCACTGTCTCAGGTATGTTATGTAAGGCTAGAGCTTGTCTCACTGTCTCAGGTATGTTATGTAAGGCTAGAGGTTGTCTCACTGTCTCAGGTAGTATTATCTAAGGCTAGAGGTTGTCTCACTGTCTCAGGTATGTTATCTAAGGCTAGAGTTTGTATCACTGCCTCAGGTATGTTATGTAAGGCTAGAGGTTGTCTCACTGTCTCAGGTATGTTATGTAAATCTAGAGGTGGTCTCACTGTCTCAGGTATGTTATGTAAGGCTAGAGCTTGTCTCACTGTCTCAGGTATGTTATGTAAGGCTAGAGGTTGTCTCACTGTCTCAGGTATGTTATCTAAGGCTAGAGGTTGTCTCACTGTCTCAGGTATGTTATCTAAGGCTAGAGTATGTCTCACTGTCTCAGGTATGTTATCTAAGGCTAGAAGTTGACTCACTGTCTCAGGTAGTATTATGTAAGGCTCGAGGTTGTCTCACTGTCTCAGGTATGTTATGTAAGGCTAGATGTTGTCTCCCTGTCTCAGGTAGTATTATGTAAGGCTAGAGGTTGTCTCACTGTCTCAGGTATGTTATGTAAGGCTAGAGGTTGTCTCACTGTCTCAGGTAGTATTATGTTAGGCTAGAGGTTGTCTCACTGTCTCAGGTATGTTATGTAAGGCTAGAGTTTGTCTCACTGTCTCAGGTATGTTCTGTAAGACTAGAGGTTGTCTCACTGTTTCAGGTATGTTATGTAAGGCTCGAGGTTGTCTCACTGTCTCAGGTATGTTATGTAAGGCTCGAGGTTGTCTCACTGTCTCAGGTATGTTATGTAAGGCTAGAGGTTGTCTCACTGTCTCAGGTAGTATTATGTAAGGCTAGAGGTTGTCTCACTGTCTCAGGTGTGTTATGTAAGGCTCGAGGTTGTCTCACTGTCTCAGGTAGTATTTTGTAAGGCTAGAGGTTGTCTCACTGTCTCAGGTATGTTATGTAAGGCTAGAGGATGTCTCACTGTCTCAGGTAGTATTATGTAAGACTAGAGGTCGTCTCACTGTCTCAGGTATGTTATGTAAGGCTAGAGCTTGTCTCACTGTCTCAGGTAGTATTATGTAAGGCTAGAGGTTGTCTCACTGTATCAGGTAGTATTATGTAAGGCTAGAGGTTGTCTCACTGTCTCAGGTAGTATTATGTAAGACTAGAGGTCGTCTCACTGTCTCAGGTATGTTATGTAAGGCTAGAGCTTGTCTCACAGTCTCAGGTATGTTATGTAAGGCTAGAGGTTGTCTCACTGTCTCAGGTAGTATTATCTAAGGCTAGAGGTTGCCTCACTGTCTCAGGTATGTTATGTAAGGCTAGAGGTTGTCTCACTGTGTCAGGTATGTTATGTAAGGCTAGAGGATGTCTCACTGTCTCAGGTATGTTATGTAAGGCTAGAGGATGTCTCACTGTCTCAGGTATGTTATGTAAGGCTAGAGGTTGTCTCACTGTCTCAGGTAGTATTATGTAAGGCTAGAGGATGTCTCACTGTCTCAGGTATGTTATGTAAGGCTAGAGGTTGTCTCACTGTCTCAGATAGTATTATGTAAGACTCGAGGTTGTCTCACTGTCTCAGGTAGTATTATGTAAGGCTAGAGGTTGTCTCACTGTCTCAGGTAGTATTATGTAAGACTAGAGGTTGTCTCACTGTCTCAGGTATGTTATCTAAGGCTAGAGGTTGTCTCACTGTCTCTGGTATGTTATGTAAGGCTAGAGGTTGTCTTACTGTCTCAGGTATGTTATGTAAGGCTAGAGGATGTCTCACTGTCTCAGGTATGTTATGTAAGGCTAGAGGATGTCTCACTGTCTCAGGTATGTTATGTAAGGCTAGAGGATGTCTCACTGTCTCAGGTATGTTATGTAAGGCTAGAGGATGTCTCACTGTCTCAGGTATGTTATGTAAGGCTAGAGGTTGTCTCACTGTCTCAGGTAGTATTATGTAAGGCTAGAGGATGTCTCATTGTCTCAGGTATGTTATTTAAGGCTAGATGTTGTCTCCCTGTCTCAGGTAGTATTATGTAAGGCTAGAGCTGTCTCACTGTCTCAGGTAGTATTATGTAAGGCTAGAGGTTGTCTCACTGTCTCAGGTATGTTATCTAAGGCTAGAGTATGTCTCACTGTCTCAGGTATGTTATCTAAGGCTAGAAGTTGACTCACTGTCTCAGGTAGTATTATGTAAGGCTCGAGGTTGTCTCACTGTCTCAGGTATGTTATGTAAGGCTAGATGTTGTCTCCCTGTCTCAGGTAGTATTATGTAAGGCTAGAGCTGTCTCACTGTCTCAGGTAGTATTATGTAAGGCTAGAGGTTGTCTCACTGTCTCAGGTAATATTATGTAAGGCTAGAGGTTGTCTCACTGTCTCAGGTATGTTATGTAAGGCTAGAGGTTGTCTCACTGTCTCAGGTATGTTATGTAAGGCTCGAGGTTGTCTCACTGTCTCAGGTAGTATTATGTAAGGCTAGAGGTTGTCTCACTGTCTCAGGTAGTATTATGTAAGGCTAGAGGTTGTCTCACTGTCTCAGGTATGTTATGTAAGGCTCGAGGTTGTCTCACTGTCTCAGGTAGTATTATGTAAGGCTAGAGGTTGTCTCACTGTCTCAGGTAGTATTATGTAAGGCTAGAGGTTGTCTCACTGTCTCAGGTATGTTATGTAAGGCTAGAGGTTGTCTCACTGTCTCAGGTAGTATTATGTTAGGCTAGAGGTTGTCTCACTGTCTCAGGTATGTTATGTAAGGCTAGAGTTTGTCTCACTGTCTCAGGTATGTTCTGTAAGACTAGAGGTTGTCTCACTGTTTCAGGTATGTTATGTAAGGCTCGAGGTTGTCTCACTGTCTCAGGTATGTTATGTAAGGCTCGAGGTTGTCTCACTGTCTCAGGTATGTTATGTAAGGCTAGAGGTTGTCTCACTGTCTCAGGTAGTATTATGTAAGGCTAGAGGTTGTCTCACTGTCTCAGGTGTGTTATGTAAGGCTAGAGGATGTCTCACTGTCTCAGGTAGTATTATGTAAGACTAGAGGTCGTCTCACTGTCTCAGGTATGTTATGTAAGGCTAGAGCTTGTCTCACTGTCTCAGGTAGTATTATGTAAGGCTAGAGGTTGTCTCACTGTATCAGGTAGTATTATGTAAGGCTAGAGGTTGTCTCACTGTCTCAGGTAGTATTATGTAAGACTAGAGGTCGTCTCACTGTCTCAGGTATGTTATGTAAGGCTAGAGCTTGTCTCACAGTCTCAGGTATGTTATGTAAGGCTAGAGGTTGTCTCACTGTCTCAGGTAGTATTATCTAAGGCTAGAGGTTGCCTCACTGTCTCAGGTATGTTATGTAAGGCTAGAGGTTGTCTCACTGTGTCAGGTATGTTATGTAAGGCTAGAGGATGTCTCACTGTCTCAGGTATGTTATGTAAGGCTAGAGGATGTCTCACTGTCTCAGGTATGTTATGTAAGGCTAGAGGTTGTCTCACTGTCTCAGGTAGTATTATGTAAGGCTAGAGGATGTCTCACTGTCTCAGGTATGTTATGTAAGGCTAGAGGTTGTCTCACTGTCTCAGATAGTATTATGTAAGACTCGAGGTTGTCTCACTGTCTCAGGTAGTATTATGTAAGGCTAGAGGTTGTCTCACTGTCTCAGGTAGTATTATGTAAGACTAGAGGTTGTCTCACTGTCTCAGGTATGTTATCTAAGGCTAGAGGTTGTCTCACTGTCTCTGGTATGTTATGTAAGGCTAGAGGTTGTCTTACTGTCTCAGGTATGTTATGTAAGGCTAGAGGATGTCTCACTGTCTCAGGTATGTTATGTAAGGCTAGAGGATGTCTCACTGTCTCAGGTATGTTATGTAAGGCTAGAGGATGTCTCACTGTCTCAGGTATGTTATGTAAGGCTAGAGGATGTCTCACTGTCTCAGGTATGTTATGTAAGGCTAGAGGTTGTCTCACTGTCTCAGGTAGTATTATGTAAGGCTAGAGGATGTCTCATTGTCTCAGGTATGTTATTTAAGGCTAGATGTTGTCTCCCTGTCTCAGGTAGTATTATGTAAGGCTAGAGCTGTCTCACTGTCTCAGGTAGTATTATGTAAGGCTAGAGGTTGTCTCACTGTCTCAGGTAATATTATGTAAGGCTAGAGGTTGTCTCACTGTCTCAGGTATGTTATGTAAGGCTAGAGGTTGTCTCACTGTCTCAGGTAGTATTATGTAAGGCTAGAGGTTGTCTCACTGTCTCAGGTAGTATTATGTAAGGCTAGAGGTTGTCTCACTGTCTCAGGTATGTTATGTAAGGCTCGAGGTTGTCTCACTGTCTCAGGTAGTATTATGTAAGGCTAGAGGTTGTCTCACTGTCTCAGGTAGTATTATGTAAGGCTAGAGGTTGTCTCACTGTCTCAGGTATGTTATGTAAGGCTAGAGGTTGTCTCACTGTCTCAGGTAGTATTATGTTAGGCTAGAGGTTGTCTCACTGTCTCAGGTATGTTATGTAAGGCTAGAGGTTGTCTCACTGTCTCAGGTATGTTCTGTAAGACTAGAGGTTGTCTCACTGTCTCAGGTATGTTATGTAAGGCTCGAGGTTGTCTCACTGTCTCAGGTATGTTATGTAAGGCTCGAGGTTGTCTCACTGTCTCAGGTATGTTATGTAAGGCTAGAGGTTGTCTCACTGTCTCAGGTAGTATTATGTAAGGCTAGAGGTTGTCTCACTGTCTCAGGTGTGTTATGTAAGGCTCGAGGTTGTCTCACTGTCTCAGGTAGTATTTTGTAAGGCTAGAGGTTGTCTCACTGTCTCAGGTATGTTATGTAAGGCTAGAGGATGTCTCACTGTCTCAGGTAGTATTATGTAAGACTAGAGGTCGTCTCACTGTCTCAGGTATGTTATGTAAGGCTAGAGCTTGTCTCACTGTCTCAGGTATGTTATGTAAGGCTAGAGGTTGTCTCACTGTCTCAGGTAGTATTATCTAAGGCTAGAGGTTGCCTCACTGTCTCAGGTATGTTATGTAAGGCTAGAGGTTGTCTCACTGTGTCAGGTATGTTATGTAAGGCTAGAGGATGTCTCACTGTCTCAGGTATGTTATGTAAGGCTAGAGGTTGTCTCACTGTCTCAGGTATGTTATCTAAGGCTAGAGTTTGTATCACTGCCTCAGGTATGTTATGTTAGGCTAGAGGTTGTCTCACTGTCTCAGGTATGTTATGTAAGACTAGAGGTTGTCTCACTGTCTGAGGTGTGTTATGTAAGGCTCGAGGTTGTCTCACTGTCTCAGGTAGTATTATGTAAGACTAGAGGTCGTCTCACTGTCTCAGGTATGTTATGTAAGGCTAGAGCTTGTCTCACTGTCTCAGGTAGTATTATGTAAGGCTAGAGGTTGTCTCACTGTATCAGGTAGTATTATGTAAGGCTAGAGGTTGTCTCACTGTCTCAGGTAGTATTATGTAAGACTAGAGGTCGTCTCACTGTCTCAGGTATGTTATGTAAGGCTAGAGCTTGTCTCACTGTCTCAGGTATGTTATGTAAGGCTAGAGGTTGTCTCACTGTCTCAGGTAGTATTATCTAAGGCTAGAGGTTGTCTCACTGTCTCAGGTATGTTATCTAAGGCTAGAGTTTTTATCACTGCCTCAGGTATGTTATGTAAGGCTAGAGGTTGTCTCACTGTCTCAGGTATGTTATGTAAGTCTAGAGGTTGTCTCACTGTCTCAGGTAGGTTATGTAAGGCTAGAGCTTGTCTCACTGTCTCAGGTATGTTATGTAAGGCTAGAGGTTGTCTCACTGTCTCAGATATGTTATCTAAGGCTAGAGGTTGTCTCACTGTCTCAGGTATGTTATGTAAGGCTAGAGGTTGTCTCACTGTATCAGGTAGTATTATGTAAGGCTCGAGGTTGTCTCACTGTCTCAGGTAAGTTATGTAAGGCTAGAGGATGTCTCACTGTCTCAGGTAGTATTATGTAAGGCTAGAGGTTGTCTCACTGTCTCAGGTAGTATTATGTAAGAATAGAGGTCGTCTCACTGTCTCAGGTATGTTATGTAAGGCTAGAGCTTGTCTCACTGTCTCAGGTATGTTATGTAAGGCTAGAGGTTGTCTCACTGTCTCAGGTGTGTTATGTAAGGCTCGAGGTTGTCTCACTGTCTCAGGTAGTATTATGTAAGACTAGAGGTCGTCTCACTGTCTCAGGTATGTTATGTAAGGCTAGAGCTTGTCTCACTGTCTCAGGTAGTATTATGTAAGGCTAGAGGTTGTCTCACTGTATCAGGTAGTATTATTTAAGGCTAGAGGTTGTCTCACTGTCTCAGGTAGTATTATGTGAGACTAGAGGTCGTCTCACTGTCTCAGGTATGTTATGTAAGGCTAGAGCTTGTCTCACTGTCTCAGGTATGTTATGTAAGGCTAGAGGTTGTCTCACTGTCTCAGGTAGTATTATCTAAGGCTAGAGGTTGTCTCACTGTCTCAGGTATGTTATCTAAGGCTAGAGTTTGTATCACTGCCTCAGGTATGTTATGTAAGGCTAGAGGTTGTCTCACTGTCTCAGGTATGTTATGTAAATCTAGAGGTGGTCTCACTGTCTCAGGTATGTTATGTAAGGCTAGAGCTTGTCTCACTGTCTCAGGTATGTTATGTAAGGCTAGAGGTTGACTCACTGTCTCAGGTATGTTATCTAAGGCTAGAGGTTGTCTCACTGTCTCAGGTATGTTAGCTAAGGCTAGAGTATGTCTCACTGTCTCAGGTATGTTATCTAAGGCTAGAAGTTGACTCACTGTCTCAGGTAGTATTATGTAAGGCTCGAGGTTGTCTCACTGTCTCAGGTATGTTATGTAAGGCTAGATGTTGTCTCCCTGTCTCAGGTAGTATTATGTAAGGCTAGAGCTGTCTCACTGTCTCAGGTAGTATTATGTAAGGCTAGAGGTTGTCTCACTGTCTCAGGTAATATTATGTAAGGGTAGAGGTTGTCTCACTGTCTCAGGTATGTTATGTAAGGCTAGACGTTGTCCCACTGTCTCAGGTATGTTATGTAAGGCTCGAGGTTGTCTCACTGTCTCAGGTAGTATTATGTAAGGCTAGAGGTTGTCTCACTGTCTCAGGTATGTTATGTAAGGCTAGAGGTTGTCTCACTGTCTCAGGTAGTATTATGTTAGGCTAGAGGTTGTCTCACTGTCTCAGGTATGTTATGTAAGGCTAGAGGTTGTCTCACTGTCTCAGGTATGTTCTGTAAGACTAGAGGTTGTCTCACTGTCTCAGGTATGTTATGTAAGGCTCGAGGTTGTCTCACTGTCTCAGGTATGTTATGTAAGGCTCGAGGTTGTCTCACTGTCTCAGGTATGTTATGTAAGGCTAGAGGTTGTCTCACTGTCTCAGGTAGTATTATGTAAGGCTAGAGGTTGTCTCACTGTCTCAGGTGTGTTATGTAAGGCTCGAGGTTGTCTCACTGTCTCAGGTAGTATTTTGTAAGGCTAGAGGTTGTCTCACTGTCTCAGGTATGTTATGTAAGGCTAGAGGATGTCTCACTGTCTCAGGTAGTATTATGTAAGACTAGAGGTCGTCTCACTGTCTCAGGTATGTTATGTAAGGCTAGAGCTTGTCTCACTGTCTCAGGTAGTATTATGTAAGGCTAGAGGTTGTCTCACTGTATCAGGTAGTATTATGTAAGGCTAGAGGTTGTCTCACTGTCTCAGGTAGTATTATGTAAGACTAGAGGTCGTCTCACTGTCTCAGGTATGTTATGTAAGGCTAGAGCTTGTCTCACAGTCTCAGGTATGTTATGTAAGGCTAGAGGTTGTCTCACTGTCTCAGGTAGTATTATCTAAGGCTAGAGGTTGCCTCACTGTCTCAGGTATGTTATGTAAGGCTAGAGGTTGTCTCACTGTGTCAGGTATGTTATGTAAGGCTAGAGGATGTCTCACTGTCTCAGGTATGTTATGTAAGGCTAGAGGTTGTCTCACTGTCTCAGGTATGTTATCTAAGGCTAGAGTTTGTATCACTGCCTCAGGTATGTTATGTTAGGCTAGAGGTTGTCTCACTGTCTCAGGTATGTTATGTAAGACTAGAGGTTGTCTCACTGTCTGAGGTGTGTTATGTAAGGCTCGAGGTTGTCTCACTGTCTCAGGTAGTATTATGTAAGACTAGAGGTCGTCTCACTGTCTCAGGTATGTTATGTAAGGCTAGAGCTTGTCTCACTGTCTCAGGTAGTATTATGTAAGGCTAGAGGTTGTCTCACTGTATCAGGTAGTATTATGTAAGGCTAGAGGTTGTCTCACTGTCTCAGGTAGTATTATGTAAGACTAGAGGTCGTCTCACTGTCTCAGGTATGTTATGTAAGGCTAGAGCTTGTCTCACTGTCTCAGGTATGTTATGTAAGGCTAGAGGTTGTCTCACTGTCTCAGGTAGTACTATCTAAGGCTAGAGGTTGTCTCACTGTCTCAGGTATGTTATCTAAGGCTAGAGTTTTTATCACTGCCTCAGGTATGTTATGTAAGGCTAGAGGTTGTCTCACTGTCTCAGGTATGTTATGTAAGTCTAGAGGTTGTCTCACTGTCTCAGGTAGGTTATGTAAGGCTAGAGCTTGTCTCACTGTCTCAGGTATGTTATGTAAGGCTAGAGGTTGTCTCACTGTCTCAGGTATGTTATCTAAGGCTAGAGGTTGTCTCACTGTCTCAGGTATGTTATCTAAGGCTAGAGTATGTCTCACTGTCTCAGGTATGTTATCTAAGGCTAGAAGTTGACTCACTGTCTCAGGTAGTATTATGTAAGGCTCGAGGTTGTCTCACTGTCTCAGGTAAGTTATGTAAGGCTAGAGGATGTCTCACTGTCTCAGGTAGTATTATGTAAGGCTAGAGGTTGTCTCACTGTCTCAGGTAGTATTATGTAAGACTAGAGGTCGTCTCACTGTCTCAGGTATGTTATGTAAGGCTAGAGCTTGTCTCACTGTCTCAGGTATGTTATGTAAGGCTAGAGGTTGTCTCACTGTCTCAGGTGTGTTATGTAAGGCTCGAGGTTGTCTCACTGTCTCAGGTAGTATTATGTAAGACTAGAGGTCGTCTCACTGTCTCAGGTATGTTATGTAAGGCTAGAGCTTGTCTCACTGTCTCAGGTAGTATTATGTAAGGCTAGAGGTTGTCTCACTGTATCAGGTAGTATTATTTAAGGCTAGAGGTTGTCTCACTGTCTCAGGTAGTATTATGTGAGACTAGAGGTCGTCTCACTGTCTCAGGTATGTTATGTAAGGCTAGAGCTTGTCTCACTGTCTCAGGTATGTTATGTAAGGCTAGAGGTTGTCTCACTGTCTCAGGTAGTATTATCTAAGGCTAGAGGTTGTCTCACTGTCTCAGGTATGTTATCTAAGGCTAGAGTTTGTATCACTGCCTCAGGTATGTTATGTAAGGCTAGAGGTTGTCTCACTGTCTCAGGTATGTTATGTAAATCTAGAGGTGGTCTCACTGTCTCAGGTATGTTATGTAAGGCTAGAGCTTGTCTCACTGTCTCAGGTATGTTATGTAAGGCTAGAGGTTGTCTCACTGTCTCAGGTATGTTATCTAAGGCTAGAGCTTGTCTCACTGTCTCAGGTATGTTATCTAAGGCTAGAGTATGTCTCACTGTATCAGGTATGTTATCTAAGGCTAGAAGTTGACTCACTGTCTCAGGTAGTATTATGTAAGGCTCGAGGTTGTCTCACTGTCTCAGGTATGTTATGTAAGGCTAGATATTGTCTCCCTGTCTCAGGTAGTATTATGTAAGGCTAGAGCTGTCTCACTGTCTCAGGTAGTATTATGTAAGGCTAGAGGTTGTCTCACTGTCTCAGGTAATATTATGTAAGGCTAGAGGTTGTCTCACTGTCTCAGGTATGTTATGTAAGGCTAGAGGTTGTCTCACTGTCTCAGGTATGCTATGTAAGGCTAGAGGTTGTCTCACTGTCTCAGGTAGTATTATGTAAGGTTAGAGGTTGTCTCACTGTCTCAGGTAGTATTATGTAAGGCTAGAGGTTGTCTCACTGTCTCAGGTATGTTATGTAAGGCTCGAGGTTGTCTCACTGTCTCAGGTAGTATTATGTAAGGCTAGAGGTTGTCTCACTGTCTCAGGTAGTATTATGTAAGGCTAGAGGTTGTCTCACTGTCTCAGGTATGTTATGTAAGGCTAGAGGTTGTCTCACTGTCTCAGGTAGTATTATGTTAGGCTAGAGGTTGTCTCACTGTCTCAGGTATGTTATGTAAGGCTAGAGGTTGTCTCACTGTCTCAGGTATGTTCTGTAAGACTAGAGGTTGTCTCACTGTCTCAGGTATGTTATGTAAGGCTCGAGGTTGTCTCACTGTCTCAGGTATGTTATGTAAGGCTCGAGGTTGTCTCCCTGTCTCAGGTATGTTATGTAAGGCTAGAGGTTGTCTCACTGTCTCAGGTAGTATTATGTAAGGCTAGAGGTTGTCTCACTGTCTCAGGTGTGTTATGTAAGGCTCGAGGTTGTCTCACTGTCTCAGGTAGTATTTTGTAAGGCTAGAGGTTGTCTCACTGTCTCAGGTATGTTATGTAAGGCTAGAGGATGTCTCACTGTCTCAGGTAGTATTATGTAAGACTAGAGGTCGTCTCACTGTCTCAGGTATGTTATGTAAGGCTAGAGCTTGTCTCACTGTCTCAGGTAGTATTATGTAAGGCTAGAGGTTGTCTCACTGTATCAGGTAGTATTATGTAAGGCTAGAGGTTGTCTCACTGTCTCAGGTAGTATTATGTAAGACTAGAGGTCGTCTCACTGTCTCAGGTATGTTATGTAAGGCTAGAGCTTGTCTCACAGTCTCAGGTATGTTATGTAAGGCTAGAGGTTGTCTCACTGTCTCAGGTAGTATTATCTAAGGCTAGAGGTTGCCTCACTGTCTCAGGTATGTTATGTAAGGCTAGAGGTTGTCTCACTGTGTCAGGTATGTTATGTAAGGCTAGAGGATGTCTCACTGTCTCAGGTATGTTATGTAAGGCTAGAGGTTGTCTCACTGTCTCAGTATGTTATCTAAGGCTAGAGTTTGTATCACTGCCTCAGGTATGTTATGTTAGGCTAGAGGTTGTCTCACTGTCTCAGGTATGTTATGTAAGACTAGAGGTTGTCTCACTGTCTGAGGTGTGTTATGTAAGGCTCGAGGTTGTCTCACTGTCTCAGGTAGTATTATGTAAGACTAGAGGTCGTCTCACTGTCTCAGGTATGTTATGTAAGGCTAGAGCTTGTCTCACTGTCTCAGGTAGTATTATGTCAGGCTAGAGGTTGTCTCACTGTATCAGGTAGTATTATGTAAGGCTAGAGGTTGTCTCACTGTCTCAGGTAGTATTATGTAAGACTAGAGGTCGTCTCACTGTCTCAGGTATGTTATGTAAGGCTAGAGCTTGTCTCACTGTCTCAGGTATGTTATGTAAGGCTAGAGGTTGTCTCACTGTCTCAGGTAGTATTATCTAAGGCTAGAGGTTGTCTCACTGTCTCAGGTATGTTATCTAAGGCTAGAGTTTTTATCACTGCCTCAGGTATGTTATGTAAGGCTAGAGGTTGTCTCACTGTCTCAGGTATGTTATGTAAGTCTAGAGGTTGTCTCACTGTCTCAGGTAGGTTATGTAAGGCTAGAGCTTGTCTCACTGTCTCAGGTATGTTATGTAAGGCTAGAGGTTGTCTCACTGTCTCAGGTATGTTATCTAAGGCTAGAGGTTGTCTCACTGTCTCAGGTATGTTATCTAAGGCTAGAGTATGTCTCACTGTCTCAGGTATGTTATCTAAGGCTAGAAGTTGACTCACTGTCTCAGGTAGTATTATGTAAGGCTCGAGGTTGTTTCACTGTCTCAGGTAAGTTATGTAAGGCTAGAGGATGTCTCACTGTCTCAGGTAGTATTATGTAAGGCTAGAGGTTGTCTCACTGACTCAGGTAGTATTATGTAAGACTAGAGGTCGTCTCACTGTCTCAGGTATGTTATGTAAGGCTAGAGCTTGTCTCACTGTCTCAGGTATGTTATGTAAGGCTAGAGGTTGTCTCACTGTCTCAGGTGTGTTATGTAAGGCTCGAGGTTGTCTCACTGTCTCAGGTAGTATTATGTAAGACTAGAGGTCGTCTCACTGTCTCAGGTATGTTATGTAAGGCTAGAGCTTGTCTCACTGTCTCAGGTAGTATTATGTAAGGCTAGAGGTTGTCTCACTGTATCAGGTAGTATTATTTAAGGCTAGAGGTTGTCTCACTGTCTCAGGTAGTATTATGTGAGACTAGAGGTCGTCTCACTGTCTCAGGTATGTTATGTAAGGCTAGAGCTTGTCTCACTGTCTCAGGTAGTATTATGTAAGGCTAGAGGTTGTCTCACTGTATCAGGTAGTATTATGTAAGGCTAGAGGTTGTCTCACAGTCTCAGGTAGTATTATGTAAGACTAGAGGTCGTCTCACAGTCTCAGGTATGTTATGTAAGGCTAGAGGTTGTCTCACTGTCTCAGGTAGTATTATCTAAGGCTAGAGGTTGCCTCACTGTCTCAGGTATGTTATGTAAGGCTAGAGGTTGTCTCACTGTGTCAGGTATGTTATGTAAGGCTAGAGGATGTCTCACTGTCTCAGGTATGTTATGTAAGGCTAGAGGTTGTCTCACTGTCTCAGTATGTTATCTAAGGCTAGAGTTTGTATCACTGCCTCAGGTATGTTATGTTAGGCTAGAGGTTGTCTCACTGTCTCAGGTATGTTATGTAAGACTAGAGGTTGTCTCACTGTCTGAGGTGTGTTATGTAAGGCTCGAGGTTGTCTCACTGTCTCAGGTAGTATTATGTAAGACTAGAGGTCGTCTCACTGTCTCAGGTATGTTATGTAAGGCTAGAGCTTGTCTCACTGTCTCAGGTAGTATTATGTCAGGCTAGAGGTTGTCTCACTGTATCAGGTAGTATTATGTAAGGCTAGAGGTTGTCTCACTGTCTCAGGTAGTATTATGTAAGACTAGAGGTCGTCTCACTGTCTCAGGTATGTTATGTAAGGCTAGAGCTTGTCTCACTGTCTCAGGTATGTTATGTAAGGCTAGAGGTTGTCTCACTGTCTCAGGTAGTACTATCTAAGGCTAGAGGTTGTCTCACTGTCTCAGGTATGTTATCTAAGGCTAGAGTTTTTATCACTGCCTCAGGTATGTTATGTAAGGCTAGAGGTTGTCTCACTGTCTCAGGTATGTTATGTAAGTCTAGAGGTTGTCTCACTGTCTCAGGTAGGTTATGTAAGGCTAGAGCTTGTCTCACTGTCTCAGGTATGTTATGTAAGGCTAGAGTTTGTCTCACTGTCTCAGGTATGTTATCTAAGGCTAGAGGTTGTCTCACTGTCTCAGGTATGTTATCTAAGGCTAGAGTATGTCTCACTGTCTCAGGTATGTTATCTAAGGCTAGAAGTTGACTCACTGTCTCAGGTAGTATTATGTAAGGCTCGAGGTTGTTTCACTGTCTCAGGTAAGTTATGTAAGGCTAGAGGATGTCTCACTGTCTCAGGTAGTATTATGTAAGGCTAGAGGTTGTCTCACTGACTCAGGTAGTATTATGTAAGACTAGAGGTCGTCTCACTGTCTCAGGTATGTTATGTAAGGCTAGAGCTTGTCTCACTGTCTCAGGTATGTTATGTAAGGCTAGAGGTTGTCTCACTGTCTCAGGTGTGTTATGTAAGGCTCGAGGTTGTCTCACTGTCTCAGGTAGTATTATGTAAGACTAGAGGTCGTCTCACTGTCTCAGGTATGTTATGTAAGGCTAGAGCTTGTCTCACTGTCTCAGGTAGTATTATGTAAGGCTAGAGGTTGTCTCACTGTATCAGGTAGTATTATTTAAGGCTAGAGGTTGTCTCACTGTCTCAGGTAGTATTATGTGAGACTAGAGGTCGTCTCACTGTCTCAGGTATGTTATGTAAGGCTAGAGCTTGTCTCACTGTCTCAGGTAGTATTATGTAAGGCTAGAGGTTGTCTCACTGTATCAGGTAGTATTATGTAAGGCTAGAGGTTGTCTCACTGTCTCAGGTAGTATTATGTAAGACTAGAGGTCGTCTCACTGTCTCAGGTATGTTATGTAAGGCTAGAGCTTGTCTCACTGTCTCAGGTATGTTATGTAAGGCTAGAGGTTGTCTCACTGTCTCAGGTAGTATTATCTAAGGCTAGAGGTTGCCTCACTGTCTCAGGTATGTTATGTAAGGCTAGAGGTTGTCTCACTGTGTCAGGTATGTTATGTAAGGCTAGAGGATGTCTCACTGTCTCAGGTATGTTATGTAAGGCTAGAGGTTGTCTCACTGTCTCAGTATGTTATCTAAGGCTAGAGTTTGTATCACTACCTCAGGTATGTTATGTTAGGCTAGAGGTTGTCTCACTGTCTCAGGTATGTTATGTAAGACTAGAGGCTGTCTCACTGTCTGAGGTGTGTTATGTAAGGCTCGAGGTTGTCTCACTGTCTCAGGTAGTATTATGTAAGACTAGAGGTCGTCTCACTGTCTCAGGTATGTTATGTAAGGCTAGAGCTTGTCTCACTGTCTCAGGTAGTATTATGTCAGGCTAGAGGTTGTCTCACTGTATCAGGTAGTATTATGTAAGGCTAGAGGTTGTCTCACTGTCTCAGGTAGTATTATGTAAGACTAGAGGTCGTCTCACTGTCTCAGGTATGTTATGTAAGGCTAGAGCTTGTCTCACTGTCTCAGGTATGTTATGTAAGGCTAGAGGTTGTCTCACTGTCTCAGGTAGTATTATCTAAGGCTAGAGGTTGTCTCACTGTCTCAGGTATGTTATCTAAGGCTAGAGTTTTTATCACTGCCTCAGGTATGTTATGTAAGGCTAGAGGTTGTCTCACTGTCTCAGGTATGTTATGTAAGTCTAGAGGTTGTCTCACTGTCTCAGGTAGGTTATGTAAGGCTAGAGCTTGTCTCACTGTCTCAGGTATGTTATGTAAGGCTAGAGGTTGTCTCACTGTCTCAGGTATGTTATCTAAGGCTAGAGGTTGTCTCACTGTCTCAGGTATGTTATCTAAGGCTAGAGTATGTCTCACTGTCTCAGGTATGTTATCTAAGGCTAGAAGTTGACTCACTGTCTCAGGTAGTATTATGTAAGGCTCGAGGTTGTCTCACTGTCTCAGGTAAGTTATGTAAGGCTAGAGGATGTCTCACTGTCTCAGGTAGTATTATGTAAGGCTAGAGGTTGTCTCACTGTCTCAGGTAGTATTATGTAAGACTAGAGGTCGTCTCACTGTCTCAGGTATGTTATGTAAGGCTAGAGCTTGTCTCACTGTCTCAGGTATGTTATGTAAGGCTAGAGGTTGTCTCACTGTCTCAGGTGTGTTATGTAAGGCTCGAGGTTGTCTCACTGTCTCAGGTAGTATTATGTAAGACTAGAGGTCGTCTCACTGTCTCAGGTATGTTATGTAAGGCTAGAGCTTGTCTCACTGTCTCAGGTAGTATTATGTAAGGCTAGAGGTTGTCTCACTGTATCAGGTAGTATTATTTAAGGCTAGAGGTTGTTTCACTGTCTCAGGTAGTATTATGTGAGACTAGAGGTCGTCTCACTGTCTCAGGTATGTTATGTAAGGCTAGAGCTTGTCTCACTGTCTCAGGTATGTTATGTAAGGCTAGAGGTTGTCTCACTGTCTCAGGTAGTATTATCTAAGGCTAGAGGTTGTCTCACTGTCTCAGGTATGTTATCTAAGGCTAGAGTTTGTATCACTGCCTCAGGTATGTTATGTAAGGCTAGAGGTTGTCTCACTGTCTCAGGTATGTTATGTAAATCTAGAGGTGGTCTCACTGTCTCAGGTATGTTATGTAAGGCTAGAGCTTGTCTCACTGTCTCAGGTATGTTATGTAAGGCTAGAGGTTGTCTCACTGTCTCAGGTATGTTATCTAAGGCTAGAGGTTGTCTCACTGTCTCAGGTATGTTATCTAAGGCTAGAGTATGTCTCACTGTCTCAGGTATGTTATCTAAGGCTAGAAGTTGACTCACTGTCTCAGGTAGTATTATGTAAGGCTCGAGGTTGTCTCACTGTCTCAGGTAAGTTATGTAAGGCTAGAGGATGTCTCACTGTCTCAGGTAGTATTATGTAAGGCTAGAGGTTGTCTCACTGTCTCAGGTAGTATTATGTAAGGCTAGAGGTTGTCTCACTCTCTCAGGTATGTTATGTAAGGCTAGAGGATGTCTCACTGTCTCAGGTATGTTATGTAAGGCTAAAAGTTGTCTCACTGTCTCAGGTATGTTATCTAAGGCTAGAAGTTGTCTCACTGTCTCAGGTATGTTATCTAAGGCTAGAGGTTTTCTCACTGTCTCAGGTATGTTATGTAAGGCTAGAGGATGTCTCACTGTCTCAGGTATGTTATGTAAGGCTAGAGGTTGTCTCACTGTGTCAGGTATGTTATGTAAGGCTAGAGGATGTCTCACTGTCTCAGGTATGTTATGTAAGGCCAGAGGTTGTCTCACTGTCTCACGTATGTTCTGTAAGGCTAGAGGTTGTCTCACTGTCTCAGGTATGTTATGTAAGGCTAGAGGATGTCTCACTGTCTCAGGTATGTTATGTAAGACTAGAGGTTGTCTCACTGTCTCAGGTATGTTATGTAAGGCTAGAGGTTGTCTCACTGTCTCAGGTATGTTATGTAAGGCTAGAAGTTGTATCACTGTCTCAGGTATGTTATGTAAGGTTAGAGGTTGTCTCACTGTCTCAGGTAGTATTATGTAAGGCTAGAGGTTGTCTCACTGTCTCAGGTATGTTATGTAAGGCTAGAGGTTGTCTCACTGTCTCAGGTAGTATTATGTAAGGCTAGAGGTTGTCTCACTGTCTCAGGTATGTTATGTAATGCTAGAGGTTGTCTCACTGTCTCAGGTATGTTATGTAAGGCTAGAGGTTGTCTCACTGTCTCAGGTATGTTATGTAAGACTCGAGGTTGTCTCACTGTCTCAGGTATGTTATGTAAGGCTCGAGGTTGTCTCACTGTCTCAGGTATGTTATGTAAGGCTAGAGGTTGTTCCACTGTCCCAGGTATGTTATGTAAGGCTAGAGGTTGTCTCACTGTCTCAGGTATGTTATGTAAGGCTCGAGGTTGTCTCACTGTCTCAGGTATGTTATGTAAGGCTCGAGGTTGTCTCACTGTCTCAGGTATGTTATGTAAGGCTCGAGGTTGTCTCACTGTCTCAGGTATGTTATGTAAGGCTAGAGGTTGTTCCACTGTCCCAGGTATGTTATGTAAGGCTAGAGGTTGTCTCACTGTCTCAGGTATGTTATGTAAGGCTCGAGGTTGTCTCACTGTCTCAGGTATGTTATGTAAGGCTAGAGGTTGTTTCACTGTCCCAGGTATGTTATGTAAGGCTAGAGGTTGTTTCACTGTCCCAGGTATGTTATGTAAGGCTAGAGGTTGTCTCACTGTCCCAGGTATGTTATGTAAGGCTAGAGGTTGTTTCACTGTCCCAGGTATGTTATGTAAGGCTAGAGGTTGTTTCACTGTCCCAGGTATGTTATCTAAGGCTAGAGGTTGTCTCACTGTCCCAGGTATGTTATGTAAGGCTAGAGGTTGTTTCACTGTCCCAGGTATGTTATCTAAGGCTAGAGGTTGTCTCACTGTCCCAGGTATGTTATGTAAGGCTAGAGGTTGTTTCACTGTCCCAGGTATGTTATGTAAGGCTAAAGGATGTCTCACTGTCTCAGGTATGTTATGTAAGGCTAGAGGATGTCTCACTGTCTCAGGTATGTTATGTAAGGCTAGAGGATGTCTCACTGTCTCAGGTATATTATGTAAGGCTAGAGGATGTCTCACTGTCTCAGGTATGTTATGTAAGGCTAGAGGTTGTCTCACTGTCTCAGGTAGTATTATGTAAGGCTAGAGGTTGTCTCACTGTCTCAGGTATGTTGTGTAAGGCTAGAGGTTGTCTCACTGTCTCAGGTAGTATTATGTAAGGCTAGAGGTTGTCTCACTGTCTCAGGTATGTTATGTAAGGCTAGAGGTTGTCTCACTGTCTCAGGTAGTATTATGTAAGACTAGAGGTTGTCTCACTGTCTCAGGTATGTTATGTGAGGCTCGAGGTGTCTCACTGTCTCAGGTAGTATTATGTAAGGCTAGAGGTTGTCTCACTGTCTCAGGTATGTTATGTAAGGCTAGAGGTTGTCTCACTGTCTCAGGTATGTTATGTAAGGCTAGAGGTTGTCTCACTGTCTCAGGTAGTATTATGTAAGGCTAGAGGTTGTCTCACTGTCTCAGGTATGTTATGTAAGGCTAGAGGTTGTCTCACTGTCTCAGGTATGTTATGTAAGGCTAGAGGTTGTCTCACTGTCTCAGGTATGTTATGTAAGGCTAGAGGTTGTCTCACTGTCTCAGGTAGTATTATGTAAGGCTAGAGGTTGTCTCACTGTCTCAGGTAGTATTATGTAAGGCTAGAGGTTGTCTCACTGTCTCAGGTAGTATTATGTAAGAATAGAGGTTCTCTCACTGTCTCAGGTATGTTATGTAAGGCTAGAGGTTGTCTCACTGTCTCAGGTAGTATTATGTAAGGCTAGAGGTTGTCTCACTGTCTCAGGTAGTATTATGTAAGGCTAGAGGTTGTCTCACTGTCTCAGGTATGTTATGTAAGGCTCGAGGTTGTCTCACTGTCTCAGGTATGTTATGTAAGGCTAGAGGTTGTCTCACTGTCTCATGTATGTTATGTAATGCTAGAGGTTGTCTCACTGTCTCAGGTATGTTATGTAAGGCTAGAGGTTGTCTCACTGTCTCAGGTAGTATTATGTAAGGCTAGAGGTTGTTACACTGTCTCAGGTAGTATTATGTAAGGCTAGAGGTTGTCTAATTGGCCTAAATACTTTCTCGTTGATTTAAGAGTTTTTCGTTTGACCCAAGAAGCTTCTAAACTCTTATCCTCTATTGGACATCGGATAGAATGTTTTACGATATTTGTTTCGCCTCTCTGTTCTCTGAGTTCAAATTTCCGTGAAGTCAGCTTTGATTTTCATCCTTTCAAGGTCAATACTTCCTCTATATATATTTATCACTTCCTCTTTATTACACTCTTCCCTTCTCTGAAATAACTCAGTTGTGTTTTGAAGAGAGATGGGCTCCGTATGGTTTAAAATGTTGAAAACAGGTCGTACGTCACTTCGGCACCCTCTACGACTCATGATAACTTACTAATGCGGTTTCATGCGGGACAGGACGTTGTGAGTTAACGCGAGTAGCTTCTGGTAGTAGACATAATGGAGGTAAATAAAGTACATTCTGTCGGAATGGGACAATTATTATTGGTCTTCACGTTTTTCTCGGTTGGACCCAATACAGTGATTGAGGCTTAACAGAATGTTGTGTGTCGGCAATGTCTGTCTGGGTGGCAGCTTTAGTATTTCTTTCTTTATGACATTGTAGAAATATCCTTGTGTCTGTCTGAGATTCATGGAATGGTTTCTACTTTAGGTACAAGGCCAACAATTTTGGAGGAGGGGAAAGTCGAATAAATCGACCCCAGTGCGTTACTGGTACCTTATTTTATGGACCCCCGTAAGGATGAAAGTCAAACCTAATCTCGGCGGGATTTGAACACAGAAAATAAGAGGCCGTAACTCGTGTCGCTAAGCATGTTGCCCGACGCTCTACCGATTCTGCCAATCTACTGCCCTCATGGAATATATAAGGGTAAAGATTACGAGGGTCTTTTGTTGTTATTGTTCAGGTTCTTTAAGTTTTGAATTCAAATCCCGCCCAGTCCAAGTTTACCTTTCATCCTTCCGAGGTTAATAAATAAAGAATTAATCAAGTTCTGGGGTCAATGTAATCGATATTCTCCTCATCCAAATTATTGGCCCTGTGCTTAAATTAGAAACTATTATATTGGGTAGGTGAAGGGTGAATGAGGATTATTGTAGTAACTTGTAGGGTCGGAGCTCAGTGATCTCCCCCCCCCCCCCCTCCTCCACCACCACCACCTCTTTCTCCTTCTATTTCATAATGATAATGGTAGTAATGTGTAGGGTCGTAACTCAGTCAGATGGTGGTGATGATGATGGTGGTGATGATGATGGTGATGGTGGTGGTGATGATGATGGTGATGGTGATGGTGGTGGTGAGATGGTGGTGGTGATATGGAGGTGATGATGGTGATGATGGTGATGATGATGATGATGGTGGTGGGGATGGTGATGGTGGTGGTAATGATGGTGGTGGTGATGGTGATGGTGGTGGTGATAATGGTGATGATGATGGTGATGATGATGATGGTGGTGGTGATGGTGATGGTGATGGTGGTGGAGATGATGATGATGATGGTTGTGATGGTGGTGGTGATGATGGTGATGGTGATGATGGCGGTGTATTTCATTTTAAACCAAACTCTCTAATAACTTCAAAGGCATGCGTATTTAACTTCTCTGCCTAAGAATGCAGCGAAGAGGAAGAGAGAATCTCTTCAGAAACATAGAAATACTAGTTCTGGTGTCAACTATACCAACAGGAGGAACTTTTACATCCACTCTCGTCTCCAGTTGCCAACATATTCTCTCATTGACACACTCAACATTTTATAAAAACAACAAAAACCACAACAAAAACCACAACAAAAAACCACAACAAAAACCACAACAAAAACCACAACAAAAACCACAACAAAAACCACAACAAAAAACCACAACAAAAACCACAACAAAAACCACAACAAAAAAACACAACAAAAACCACAACAAAAACCACAACAAAAACCACAACAAAAAAACACAACAAAAACCACAACAAAAACCACAACAAAAACCACAACAACCCCTCTTCCTCTTCGCTGCATTCTTAGACAGAAGTTAAATACGCATGCCTTTGAAGTTATTAGAGAGTTTGGTTTAAAATGAAATACACCACCATCATCACCATCACCATCATCACCACCACCATCACCAACACCGCCATCATCACCATCACCATCATCACCACCACCATCACCATCATCGCCATCATCACCATCACCATCATCACCACCACCATCACCATCACCATCAACAAAACAAACAAAAGCTCAAAACAAAACAATTGTAACCATCCAATTGTTTCAGTCCAGTTCTGGTGAGGGACGAGGAATTAAACAAATTCATTGTTTTACGGTAAACCATGTTTAGGTCTGCATTGGTGTTTCGTGGAGGATGTTGAGTCCTTTTTATCTCCTCACCTCCTGTATGATGTGTGGCTTCATTAATGAGTGGAGGGGTGGAGGACTGGTGGGGTGGAGGGGTGGATGGGTGGAGGGCTGGACGACTGGAGAGGTGGAGGAGTGGTGGGGTGGAGGACTGGTGGGGTGGAGGGGTGGAGGGCTGGACGACTGGAGAGGTGGAGGAGTGGTGGGGTGGAGGACTGGTGGGGTGGAGGGTGGAGGGATGGACGACTGGAGGGGTAGGAGGACTGGTGGGGTGGAGGACTGGTGGGGTGGAGGATTGGTGGGGTGGAGGACTGGTGGGGTGGAGGACTGGAGGGGTGGAGGACTGGAGGGGTGGAGGACTGGTGAGGTGGAGGACTGGTGGGGTGGAGGACTGGAGGGGTGGAGGACTGGAGGGGTGGAGGACTGGTGAGGTGGAGGACTGGTGGGGTGGTAAAGGGCAGAAGTATCGGACAACCAACCGAAGTGTTGGTAGAAAATATCTTAAGTTCTTTGATGTGTCCAGAATGAAGTCATTTAATTTTCAATACACCGTAACTAGGTGTAATCAATACACCGTAACTAGGTGTAATCAATACACCGTAACTAGGTGTAACCAATTACCCCGAACTGATGTAGTGTCATAGAGTCAGCAGTGGGAGTAGTGAAACACTAACCACTGTTTCAGGATCTTCTTCTTCTTCTTCTTCTTCTTCTTCTTCTTACGGATATATATATATGTACATACATATACACACACACACACATACCCCCCCCCCCCCTCCCCACATATATATATATATATAAAATCAATATAAATCTATGTGTATTATTATATATATATAAATATATTTTTTTTTTGCGTTTCGTTTCGCCTTTTCCTGCCGGCCGAAAATGCGATTCTCGCTGAATCTTTATTTGTATATATATATATATATATATATATATATATATATATATATATATATGTATATATATATATACAAATTTACGAATTATTCCTGAGAGGGTTGTGGGAAGTCCTCAAACACTCCTTCCAGCGGGTCCTGTCAGAAGCAAGCGTCTCCAATAGATACGGCTGGATCCCCAAGTGAGATGAGCTGCGTTCATGGATGTTATCCAACCATCTTGCTCGGAGTCTACCCCTGCGTCTCCTGCCAGTTGGTTCTGCTCTTAAAATCTGTCCATGAGTTTTACAGTCTTAATTTCAATACTCATTCTAAGGATATATAGGATTCTTCTTGCTTGCATACATTCCAAAATCCGCCATAGAAAAGCCGTTATTCCTATTTTCAGTCATAAGAATGAACAGAGTTTTAGCTTTATCTTATTGTGTGGTTTGCTATAAAGTTGAAGAGATAGTTATTAAAAATGTCTTATGAAAAGAAGGAAAGAGAAATATTTGGAAAGGTCAGGTTGGGCTAAATAAAGGTCAGTTATTTGAAAGTAATGTTGAAGATATAACACACGTCAGTGACTGTTTGGAACTGGCAGAAGGCTACTGCTTTCTATTGTAACATGTGTATGCGAGTCAATAGATAGTAAAACACAACCTCATTGCAAACATCTGACTGATAAAAGGACAAGTCAGTCAATCATATTGGTGGCCTCCCCACAGCCCCGGCGGACAGAATAGAGAAGGCGTTTCCCCGGAGGACGGCAAGGGAGATGCGCTGGAAAAGCCATTCCAACTCGCGGGGCTCACACCTGCGGCTGGCCAGCTCAGCGCCTATGGTGGTGAGTAGGGGGGTAGCCCTAGGGCCGAGGACACCAGAAGTCTCCACTGCAGTACAACCGCAAACCTGTCGGAGTAGGGAGGTATTTGAAGAGTTTGACCTCCTCAGCCCGACGTACAGCAGAACCTGGGTCAGTCACTGACTGTACCAGGTTGCGGCTGGAGAAGGTAACATTATATTTGGAACTGGCAGAAGGTAACATTATATTTGGAATTACGTACAATGCCATTAATATGCCATTACCACAATAGAAGTATATAAGAACCAGCTTTCACTCTGGTTGTTCCGATGATATGGAATAATATATATCAATAAAATAGGCATAAATTTACAGTTGTTTTTGTCCGGATAATAGGAATAATATATAGATACGGTCTACTGATTCAGAAATTAGAGATGTAGCAATATTTTAATATTTGTCTCGCAATACTTATTTTCAGTCTGTTACGTAAATCATTGATCTCTAATTATCGATCTCTATTTATTGAAAGGCTAAGTTATATTTTAGTGAGAATCCTCATGGCCTAATGGATAGAGTGTAGGATTTACAATCATGATGTCGTCGGTTCGATTCCTGGACAGGCTGCTGTGTCCTTGAGCAAAACACTTTATTACACGTTGCTCCAGTATACTCAGTGGCCGGAGAGTTAATCCTGTGATAGACCAGCATCCTGTCCAGGGAGAGTATTGTACTCTCAGTCGTTTAACGCCAAGGATGCTGGGGATAAGCAGTGGTGTGATGAGTGTCTTTGACATAGAACACACTTTAACTTAAGTTATATTTTGACGAAAAACAAAAATAAAACTCATTTCATGGCATTCCACTGATATACACAGACAACCAGGCATACACATACTCATACATTTAGGAGGTGAATTTGCTGAGTTGATAGAGCGTAGAACGAAATGACTTGTGTATTTGTTCCGTCTCTCAGAGTTCAAATCCCACCGAGGTCAACTTTGTCTCTCATCTTCTGAGATTCTAGGAAGTCGAGGACGTCTTGTGACGTACATTCCAACTGGACATCCCACCCCTTTGAACACCACCCCTTGGAGTACACACACACACACACATCGACCCCCCACACATACATAGACACCCCCCACACACACTTAGACACCCACATAGGCACCCACACATAGACACACACCCACACCCCCACACACACATAGACACATGTACACCACACACACATACACACATGTACACCACACATAGACACACACCCACGCCCCCACACACACATAGACACATGTACACCACACACACATATACACATGTACACCACATACACATACACACATGTACACCACACACACACATACACACATGTACACCACACACATACACACATGTACACCACACACACATACACACATGTACATCACACACACATACACATGTACACCACACACACATACACACATGTTCACCACACATATACACACATGTACACCACACACATACATATACATGTACACCACACACACATATACACACATATACACCACACACACATACACACATGTACACCACACATATACACACATGTACACCACACACATACATACACATGTACACCACACACACATATACACACATATACACCACACACACATACACACATGTACACCACACACATACACACATGTACACCACACACATACACACATGTACACCACACACACATACACACATGTACACCACACACACATACACACATGTACACCACACACATACACACATATACACCACACACACATACACACATGTACACCACACACATACACACATGTACACCACACACATACACACATGTACACCACACACTCATACACACATGTACACCACACATACACACATGTACACCACACATACACACATGTACACCACACATACACACATGTACACCACACACATATACACACATGTACACCACACATATACACACATGTACACCACACATACATACACACATGTACACCACACATACACACATGTACACCACACACATACACACATGTACACCACACATACACACATGTACACCACACATACATACACACATGTACACCACACACATATACACACATGTACACCACACACATATACACCACACACACACACATGTACACCACACACACACACATGCACACCACACACATACAAATGTACACCACACGCATATATACACATGCACACCACACACACATATACACACATCTATATATGTATTGAATTACATTCTCATAGAAATTGATGGTGGTGTGGTGGGGTGGTGGTATGTGGTGGGGTGGTGGGGTGGTGGGGTGGTGGGGTGGTGGGGTGGTGGGGTGGTGGGGTGTGGTGGGTGGTGGGGTGGTGGTGTGGTGGTGGAGTGGTGGTGGTGTGGGGGTGGTGTGTGGTGGGGTGGTGGTGTGGTGGTGGTGTGGTGGTGGAGTGGTGGTGGTGTGGGGGTGGTGTGTGGTGGGGTGGTGGTGTGGTGGTGGTGTGGTGGTGGAGTGGTGGTGGTGTGGTGGTGTGGTGGTGGGGTGGGGTGGTGGTGGTGTGGTGGTGTAGTGGTGGTGTGGTGGTGGTGTGTGGTGGTGTGTGGTGGTGGTGTGGTGGGGTGGTGGTGTGTGGTGGTGTGGTGGTGGTGTGGTGGTGTGGTGCAGTGGTGGTGGTGGGGTGGTGTGGTGGTGGTGTGGTGGTGGTGTGGTGGTGGTGTGGGGTGGTGGTGTGGTGGTGGTGTGGTGGCGGAGTGGTGGTGTGGTGGTGTGTGGTGTGGTGGTGGAGTGGTGGTGGTGTGGTGGTGGTGTGTGGTGGTGTGTGGTGGGGTGGTGGTGGTGGAGTGGTGGTGGTGTGGTGGTGGTGTGTGGTGGTGTGTGGTGGTGTGTGGTGGGGTGGTGGTGTGGTGGTGGTGTGTGGTGTGGTGGTGGTGTATGGTGGGGTGGTGGTGTGGTGGTGGGTGGTGGTGTATGGTGGGGTGGTGGTGTGGTGGTGGGGTGCTGGTGTGGTGCTGAGGTGGTGGTGGGTGGTGTGTGGTGGTGTGGTGGTGGGGTGTGTGTGTGTGGTGGTGGTGTGGTGGTGGGGTGCTGAGGTGGTGGTGGGTGGTGGGGTGTGTGTGTGTGGGGTGTGTGTGTGTGGTGGTGGTGGTGTGGTGGTGGTGTGGTGGTGTGGTGCTGAGGTGGTGGTGGGTGGTGGGGTGCTGCTGCTGGTGGTGGTGGGGAGGGGGGTATGGCGGGGGTGGTGGGGTGCTGGTGAAATTCAACAAATGATAGGAGAAAAATAGTGGGGTATCTGGAGACTGTGTTGGATGTAGAAGCAGGAGGAAAGGATGAGGCAGTAATAGAAGAGAGAGAGAGGGAGAGAGAGAGAGAGAGAGGGAGAGATAGAGAAAGAAAGGGGAGGGACAGAGAGAGAGAGAGAGAGGGAGAGGGAGAGAGGGAGAGAGATAGAGAAAGAAAGGGGAGGGACAGAGAGAGAGAGAGAGAGGGAGAGAGGGAGAGAGATAGAGAAAGAAAGGGAAGGGAGAGAGGGAGAGGGAGAGAGAGATATCTATATCTATATCAGTATGTGTATTGATATGTACCCGTGGATCACAGCTAACCAGGACAGAGTGGTAAGGAGGGGAATGATCCATTATTGACGATTATCTTCGATATGGACTTATATCGTATGTTATGTATATATGAGAGAGAGAGAGAGAGAGAGAGAGAGAGAGAGAGAGAGAGGGAGAGAGAGAGAGAGGTGAGAGAGAAAGCATGCAGGAAAGTGGGATGACAAAAAGATAAAGAGAAAGAGTTGGATGGTTTATATATATATATATATATATATATATATATATATATATATATATATATATATATATATATATATATATTTAAAAGTTAAACAAGGTTCAATGAATACATCAAAGAATGAGTTTTACAATAGATTGGAAGCACTCTACAGTATATATATATATATATATATATATATATATATATATATATATATTATCTGATGAGAACGCAAATATCATCCCATGATGATATTTGGTTTTGAAATGCGCATAATAAAATACATGGAACTCTTTTAACCATGTTTTGATCTTATATATATATATATATATATATATATATATATATATATATATATATATATATATATAGAGAGAGAGAGAGAGAGAGAGATAGATAGATAGATAGATAGATAGATAGATAGATAGATAGGTAGGGAAGTGAGAGAGAAAGTATGAGGGATGATAAAAAGAGAAAGAGATGGATTAGATAAATTAAATTTCTGACATACAATTACTTGATATCGTTTTTATAACATTCTTAGCGGCCTTTGTCTTACCCCTACCCACCCCCACTTCTGATTTTCAAATACTAAGATTAAACGAAGAAAATAAATAAAAACATATATATATATAAATGGGGAAAATATTAAATAAACTCATGCCATTTTAAAATTTAATGGAGGGAAAGAAACGAAGGAGATGATATAATAACCGAAACGGGAGAGTATGATTGTTAGAATTTGAAACATTTTGAAAACGTTCAAGAATTTCTCCATTGTTTAGATATGCTAACATAGATATTTTCATATCAACTTCACAGAGAATTCAAGATGTAAGCTTTTTGTATAGATATTTGTGGATAGGTTCCCAATAATTTTCAATGGCATTCTTTTTCTTTTGTTTCATTTTTGCTCCGTGTTTTTATGTGAATTTATGTGAGCAAGTTTTATTTAAAAAAAACACAGAAAAATGTCTGTTTGCTATTGTGAATACATATCTGAATTTCCTTTGTGTTATCAAATGTAATATGGAGGTAGAGAAGAGAATATGCCTCCCTTGATATTATATATTCATTGATAGATTGAAATGCAAGAAGAAGAGCCAATGGCAGACAACAATATTCTGTTGATAATTATTTGAAATAAATTAAAAGAATTTCCACATATATAACACTTGCCGTAATACCCACGAATTCAAGCATTATACGAAGAGTAACTTTGCATATATTTGAAAGCATGCGTAAATTAAAGTAGGCGAATAAATGCGTGAATCTCCACCCCACTCTCTCCCTTTGTATACACACACACACACACACACACACACACACACACACACACACACACACACACATATATATATATATGCAGACAGATGGTGCAATGCACCTTACTGCTGCATTAGTGCTGCAGAAACTCGAGTCCGGGAACCTTATAGGCACCCGTTTTACGTGTGTTGTGTTGAGGCAAATAACTATGTGTATACTCTGGTAATGTATCTTACATTGCCCATGGAGTGCCCTGAGATACAACCGGTACTGGCATTGATAAATATGCTGGGTCCGTCAACCCTTATTATTATTATTATTATTATTATTATTATTATATATGCAGTATCAGTAGAGGGTCGGACGCAATGCTTTCCAGTGTAGTTACGTCCCTTTACGATCTGAGTTCAAATCCCGCCGAGGTTGACTTTGCCTTTCATCCTTACGGGGTCGATAAAATAAAGTACCAGTAATGCACTGGGATAATTGCTGGCCTTGTGCCTAAAGTAGAAACAATTATATATATATATATAAAATTAATAAATATTATATACATATAATTTATATTGTATATATTATCTATATATATAAAACTGAGGATGTGTGTGTGTGTGTGTGTGTGTGTGTGTGTGTGAGAGTTTGAATCCCTAAAACTCGAGAAGTACCCAACCGATTTTGTTCAAACTTTACATGTGTATTACTTATGTTTCAGGGAGTGTTATGCACAAATTCAACTTTTTGATCCCCTAGGGCCCGCATTAGGTGAAAAACTGCGTTTTTTCAGCTTTTTAGGTTTTTTTTGAGGCGTTACGTTAGACCGATTTCCTTGAAATTGTAGCTATGTATTAGTCAGTTTCTTCTTCATACTGCGAGCAAAGAAAATCCAACTTTTTTATGGCCTAGGGCCCGCATTAGGTGAAAAACTTCATTTTTTCAGCTTTTTAGGGCTTTTTTGAGGCGTTGCGTCTAGCCGATTTTCAAGAAATTTCAAGACATATTATGTACATTAAAATAAATTCATTTTCTTGATCCCCTAGGGCTCGCATTAGGTGAAAACCTGAACTTTTCCTGCTTCATCGAAGAAAATCTTAAAGATTATCCAGCCATCAGAGTATTCGGTTTATTTTCTTTACATATTGTCCAGGCATGCAGTTTTTCCACGATTAGGTCTGTTGGCGGCCCGCGTTCCAAAATACCTTATCCAGTGTAACGCTGGGTACCACTACTAGTCTATATATATAAAAATAAAACTAAGGATGTGTGTGTGTGTGTGTGTGTGTGTGTGTGTGTGTGTGTGTGTGTGTGTGTGTGTGTGTGTGTGTGTGTGTGTGTGTGTGTGTGTGTGTGTGTGTGTGTGTGTGTGTGTCTGTGAGTTTGAATCTCTAAAACTCGAAGTACCCAACCGATTTTGTTCAAACTTTACATGTGTATTACTTATGTTCCAGGGTGTTATGCACAGAGGAACTCAGGAGAGTCAACGGCCAACCAATAAAGATTTTTTTATGGAGCGAGAGACTCCTAGTCTTCATTAAGAGATCTCTTTAGAAGGTCACTCTGATATAAAACCTGCGACTTCGTTTACATCCAATGATGTAGACCAGTTCTACTCTTTGAATAAATGCATTCGATGGTCAGAAAGTGGGATTGGCCCCGTGCAACCCTTTCCTCCCTCAAAAAAGCTTCAAGCGCAAACATGGCTTGATATGTGACATTTTGCGATGCATTGCATTGCTGGACCTGGGCAAGCCCCTAGCTTGACTAAAAAGCCACCTTCGTGTTGGTCATGCTTAAGTATCAAGCGATAGCATTTCTCGAAATCGAGTTGCAGCCATCACACTCATACATATATACATAAATATATATAATATATATATATGTATAATATACATTATATATATATATATATATATAATGTATATTATATATATATATGTGTATATATATATATATATATATATATATATATATATATATATATATATATATATATATATATAATGTATATTATATATATATATATATATATAATGTATATTATATATATATATATATATATATATATATATATATATATAATGTATATTATATATATATATATATATATATATATATAATGTATATTATATATATATATATATATATATATATAATGCATATTATATATATATATATATATATATATAATGCATATTATACATATATATATATATATATAATATACATTATATATATATATATATATATAATGTATATTATACATATATATATATATATAATATACATTATATATATATATATATATATATCTCGTTCACGATTTCACCGAATTTATATTCATAGAAATTTGGGACTTGACTCCTTCTTCCTCACTTTTCGTTGCTTCACCATCTTTGTTTGTTTACACTCTCGTGTCCCCTTTATTTACGTGTCCCAACGACTTTTTTTAGCCGTTGCTCGCACCAACCGGAGGTATAAGGTCTTTAAAGCGATGAAATACCAATGATGGTTGGAAGATCACTGATGAAGGACTAACTTTATTCATATATATATATATATATATATATATATATATATATATATATATATATATATATATATATAATATACATTATATATATATATATATATATAATATACATTATATATATATATAATATACATTATATATATATATATATATATATATATATATATATATATTTGTAGTAAGGTTGCTTGGATGCGTCCAGAAAGGGGATTTTCTTCGAAATCACTAGACGTATCTGAGGAACTTGCTAATCCAGAGTCAGGTTCGATCCACAAACAGATCACACCTCGAGCTGTTCGCCGGAGAAACAATTGTAATACGTAATAAATTGTGTTCCGATGCATCACTGATTCTTCGTTTTCCATATATATATATATATATATATACATATATATACATATATATATATATATATATATATATATATATATATATATATATATATATATATATACATATATATACATATATATACATATATATATATATATATATATATATATATATATATATACATATATATACATATATATATATATATATATATATATATATATATATATATATATATATATACATATATATACATATATATACATATATATACATATATATATATATATATATATATATATATATATATATACATATATATACATATATATATATATATATATATATATATATATATATATATATATATATATATATATATATATATATATATATATATATACATATATATATACATATATATATATATATATATATATATATATATATATATATATATATCTATATATATATACATATATATATATATATATATACATATATATATATATATATATATATATATATATATATATATATATATATATATATATATGAGTACAGAATTAGCCGTCGAAACGGCTTGAGCTCAGCCGTCAGAGTCTTACTTGTTCCTATTAATATATATATATATATATATATATATATATATATATAATAATAAAGTATGAATTTCTACGTGTAAAAAATACATATAGGGATTATATATATGTATATATCTTCACCCTGAAAGATCACAAGATAGACTTTACTTCTAACCCTACATGTAGACTAAATAACCCGGTACGCACAGATATGGGACTAGTCAGTAAGACCATACTTAGAAACATAGTTAAGACCATTAGGACCAAGTCCAACCTGCTCCAGTGGGAGAACAGCGACTCCGTAATTAAGTGGTTTAACTCCTTAAAATCAAAAAAAGCGAAGTTCACACAGAGTGACATTGTCGATTTTTACCCGTCGATCTCAGAGACCCTGTTAAACTTCGTTGGACTTCGCTACCACTTATAACACCGTCGATGGTTTAGACAGGGAAATCATCGCTCACTGCCGGAAAACCCTCCTCTTCAACGACGGAGTAGCCTGGGCAATGAAGTCTACAACTTCAGACCTATTCGACGTCTCCATGGGATCGTTCGACAGTGCTGACGTATGTGACTTGGTTGGCCTTTTTATCTTAGACATATTACGTGTTAGATTCCCGGACTTCCACACGGGAATATACCGTGACGATGGACTGACTTTATCGAGCCATAAAAGTGGTCACGACCTCGACCGGTTTAAAAAAGACTTAGCTTCTACCTTCAATGAGTTAGGCCTTAGGATAACAGTAGCCACCAACCTCTCTAGCGTAGATTTCTTAGACAGTAATTTAGACCTTCTAACACACACCCACAGACCGGTCCACAAGCTAAACGAGAAACTTAATTACATCCACAAGGACTCATGCCACCCTCCCACTGTTTTTAGAAACTTCGTTAAGAATATCAGTACTAGAATCTCAAGATTCTCCTCTAATAAGGCTATCTTTGACTGGGCGGCACCCTACTATAACACGGCGTTAGCTAACAACGGCTTCTCACAACCTATCACTTACTCTCCCACTAGCAACAACACCATTAAGAAAAGTAAGCGCAACAATAGACAAACTATCTGGTTCTCTCCTCCCTTCTCATTCAACGTTAAAACCAATATAGGAAAAAAATTTCTAACCCTCTTAGATAGACACTTCCCCATAGGTCATAAATACCGCCCCATCTTTAACCGACACAAAGTTAAACTAGGATGCTCCTGCGCTAAGAACACGAAGGCCCACATCACCAGCAGCCCTAGGAGCAACACCCCACCAGGGTGCTCTTGCCGTAAGCCTGAAGCTTGCCCCCTTCAACAACAATGCAACACACCAGCTGTAATCTATGAAGCTGTGGTCACTTCCAACCGACCAAACGAACCATGTGGGCATGGCGGAGGGCCGATTCAAGGAACGTTTCCTGAACCACCAGTCTACCTTCAGATACCCGGACAGACGTTCATCCACGAAACTCGCGAGCCACGTATGGTACCTCAAGGACTCAAGTACAGACTACTCCATCCAATGGAAAGCCATCACTAAGTCCAAACCATACGCAAGGGGAAATCCGACGTGTGGCTTATGTATTGAAGAACGAATAACTATTCTAAAGAGATTACGCAATAGTGATTGCCTAAACACGAGAAGTGAATTTTCCACACGTTGTCCACACGTCGCCAAACACCTATTACTTAACTACAAGGCTCCGGGCTGATTCTTTGTAATTTTATTTTATTTTCAACCTAAAAACTTTTCGGACTTTCGCAGTTATCTCCGTACACCTCTCGCACGCAGTCTAGTATTGCCTGTGTGAAGTGACCGGGTTTCTGCGCATGCGCGTTCGTACGGTTGTCCTTCCTGTTCCTATAACCATGCCCATCCCGAGCTGAAGATCCGCTAAGGTGAAACAATTGTTCTCGGTATGGTGAACTAACTGTTGTGTAACCACTTCTACCTAACTCGTCTCTTGGACTGAGTGCTCTACCACTACGGATATTACCTTCCAGTATTCCACCACTATATATATATATATAACAAAGGAAATGTGGTAAGGAACCAGATGGACCACAACGCACCAAAGTACTCAATACTTAGGGTAGTAGAGTGGGTAATAGGAACGAGTAGGACACCGACGGCTGAGCTCAAGCCGTTTCGACGGCTAATTCTGAACTAAAATATATATATAAATATATATATATATATATATATATATATATATATATATATATATATATATATATATATATATATCAAAGGTATATATTGAGTTAGGAACTCAAAATAGTCTCTTACAATAAAATAGCTCTAAGAAAGAGATATTTCTGAGCCGTATATTATAATAGACTATAAAAGAAAAGCGAAC
>OZ024745.1:11018342-11090842 GCA_964016885.1 Eledone cirrhosa
TGGTCGCTATCCCTGAGCGTCCAAGCTTTTTCTGCTAAAGTTGTTACATTTCTTTGGCTCGGGTGTTTTATTGAGTAAGAATGCCTATACAATCGAGATTTAAACGATGTTGCCGTTGATCCCACGTAATACCACTCGTTGCCTCCGGATTTAATGGTACACTTATAAATAATATTTTTTTCCAGGCAGTTATTGCCGAGGGGGCAGTTGTCAGGATAGGTGCAGTTACAGTTGTGTACGTTGGGTTTTCTCTGGAGTAGTATTGCGGACGAACTTAGGTGTGGTTTATTTATGTTCTGTAGTGTATTGTCTACTGTTTTTTTTGTGTTCTTTGTACTTAAGTTCTTAGTGTTTTCGTTTAACCTTCTAGTATTGATCTTTTTTATGTGTTGTTCAAGGTTTAACGCTGTAGAGTATGACAGTCTTATAGTGGTAGGGTTTAGGATTTTGTGGTATTTGTGTGATGTGGGAAAATGTCTTTTAATTATTTTAAAGAAGAGTACTGGTAAATTTGTACTAATGGAGCTATTGTATTCGGGGTTATACCATAAGTACTCTTTGCATCGCTTTCTATTAGTTTTGTTTGTTGGTTTACTGGTGTGCATACTATGGTAGTAAGTGTGGTTTGGTGTTGTGTTATTATATCTACCTATGTGGGATTTATTTTGGGTGTTTTGATTGTTCCCATCTATGTACTCTATTTTGTTGAGGTAGCCTGCTTTACTAAGGGCGTTATCGTAGTACTCGGCGTGTTCCTTAAATACTTGTATGTTAGAAGATAGACTCGAGATTCTAAGGGAAATATTTTTAGGGATAGATTTAATTATAGAGATGGGGTGGTTAGACCCAACATTTACGTATTTGAGATTTTCATTCAATTTATGAAACGGTTTAATCAAACCAGAGTTTAAATTGAGTGTGACATCCAGGAAGTTAACTACTTTAAGGTTGTATTCATATGTTATAGTTAGTCCTATTTCGAGTAGTAGTTTTCTTATATCTTTGCGTAGTTTTTCTAGTTTTTGGTTATTAAGGTTTTTAGCTAGGAGGAGAACATCGTCGCGGTATATTCCGCCGTGGAGATTGCTGAATTTTTCCTGGAGTCTAAAGGCGATAAATAACCCCACAATATCAGTTATTTCCGCCGAATCGTTAGAGCCCATTGTTATGTCAAAGTTAGAGGGTCTATCTTTACGTACCCAATAACTGTTCTCAAATTTGACTATAGTTTTCCTAGCTTCTAATATAATCTTAATTTCATCGTTTGTAAGGTCAGAGTTATCCTTAGCAAACTTAATGGCTCTATTCAAAGTTTCAGGTGATATCGATGAGTAATATTCATCGATATCAAACTGGATAAACTTAGATTTATTCTTATTGCTAATGCTATTAAACCATCTTATTGCTTCTTGGGTCTTCCCCCAGAGTTTAATGTTAACCTTAGCCTTAATTTGGGGGATGATTCTATCTAAGATATATTTGCTTATTTTACCTATATCTGATTTAGAGGGGCAGATTAATCTAATTTTAGGGTCATTATCAAAGTTTACCTTGTGGTCCTTAAGATTGAAGGTGGGTACCGCCGGTAAGAGTGGTCCTGTCCTATCTTCGATTCCGAGATTTTTCACTATTTCGCATGCCTCATCATTGATGTGCTTAAGGGTTACTTCACTCGTTTTTGTATATTTTTTATGTAATTCTTTTCGAATGAAGTTGTTGTATGTAGTGCAATCCATAGTGTACAGGTTTGATGTTTTGTCCGCTTTTACTACAATTCCTTTGGTGTTTTTAAGGTCGTCCAGTAGTTTTTTTATATCTTTCTGTAATTTGCGTTTATATCTTTCTGTAATCTACGTATATATATATATATATATATATATATATATATATATATATATATATATATATCTACGTATATATATATATATATATATATATCTACGTATTTATATATATATATATATATATATATATATATATATATATATATATATATATCTACGTATGTATATATATATATATATATATATATATATATATATATATATATATATAAATATATATATATATATATATATATATATATATATATATATATATATATATATATCCACATATATATATATATATATATATATATATATATATATATCTACGTATATATATATATATATATCTACGTATATATATATATATATATATATATATATATATACATATATATATATATATATATATATATATATATATATATATATATATATATATATCTACGTATATATATATATATATACGTATATATATATATATCTATATATCTACGTATATATATATATATCTACACACACACATATATATATATATATATATATATATATATATATATATATATATATATATATATGTATATATACATACGTATATATAACATAAGTATGTACACATACATACATATATGTATACAGACGTAAAGTAGTATGTATATACATACATACATGCACACATATATATATATATATATACTCAAGGGTTTACCGAACATCTATTATAATATCTTGGTTTGTTTGTAAACAAACAGCCCGAATTAAGCCGTACAGTCTCTAGCAACCATCGTTGGCCTTTTGTTCAACACTGACAAAGGAACGATAAACTAGTTTCTAGCTTATTAACTGTCATCAGCACCGTATACCTTCCTGTCAGTTGATTGAACGTTTGAAAGTATATACTTTCCTTATGCATATTAACGGCTGAGCAGCCTAATTTGCAATCGAGTGAGTTAGTCGGCCGGGCGTACCGAAAACGATAAATGGAAAAAAAGAAATTACATTTCTCTCTCTTAGTACGGCTGATACTCAAACATAAGTATGTACACGTACATACATATATGTATACAGACGTACAGTAGTATGTATATACATACTCGATATGCAAATTAGGCTACTCAGCCGTTAATATGCATAAGGAAAATATATACTTTCAAACGTTCAACTGACAGGAAGGTATACGGTGCTGATGACAGCTAATAAGCTAGAAACTAGTTCATCGTTCCTTTGTCAGTGTTGAACAAAATAGCAACGATGGTTGCCGAACACTGTACGGCTTAATTCGGGCTGTTTGTTTACAAACAAACCAAGCATTATAATAAATGTTCGGTAAATCCATACGTACATATATATATGTGTGCATGTATGTATGTATATACATACTACTGCACGTCTGTATACATATATGTATGTATGTATACATACTTATATTTAGGTATCAGCCGTACTAAGAGTGAGAAATGAAATTTCATTTTTTCCATATATATATATATGTATATATATATATATTATATATGTAAAGGAGATATCATCAAAATGGTATGATGAACCTGGAGGCAAACTATAGAATATTTTCATTAGATTTAGTACCAATACCACTCCAGTACCAATACCACTCCAGTACCAACACCAACTCCAGTACCAATACCACTCCAGTACCAATACCAACTCCAGTACCTGCACAAACTCCAGTACCAGCACCAACTCCAGTACCAGTACCAACTCCAGTACCAACACCAACTCCAGTACCAACACCAACTCCAGTACCAACACCAACTCCAGTACCAACACCAACTCCAGTACCAGTACCAACTCCAGTACCAACACCAACTCCAGTACCAACACCAACTCCAGTACCAGTACCAACTCCAGTACCAACACCAACTCCAGTACCAACACCAACTCCAGTACCAGCACCAACACCAGTACCAACACCAACAACAGTACCAGCACCAACTCCAGTACCAACACCAACTCCAGTACCAACACCAACTCCAGTAGCAGCACCAACTCCAGTACCAACTCCAACTCCAGTACCAACTCCAACTCCAGTACCAACTCCAACTCCAGTACCAACACCAACTCCAGTACCAGCACCAACTCCAGTACCAACACCAACTCCAGTACCAGCACCAACTCAAGTACCAACACCAACTCCAGTACCAACACCAACTCCAGTACCAACACCAACTCCAGTACCAACACCAACTCCAGTACCAACACCTACTCAAGTACAAACACCAACTCCAGTACCAACTCCAACTCCAGTACCAACACCAACTCCAGTATCAATTCCAACTCCAGTACCAACACCAACTCCAGTACCAACACCAACTCCAGTATCAATTCCAACTCCAGTACCAACACCAACTCCAGTACCAACACCAACTCCAGTACCAACTCCAACTCCAGTACCAACTCCAACTCCAGTACCAACACCAACTCCAGTATCAATTCCAACTCCAGTACCAACACCAACTCCAGTACCAACACCAACTCCAGTACCAGCACCAACTCCAGTACCAACTCCAACTCCAGTACCAACACCAACTCCAGTACCAACCCCAACTCCAGTACCAACTCCAACTCCAGTACCAACACCAACTCCAGTACCAACACCAACTCCAGTACCAACCCCAACTCCAGTACCAACACCAACTCCAGTAGCAGCACCAACTCCAGTACCAACACCAACTCCAGTACCAACACCAACTCCAGTACCAACACCAACTCCAGTACCAACACCAACTCCAGTACCAACACCAACTCCAGTACCAACACCAACTCCAGTACCAACACCAACTCCAGTACCAACCCCAACTCCAGTACCAACACCAACTCCAGTAGCAGCACCAACTCCAGTACCAACACCAACTCCAGTACCAACACCAACTCCAGTACCAACACCAACTCCAGTACCAGCACCAACTCCAGTACCAACACCAACTCCAGTACCAACACCAACTCCAGTACCAACCCCAACTCCAGTACCAACACCAACTCCAGTACCAGCACCAACTCCAGTACCAACACCAACTCCAGTACCAGCACCAACTCAAGTACCAACACCAACTCCAGTACCAACACCAACTTCAGTACCAACACCAACTCCAGTACCAGCAGCAACTCCAGTACCAACCCCAACTCCAGTACCAACACCAACTCCAGTAGCAGCACCAACTCCAGTACCAACACCAACTCCAGTACCAACACCAACTCCAGTACCAACACCAACTCCAGTACCAGCACCAACTCCAGTACCAACACCAACTCCAGTACCAACACCAACTCCAGTACCAACACCAACTCCAGTACCAACACCAACTCCAGTACCAACACCAACTCCAGTACCAACCCCAACTCCAGTACCAACACCAACTCCAGTAGCAGCACCAACTCCAGTACCAACACCAACTCCAGTACCAACACCAACTCCAGTACCAACACCAACTCCAGTACCAGCACCAACTCCAGTACCAACACCAACTCCAGTACCAGCACCAACTCAAGTACCAACACCAACTCCAGTACCAACACCAACTCCAGTACCAACACCAACTCCAGTACCAACACCAACTCCAGTACCAGCACCAACTCCAGTACCAACACCAACTCCAGTACCAGCACCAACTCCAGTACCAACACCAACTTCAGTACCAACACCAACTCCAGTACCAACACCAACTCCAGTACCAACACCAACTCCAGTACCAGCACCAACTCCAGTACCAACACCAACTCCAGTACCAACTCCAACTCAAGTACAGACACCAACTCCAGTACCAACACCAACTCCAGTACCAACACCAACTCCAGTATCAATTCCAACTCCAGTACCAACACCAACTCCAGTATCAATTCCAACTCCAGTACCAACACCAACTCCAGTACCAACACCAACTCCAGTACCAACTCCAACTCCAGTACCAACACCAACTCCAGTATCAATTCCAACTCCAGTACCAACTCCAACTCCAGTAACAGCACCAAATCCAGTACCAACTCCAACTCCAGTACCAACACCAACTCCAGTACCAACACCAACTCCAGTACCAACCCCAACTCCAGTACCAACACCAACTCCAGTACCAACACCAACTCCAGTACCAACACCAACTCCAGTACCAACTCCAACTCCAGTACCAACACCAACTCCAGTACCAAATCCAACTCCAGTACCAACTCCAACTCCAGTACCAACACCAACTCCAGTATCAATTCCAACTCCAGTACCAACACCAACTCCAGTACCAACTCCAACTCCAGTACCAACACCAACTCCAGTACCAACTCCAACTCCAGTACCAACACCAACTCCAGTACCAAATCCAACTCCAGTACCAACTCCAACTCCAGTACCAACACCAACTCCAGTACCAACACCAACTCCAGTACCAGCACCAACTCCAGTACCAACACCAACTCCAGTACCAGCACCAACTCCAGTACCAACACCAACTCCAGTACCAGCACCAACTCAAGTACCAACACCAACTCCAGTACCAACACCAACTCCAGTACCAACACCAACTCCAGTACCAACAGCAACTCCAGTACCAACACCAACTCCAGTACCAACACCAACTCCAGTACCAACAGCAACTCCAGTACCAACACCAACTCCAGTACCAACACCAACTCCAGTACCAACACCAACTCCAGTACCAACACCAACTCCAGTACCAACACCAACTCCAGTACCAACACCAACTCCAGTACCAACACCAACTCCAGTACCAACTCCAACTCCAGTACCAACACCAACTCCAGTACCAACTCCAACTCAAGTACCAACACCAACTCCAGTACCAACACCAACTCCAGTACCAACACCAACTCCAGTACCAACACCAACTCCAGTACCAACACCAACTCCAGTACCAACACCAACTCCAGTACCAACACCAACTCCAGTACCAACTCCAACTCCAGTACCAACACCAACTCCAGTACCAACACCAACTCCAGTACCAGCACCAACTCAAGTACCAACACCAACTCCAGTACCAACTCCAACTCCAGTACCAACTCCAACTCCAGTACCAACTCCAACTCCAGTCCCAACACCAACTCCAGTACCAACACCAACTCCAGTACCAACACCAACTCCAGTATCAATTCCAACTCCAGTACCAACACCAACTCCAGTACCAACTCCAACTCCAGTACCAACTCCAACTCCAGTACCAACACCAACTCCAGTACCAACACCAACTCCAGTACCAACACCAACTCCAGTACCAGCACCAACTCCAGTACCAACTCCAACTCCAGTACCAACTCCAACTCCAGTACCAACACCAACTCCAGTACCAACACCAACTCCAGTACCAACACCAACTCCAGTACCAACACCAACTCCAGTACCAACACCAACTCCAGTACCAACACCAACTCCAGTACCAACACCAACTCCAGTACCAACACCAACTCCAGTACCAACACCAACTCCAGTATCAATTCCAACTCCAGTACCAACACCAACTCCAGTACCAACACCAACTCCAGTACCAACACCAACTCCAGTACCAACACCAACTCCAGTACCAACACCAACTCCAGTACCAACACCAACTCCAGTACCAACACCAACTCCAGTACCAACACCAACTCCAGTACCAACACCAACTCCAGTACCAACACCAACTCCAGTACCAACACCAACTCCAGTACCAGCACCAACTCCAGTACCAACTCCAACTCCAGTACCAACACCAACTCCAGTTCCAACACCAACTCCAGTACCAACACCAACTCCAGTACCAACACCAACTCCAGTACCAACACCAACTCCAGTACCAACACCAACTCCAGTACCAACACCAACTCCAGTACCAACACCAACTCCAGTACCAACACCAACTCCAGTACCAACACCAACTCCAGTACCAACACCAACTCCAGTACCAACACCAACTCCAGTACCAACAGCAACTCCAGTACCAACACCAACTCCAGTACCAACACCAACTCCAGTACCAACACCAACTCCAGTATCAATTCCAACTCCAGTACCAACACCAACTCCAGTACCAGCACCAACTCCAGTACCAACCCCAACTCCAGTACCAACTCCAACTCCAGTACCAACTCCAACTCCAGTATCAATTCCAACTCCAGTACCAACTCCAACTCCAGTACCAACTCCAACTCCAGTACCAACTCCAACTCCAGTACCAACACCAACTCCAGTACCAACACCAACTCCAGTACCAACTCCAACTCCAGTACCAACACCAACTCCAGTACCAACACCAACTCGAGTACCAACTCCAACTCAAGTACCAACACCAACTCCAGTACCAACACCAACTCCAGTACCAACACCAACTCCAGTACCAACACCAACTCCAGTACCAACACCAACTCCAGTACCAACACCAACTCCAGTACCAACACCAACTCCAGTACCAACACCAACTCCAGTACCAACACCAACTCCAGTACCAACTCCAACTCCAGTACCAACACCAACTCCAGTACCAACACCAACTCCAGTACCAACACCAACTCCAGTACCAACACCAACTCCAGTACCAACACCAACTCCAGTACCAACACCAACTCCAGTACCAACACCAACTCCAGTACCAACACCAACTCCAGTACCAACACCAACTCCAGTACCAACACCAACTCCAGTACCAACACCAACTCCAGTACCAACTCCAACTCCAGTACCAACACCAACTCCAGTACCAACACCAACTCCAGTACCAACACCAACTCCAGTACCAACTCCAACTCCAGTACCAACACCAACTCCAGTACCAACACCAACTCCAGTACCAACACCAACTCCAGTACCAACACCAACTCCAGTACCAACACCAACTCCAGTACCAACACCAACTCCAGTACCAACACCAACTCCAGTACCAACTCCAACTCCAGTACCAACACCAACTCCAGTACCAACACCAACTCCAGTACCAACACCAACTCCAGTACCAACACCAACTCCAGTACCAACACCAACTCCAGTACCAACACCAACTCCAGTACCAACACCAACTCCAGTACCAACACCAACTCCAGTACCAACACCAACTCCAGTATCAATTCCAACTCCAGTACCAACACCAAATCCAGTACCAACACCAACTCCAGTACCAGCACCAACTCCAGTACCAACTCCAACTCCAGTACCAACACCAACTCCAGTACCAACTCCAACTCCAGTACCAACACCAACTCCAGTACCAATACCAACTCCAGTACCGACACCAACACCAGTACCAACACCAACTCCAGTACCGACACTAACACCAGTACCAACTCCAACTCCAGTACCAACACCAACTCCAGTACCAACACCAACTCCAGTACCAACACCAACTCCAGTATCAATTCCAACTCCAGTACCAACTCCAACTCCAGTACCAACACCAACTCCAGTACCGACACTAACACCAGTACCAACTCCAACTCCAGTACCAACACCAACTCCAGTACCAACTCCAACTCCAGTACCAACACCAACTCCAGTACCAATTCCAACTCCAGTATCAACACCAACTCCAGTACCAACACCAACTCCAGTACCAACTCCAACTCCAGTACCAGCACCAACTCCAGTACCAACTCCAACTCCAGTACCAATACCAACTCGAGTACCAACACCAACTCCAGTACCAACACCAACTCCAGTACCAACCCCAACTCCAGTACCAACACCAACTCCAGTACCAACTCCAACTCCAGTACCAACACCAACTCCAGTACCAACACCAACTCCAGTACCAACTCCAACTCCAGTACCAACACCAACAACAGTACCAACACCAACTCCAGTACCAACTCCAACTCCAGTACCAGCACCAACTCCAGTACCAACACCAACTCCAGTACCAACACCAACTCCAGTAGCAGCACCAACTCCAGTATCAATTCCAACTCCAGTAGCAACACCAACTCCAGTACCAGTACCAACTCCAGTACCAACACCAACTCCAGTACCAACACCAACTCCAGTACCAGCACCAACACCAGTACCAACACCAACAACAGTACCAGCACCAACTCCAGTACCAACACCAACTCCAGTACCAACACCAACTCCAGTAGCAGCACCAACTCCAGTACCAACTCCAACTCCAGTACCAACTCCAACTCCAGTACCAACACCAACTCCAGTACCAACACCAACTCCAGTACCAACTCCAACTCCAGTACCAACACCAACTCCAGTACCAGCACCAACTCCAGTACCAACACCAACTCCAGTACCAGCACCAACTCAAGTACCAACACCAACTGCAGTACCAACACCAACTCCAGTACCAACACCAACTCCAGTACCAACTCCAACTCCAGTACCAACACCAACTCCAGTACCAGCACCAACTCCAGTACCAACACCAACTCCAGTACCAGCACCAACTCAAGTACCAACACCAACTGCAGTACCAACACCAACTCCAGTACCAACACCAACTCCAGTACCAACACCAACTCCAGTACCAACACCAACTCCAGTACCAACACCAACTCCAGTACCAACACCAACTCCAGTACCAACACCAACTCAAGTACAAACACCAACTCCAGTACCAACACCAACTCCAGTACCAACACCAACTCCAGTACCAACACCAACTCAAGTACAAACACCAACTCCAGTACCAACTCCAACTCCAGTACCAACACCAACTCCAGTACCAACTCCAACTCCAGTACCAACACCAACTCCAGTACCAGCACCAACTCCAGTACCAACACCAACTCCAGTACCAGCACCAACTCAAGTACCAACACCAACTGCAGTACCAACACCAACTCCAGTACCAACACCAACTCCAGTACCAACACCAACTCCAGTACCAACACCAACTCCAGTACCAACACCAACTCCAGTACCAACACCAACTCAAGTACAAACACCAACTCCAGTACCAACACCAACTCCAGTATCAATTCCAACTCCAGTACCAACTCCAACTCCAGTACCAACACCAACTCCAGTATCAATTCCAACTCCAGTACCAACTCCAACTCCAGTACCAACACCAACTCCAGTATCAATACCAACTCCAGTACCAACACCAACTCCAGTACCAACACCAACTCCAGTATCAATACCAACTCCAGTACCAACACCAACTCCAGTACCAACACCAACTCCAGTACCAACACCAACTCCAGTACCAACACCAACTCCAGTACCAACACCAACTCCAGTACCAACTCCAACTCCAGTACCAACTCCAACTCCAGTACCAACACCAACTCCAGTACCAACACCAACTCCAGTATCAATTCCAACTCCAGTACCAACACCAACTCCAGTACCAACTCCAACTCCAGTACCAACTCCAACTCCAGTACCAACTCCAACTCCAGTACCAACTCCAACTCCAGTACCAACACCAACTCCAGTACCAGCACCAACTCCAGTACCAACACCAACTCCAGTACCAGCACCAACTCAAGTACCAACACCAACTCCAGTACCAACACCAACTCCAGTACCAACACCAACTCCAGTACCAACACCAACTCCAGTACCAACACCAACTCAAGTACAAACACCAACTCCAGTACCAACACCAACTCCAGTACCAACACCAACTCCAGTACCAACACCAACTCAAGTACAAACACCAACTCCAGTACCAACACCAACTCCAGTATCAATTCCAACTCCAGTACCAACTCCAACTCCAGTACCAACACCAACTCCAGTACCAACACCAACTCCAGTACCAACTCCAACTCCAGTATCAATTCCAACTCCAGTACCAACACCAACTCCAGTACCAACACCAACTCCAGTACCAACACCAACTCCAGTATCAATTCCAACTCCAGTACCAACACCAACTCCAGTACCAACACCAACTCCAGTACCAACACCAACTCCAGTACCAACACCAACTCCAGTACCAACACCAACTCCAGTACCAGCACCAACTCCAGTACCAACTCCAACTCCAGTACCAACACCAACTCCAGTACCAACCCCAACTCCAGTACCAACTCCAACTCCAGTACCAACACCAACTCCAGTACCAACACCAACTCCAGTACCAACACCAACTCCAGTACCAACACCAACTCCAGTACCAACACCAACTCCAGTATCAATTCCAACTCCAGTACCAACACCAACTCCAGTACCAACACCAACTCCAGTACCAACACCAACTCCAGTACCAACACCAACTCCAGTACCAACACCAACTCCAGTACCAGCACCAACTCCAGTACCAACTCCAACTCCAGTACCAACACCAACTCTAGTACCAACCCCAACTCCAGTACCAACTCCAACTCCAGTACCAACACCAACTCCAGTACCAACACCAACTCCAGTACCAACACCATCTCCAGTACCAACACCAACTCCAGTACCAACACCAACTCCAGTACCAGCACCAACTCCAGTACCAACTCCAACTCCAGTACCAACACCAACTCCAGTACCAACCCCAACTCCAGTACCAACTCCAACTCCAGTACCAACACCAACTCCAGTACCAACACCAACTCCAGTACCAACACCAACTCCAGTACCAACACCAACTCCAGTACCAGCACCAACTCCAGTACCAACTCCAACTCCAGTACCAACACCAACTCCAGTACCAACCCCAACTCCAGTACCAACTCCAACTCCAGTACCAACACCAACTCCAGTACCAACACCAACTCCAGTACCAACACCAACTCCAGTACCAACACCAACTCCAGTACCAACACCAACTCCAGTACCAGCACCAACTCCAGTACCAACTCCAACTCCAGTACCAACACCAACTCCAGTACCAACCCCAACTCCAGTACCAACTCCAACTCCAGTACCAACACCAACTCCAGTACCAGTACCAACTCCAGTACCAACTCCAACTCCAGTACCAACCCCAACTCCAGTACCAGTACCAACTCCAGTACCAACACCAACTCCAGTACCAACACCAACTCCAGTACCAACACCAACTCCAGTACCAACACCAACTCCAGTACCAACTCCAACTCCAGTACCAACACCAACTCCAGTACCAGCACCAACTCCAGTACCAACTCCAACTCCAGTACCAACACCAACTCCAGTACCAACCCCAACTCCAGTACCAACACCAACTCCAGTACCAATACCAACTCCAGTACCAACACCAACTCCAGTACCAACCCCAACTCCAGTACCAACTCCAACTCCAGTACCAACTCCAACTCCAGTACCAACTCCAACTCCAGTACCAACTCCAACTCCAGTACCAACTCCAACTCCAGTACCAACACCAACTCCAGTACCAATACCAACTCCAGTACCAACACCAACTCCAGTACCAACACCAACTCCAGTACCAACACCAACTCCAGTACCAACACCAACTCCAGTACCAACACCAACTCCAGTACCAACTCCAACTCCAGTACCAACACCAACTCCAGTACCAGCACCAACTCCAGTACCAACTCCAACTCCAGTACCAACTCCAACTCCAGTACCAACACCAACTCCAGTACCAACACCAACTCCAGTACCAACCCCAACTCCAGTACCAACTCCAACTCCAGTACCAACTCCAACTCCAGTACCAACACCAACTCCAGTACCAACTCCAACTCCACTACCAACACCAACTCCAGTACCAGCACCAACTCCAGTACCAACTCCAACTCCAGTACCAACACCAACTCCAGTACCAACTCCAACTCCAGTACCAACACCAACTCCAGTACCAACACCAACTCCAGTACCAACACCAACTCCAGTACCAGCACCAACTCCAGTACCAACTCCAACTCCAGTACCAACTCCAACTCCAGTACCAACACCAACTCCAGTACCAGCACCAACTCCAGTACCAACTCCAACTCCAGTACCAACACCAACTCCAGTACCAACCCCAACTCCAGTACCAACTCCAACTCCAGTACCAACACCAACTCCAGTACCAATACCAACTCCAGTACCAACACCAACTCCAGTACCAACCCCAACTCCAGTACCAACTCCAACTCCAGTACCAACTCCAACTCCAGTACCAACACCAACTCCAGTACCAGCACCAACTCCAGTACCAACTCCAACTCCAGTACCAACACCAACTCCAGTACCAACCCCAACTCCAGTACCAACTCCAACTCCAGTACCAACACCAACTCCAGTACCAACACCAACTCCAGTACCAACACCAACTCCAGTACCAACTCCAACTCCAGTACCAACACCAACTCCAGTACCAACTCCGACTCCAGTACCAACTCCAACTCCAGTACCAACACCAACTCCAGTACCAACACCAACTCCAGTACCAACACCAACTCCAGTACCAACACCAACTCCAGTACCAACACCAACTCCAGTACCAATACCAACTCCAGTATCAATTCCAACTCCAGTACCAACACCAACTCCAGTACCAACTCCAACTCCAGTACCAACACCAACTCCAGTATCAATTCCAACTCCAGTACCAACTCCAACTCAAGTACAAACACCAACTCCAGTACCAACACCAACTCCAGTATCAATTCCAACTCCAGTACCAACTCCAACTCCAGTACCAACTCCAACTCCAGTACCAACTCCAACTCCAGTACCAGCACTAACTCCAGTACCAACACCAACTCCAGTACCAACTCCAACTCCAGTACCAGCACTAACTCCAGTACCAACACCAACTCCAGTACCAACACCAACTCCAGTACCAACACCAACTCCAGTACCAACTCCAACTCCAGTACCAGCACTAACTCCAGTACCAACACCAACTCCAGTACCAACACCAACTCCAGTACCAACACCAACTCCAGTACCAACACCAACAACAGTACCAACACCAACTCCAGTACCAGCACCAACTCCAGTACCAACCCCAACTCCAGTACCAGCACCAACTCCAGTACCAACACCAACTCCAGTATCAATTCCAACTCCAGTACCAACTCCAACTCCAGTACCAACTCCAACTCCAGTATCAATTCCAACTCCAGTACCAACTCCAACTCCAGTACCAACACCAACTCCAGTATCAATTCCAACTCCAGTACCAACTCCAACTCCAGTACCAACTCCAACTCCAGTACCAACTCCAACTCCAGTACCAGCACTAACTCCAGTACCAACACCAACTCCAGTACCAACTCCAACTCCAGTACCAACACCAACTCCAGTACCAACACCAACTCCAGTACCAACTCCAACTCAAGTACAAACACCAACTCCAGTACCAACTCCAACTCAAGTACAAACACCAACTCCAGTACCAACACCAACTCCAGTACTAACTCCAACTCCAGTACCAACTCCAACTCCAGTACCAACTCCAACTCCAGTACCAACACCAACTCCAGTACTAACTCCAACTCCAGTACCAACTCCAACTCCAGTACCAACTCCAACTCAAGTACCAACACCAACTCCAGTACTAACTCCAACTCCAGTACCAACACCAACTCCAGTACCAACACCAACTCCAGTACCAACACCAACTCCAGTACCAACACCAACTCCAGTACCAACTCCAACTCCAGTACCAACTCCAACTCCAGTACCAACTCCAACTCCAGTACTAACTCCAACTCCAGTACCAACTCCAACTCCAGTACCAACACCAACTCCAGTACCAACACCAACTCCAGTACCAGCACCAACTCAAGTACCAACACCAACTCCAGTACCAGCACCAACTCCAGTACCAACTCCAACTCCAGTACCAACACCAACTCCAGTTCCAACACCAACTCCAGTACCAACACCAACTCCAGTACCAACACCAACTCCAGTACCAACACCAACTCCAGTACCAACACCAACTCCAGTACCAACACCAACTCCAGTACCAACACCAACTCCAGTACCAACACCAACTCCAGTACCAACACCAACTCCAGTACCAACACCAACTCCAGTACCAACACCAACTCCAGTACCAACACCAACTCCAGTACCAACAGCAACTCCAGTACCAACACCAACTCCAGTACCAACACCAACTCCAGTACCAACACCAACTCCAGTATCAATTCCAACTCCAGTACCAACACCAACTCCAGTACCAGCACCAACTCCAGTACCAACCCCAACTCCAGTACCAACTCCAACTCCAGTACCAACTCCAACTCCAGTATCAATTCCAACTCCAGTACCAACTCCAACTCCAGTACCAACTCCAACTCCAGTACCAACTCCAACTCCAGTACCAACACCAACTCCAGTACCAACACCAACTCCAGTACCAACTCCAACTCCAGTACCAACACCAACTCCAGTACCAACACCAACTCGAGTACCAACTCCAACTCAAGTACCAACACCAACTCCAGTACCAACACCAACTCCAGTACCAACACCAACTCCAGTACCAACACCAACTCCAGTACCAACACCAACTCCAGTACCAACACCAACTCCAGTACCAACACCAACTCCAGTACCAACACCAACTCCAGTACCAACACCAACTCCAGTACCAACACCAACTCCAGTACCAACTCCAGTACCAACACCAACTCCAGTACCAACACCAACTCCAGTACCAACACCAACTCCAGTACCAACACCAACTCCAGTACCAACACCAACTCCAGTACCAACACCAACTCCAGTACCAACACCAACTCCAGTACCAACACCAACTCCAGTACCAACACCAACTCCAGTACCAACTCCAACTCCAGTACCAACACCAACTCCAGTACCAACACCAACTCCAGTACCAACACCAACTCCAGTACCAACTCCAACTCCAGTACCAACACCAACTCCAGTACCAACACCAACTCCAGTACCAACACCAACTCCAGTACCAACACCAACTCCAGTACCAACACCAACTCCAGTACCAACACCAACTCCAGTACCAACACCAACTCCAGTACCAACACCAACTCCAGTACCAACTCCAACTCCAGTACCAACACCAACTCCAGTACCAACACCAACTCCAGTACCAACACCAACTCCAGTACCAACACCAACTCCAGTACCAACACCAACTCCAGTACCAACACCAACTCCAGTACCAACACCAACTCCAGTACCAACACCAACTCCAGTACCAACACCAACTCCAGTATCAATTCCAACTCCAGTACCAACACCAAATCCAGTACCAACACCAACTCCAGTACCAGCACCAACTCCAGTACCAACTCCAACTCCAGTACCAACACCAACTCCAGTACCAACTCCAACTCCAGTACCAACACCAACTCCAGTACCAATACCAACTCCAGTACCGACACCAACACCAGTACCAACACCAACTCCAGTACCGACACTAACACCAGTACCAACTCCAACTCCAGTACCAACACCAACTCCAGTACCAACACCAACTCCAGTACCAACACCAACTCCAGTATCAATTCCAACTCCAGTACCAACTCCAACTCCAGTACCAACACCAACTCCAGTACCGACACTAACACCAGTACCAACTCCAACTCCAGTACCAACACCAACTCCAGTACCAACTCCAACTCCAGTACCAACACCAACTCCAGTACCAATTCCAACTCCAGTATCAACACCAACTCCAGTACCAACACCAACTCCAGTACCAACTCCAACTCCAGTACCAGCACCAACTCCAGTACCAACTCCAACTCCAGTACCAATACCAACTCGAGTACCAACACCAACTCCAGTACCAACACCAACTCCAGTACCAACCCCAACTCCAGTACCAACACCAACTCCAGTACCAACTCCAACTCCAGTACCAACACCAACTCCAGTACCAACACCAACTCCAGTACCAACTCCAACTCCAGTACCAACACCAACAACAGTACCAACACCAACTCCAGTACCAACTCCAACTCCAGTACCAGCACCAACTCCAGTACCAACACCAACTCCAGTACCAACACCAACTCCAGTAGCAGCACCAACTCCAGTATCAATTCCAACTCCAGTAGCAACACCAACTCCAGTACCAGTACCAACTCCAGTACCAACACCAACTCCAGTACCAACACCAACTCCAGTACCAGCACCAACACCAGTACCAACACCAACAACAGTACCAGCACCAACTCCAGTACCAACACCAACTCCAGTACCAACACCAACTCCAGTAGCAGCACCAACTCCAGTACCAACTCCAACTCCAGTACCAACTCCAACTCCAGTACCAACACCAACTCCAGTACCAACACCAACTCCAGTACCAACTCCAACTCCAGTACCAACACCAACTCCAGTACCAGCACCAACTCCAGTACCAACACCAACTCCAGTACCAGCACCAACTCAAGTACCAACACCAACTGCAGTACCAACACCAACTCCAGTACCAACACCAACTCCAGTACCAACTCCAACTCCAGTACCAACACCAACTCCAGTACCAGCACCAACTCCAGTACCAACACCAACTCCAGTACCAGCACCAACTCAAGTACCAACACCAACTGCAGTACCAACACCAACTCCAGTACCAACACCAACTCCAGTACCAACACCAACTCCAGTACCAACACCAACTCCAGTACCAACACCAACTCCAGTACCAACACCAACTCCAGTACCAACACCAACTCAAGTACAAACACCAACTCCAGTACCAACACCAACTCCAGTACCAACACCAACTCCAGTACCAACACCAACTCAAGTACAAACACCAACTCCAGTACCAACTCCAACTCCAGTACCAACACCAACTCCAGTACCAACTCCAACTCCAGTACCAACACCAACTCCAGTACCAGCACCAACTCCAGTACCAACACCAACTCCAGTACCAGCACCAACTCAAGTACCAACACCAACTGCAGTACCAACACCAACTCCAGTACCAACACCAACTCCAGTACCAACACCAACTCCAGTACCAACACCAACTCCAGTACCAACACCAACTCCAGTACCAACACCAACTCAAGTACAAACACCAACTCCAGTACCAACACCAACTCCAGTATCAATTCCAACTCCAGTACCAACTCCAACTCCAGTACCAACACCAACTCCAGTATCAATTCCAACTCCAGTACCAACTCCAACTCCAGTACCAACACCAACTCCAGTATCAATACCAACTCCAGTACCAACACCAACTCCAGTACCAACACCAACTCCAGTATCAATACCAACTCCAGTACCAACACCAACTCCAGTACCAACACCAACTCCAGTACCAACACCAACTCCAGTACCAACACCAACTCCAGTACCAACACCAACTCCAGTACCAACTCCAACTCCAGTACCAACTCCAACTCCAGTACCAACACCAACTCCAGTACCAACACCAACTCCAGTATCAATTCCAACTCCAGTACCAACACCAACTCCAGTACCAACTCCAACTCCAGTACCAACTCCAACTCCAGTACCAACTCCAACTCCAGTACCAACTCCAACTCCAGTACCAACACCAACTCCAGTACCAGCACCAACTCCAGTACCAACACCAACTCCAGTACCAGCACCAACTCAAGTACCAACACCAACTCCAGTACCAACACCAACTCCAGTACCAACACCAACTCCAGTACCAACACCAACTCCAGTACCAACACCAACTCAAGTACAAACACCAACTCCAGTACCAACACCAACTCCAGTACCAACACCAACTCAAGTACAAACACCAACTCCAGTACCAACACCAACTCCAGTATCAATTCCAACTCCAGTACCAACTCCAACTCCAGTACCAACACCAACTCCAGTACCAACACCAACTCCAGTACCAACTCCAACTCCAGTATCAATTCCAACTCCAGTACCAACACCAACTCCAGTACCAACACCAACTCCAGTACCAACACCAACTCCAGTATCAATTCCAACTCCAGTACCAACACCAACTCCAGTACCAACACCAACTCCAGTACCAACACCAACTCCAGTACCAACACCAACTCCAGTACCAACACCAACTCCAGTACCAGCACCAACTCCAGTACCAACTCCAACTCCAGTACCAACACCAACTCCAGTACCAACCCCAACTCCAGTACCAACTCCAACTCCAGTACCAACACCAACTCCAGTACCAACACCAACTCCAGTACCAACACCAACTCCAGTACCAACACCAACTCCAGTACCAACACCAACTCCAGTATCAATTCCAACTCCAGTACCAACACCAACTCCAGTACCAACACCAACTCCAGTACCAACACCAACTCCAGTACCAACACCAACTCCAGTACCAACACCAACTCCAGTACCAGCACCAACTCCAGTACCAACTCCAACTCCAGTACCAACACCAACTCCAGTACCAACCCCAACTCCAGTACCAACTCCAACTCCAGTACCAACACCAACTCCAGTACCAACACCAACTCCAGTACCAACACCAACTCCAGTACCAACACCAACTCCAGTACCAACACCAACTCCAGTACCAGCACCAACTCCAGTACCAACTCCAACTCCAGTACCAACACCAACTCCAGTACCAACCCCAACTCCAGTACCAACTCCAACTCCAGTACCAACACCAACTCCAGTACCAACACCAACTCCAGTACCAACACCAACTCCAGTACCAACACCAACTCCAGTACCAGCACCAACTCCAGTACCAACTCCAACTCCAGTACCAACACCAACTCCAGTACCAACCCCAACTCCAGTACCAACTCCAACTCCAGTACCAACACCAACTCCAGTACCAACACCAACTCCAGTACCAACACCAACTCCAGTACCAACACCAACTCCAGTACCAACACCAACTCCAGTACCAGCACCAACTCCAGTACCAACTCCAACTCCAGTACCAACACCAACTCCAGTACCAACCCCAACTCCAGTACCAACTCCAACTCCAGTACCAACACCAACTCCAGTACCAGTACCAACTCCAGTACCAACTCCAACTCCAGTACCAACCCCAACTCCAGTACCAGTACCAACTCCAGTACCAACACCAACTCCAGTACCAACACCAACTCCAGTACCAACACCAACTCCAGTACCAACACCAACTCCAGTACCAACTCCAACTCCAGTACCAACACCAACTCCAGTACCAGCACCAACTCCAGTACCAACTCCAACTCCAGTACCAACACCAACTCCAGTACCAACCCCAACTCCAGTACCAACACCAACTCCAGTACCAATACCAACTCCAGTACCAACACCAACTCCAGTACCAACCCCAACTCCAGTACCAACTCCAACTCCAGTACCAACTCCAACTCCAGTACCAACTCCAACTCCAGTACCAACTCCAACTCCAGTACCAACTCCAACTCCAGTACCAACACCAACTCCAGTACCAATACCAACTCCAGTACCAACACCAACTCCAGTACCAACACCAACTCCAGTACCAACACCAACTCCAGTACCAACACCAACTCCAGTACCAACACCAACTCCAGTACCAACTCCAACTCCAGTACCAACACCAACTCCAGTACCAGCACCAACTCCAGTACCAACTCCAACTCCAGTACCAACTCCAACTCCAGTACCAACACCAACTCCAGTACCAACACCAACTCCAGTACCAACCCCAACTCCAGTACCAACTCCAACTCCAGTACCAACTCCAACTCCAGTACCAACACCAACTCCAGTACCAACTCCAACTCCAGTACCAACACCAACTCCAGTACCAGCACCAACTCCAGTACCAACTCCAACTCCAGTACCAACACCAACTCCAGTACCAACTCCAACTCCAGTACCAACACCAACTCCAGTACCAACACCAACTCCAGTACCAACACCAACTCCAGTACCAGCACCAACTCCAGTACCAACTCCAACTCCAGTACCAACTCCAACTCCAGTACCAACACCAACTCCAGTACCAGCACCAACTCCAGTACCAACTCCAACTCCAGTACCAACACCAACTCCAGTACCAACCCCAACTCCAGTACCAACTCCAACTCCAGTACCAACACCAACTCCAGTACCAATACCAACTCCAGTACCAACACCAACTCCAGTACCAACCCCAACTCCAGTACCAACTCCAACTCCAGTACCAACTCCAACTCCAGTACCAACACCAACTCCAGTACCAGCACCAACTCCAGTACCAACTCCAACTCCAGTACCAACACCAACTCCAGTACCAACCCCAACTCCAGTACCAACTCCAACTCCAGTACCAACACCAACTCCAGTACCAACACCAACTCCAGTACCAACACCAACTCCAGTACCAACTCCAACTCCAGTACCAACACCAACTCCAGTACCAACTCCAACTCCAGTACCAACTCCAACTCCAGTACCAACACCAACTCCAGTACCAACACCAACTCCAGTACCAACACCAACTCCAGTACCAACACCAACTCCAGTACCAACACCAACTCCAGTACCAATACCATCTCCAGTATCAATTCCAACTCCAGTACCAACACCAACTCCAGTACCAACTCCAACTCCAGTACCAACACCAACTCCAGTATCAATTCCAACTCCAGTACCAACTCCAACTCAAGTACAAACACCAACTCCAGTACCAACACCAACTCCAGTATCAATTCCAACTCCAGTACCAACTCCAACTCCAGTACCAACTCCAACTCCAGTACCAACTCCAACTCCAGTACAGGCACTAACTCCAGTACCAACACCAACTCCAGTACCAACTCCAACTCCAGTACCAGCACTAACTCCAGTACCAACACCAACTCCAGTACCAACACCAACTCCAGTACCAACACCAACTCCAGTACCAACTCCAACTCCAGTACCAGCACTAACTCCAGTACCAACACCAACTCCAGTACCAACACCAACTCCAGTACCAACACCAACTCCAGTACCAACACCAACAACAGTACCAACACCAACTCCAGTACCAGCACCAACTCCAGTACCAACCCCAACTCCAGTACCAGCACCAACTCCAGTACCAACACCAACTCCAGTATCAATTCCAACTCCAGTACCAACTCCAACTCCAGTACCAACTCCAACTCCAGTATCAATTCCAACTCCAGTACCAACTCCAACTCCAGTACCAACACCAACTCCAGTATCAATTCCAACTCCAGTACCAACTCCAACTCCAGTACCAACTCCAACTCCAGTACCAACTCCAACTCCAGTACCAGCACTAACTCCAGTACCAACACCAACTCCAGTACCAACTCCAACTCCAGTACCAACACCAACTCCAGTACCAACACCAACTCCAGTACCAACTCCAACTCAAGTACAAACACCAACTCCAGTACCAACTCCAACTCAAGTACAAACACCAACTCCAGTACCAACACCAACTCCAGTACTAACTCCAACTCCAGTACCAACTCCAACTCCAGTACCAACTCCAACTCCAGTACCAACACCAACTCCAGTACTAACTCCAACTCCAGTACCAACTCCAACTCCAGTACCAACTCCAACTCAAGTACCAACACCAACTCCAGTACTAACTCCAACTCCAGTACCAACACCAACTCCAGTACCAACACCAACTCCAGTACCAACACCAACTCCAGTACCAACACCAACTCCAGTACCAACTCCAACTCCAGTACCAACTCCAACTCCAGTACCAACTCCAACTCCAGTACTAACTCCAACTCCAGTACCAACTCCAACTCCAGTACCAACACCAACTCCAGTACCAACACCAACTCCAGTACTAACTCCAACTCCAGTACCAACACCAACTCCAGTACCAACACCAACTCCAGTACCAATACCAACTCCAGTACCAACTCCAACTCCAGTACCAACTCCAACTCCAGTACCAACTCCAACTCCAGTACCAACTCCAACTCCAGTACCAGCACTAACTCCAGTACCAACACCAACTCCAGTACCAACTCCAACTCCAGTACCAACACCAACTCCAGTACCAACACCAACTCCAGTACCAACACCAACTCCAGTACCAACACCAACTCCAGTACCAACTCCAACTCCAGTACCAACCCCAACTCCAGTACCAACACCAACTCCAGTACCAACTCCAACTCCAGTACCAACTCCAACTCCAGTACCAACTCCAACTCCAGTACCAACTCCAACTCCAGTACCAACCCCAACTCCAGTACCAACACCAACTCCAGTACCAACTCCAACTCCAGTACCAACACCAACTCCAGTACCAACACCAACTCCAGTACCAACACCAACTCCAGTACCAACACCAACTCCAGTACCAACACCAACTCCAGTACCAACACCAACTCCAGTACCAACTCCAACTCCAGTACCAACTCCAACTCCAGTACCAGCACCAAATCCAGTACCAACACCAACTCCAGTACCAACTCCAACTCCAGTACCAACACCAACTCCAGTACCAACACCAACTCCAGTACCAGCACGAACTCCAGTACCAACACCAACTCCAGTACCAACACCAACTCCAGTACCAACACCAACTCCAGTACCAACACCAACTCCAGTACCAACTCCAACTCCAGTACCAGCACCAAATCCAGTACCAACACCAACTCCAGTACCAACTCCAACTCCAGTACCAACACCAACTCCAGTACCAACACCAACTCCAGTACCAACACCAACTCCAGTACCAACACCAACTCCAGTACCAACACCAACTCCAGTACCAACACCAACTCCAGTACCAACACCAACTCCAGTACCAACACCAACTCCAGTACCAACACCAACTCCAGTACCAACACCAACTCCAGTACCAGCACCAACTCCAGTACCAACTCCAACTCCAGTACCAACACCAACTCCAGTACCAACCCCAACTCCAGTACCAACTCCAACTCCAGTACCAACACCAACTCCAGTACCAACACCAACTCCAGTACCAACACCAACTCCAGTACCAACACCAACTCCAGTACCAACACCAACTCCAGTACCAGCACCAACTCCAGTACCAACTCCAACTCCAGTACCAACACCAACTCCAGTACCAACCCCAACTCCAGTACCAACTCCAACTCCAGTACCAACACCAACTCCAGTACCAGTACCAACTCCAGTACCAACTCCAACTCCAGTACCAACCCCAACTCCAGTACCAGTACCAACTCCAGTACCAACACCAACTCCAGTACCAACACCAACTCCAGTACCAACACCAACTCCAGTACCAACACCAACTCCAGTACCAACTCCAACTCCAGTACCAACACCAACTCCAGTACCAGCACCAACTCCAGTACCAACTCCAACTCCAGTACCAACACCAACTCCAGTACCAACCCCAACTCCAGTACCAACACCAACTCCAGTACCAATACCAACTCCAGTACCAACACCAACTCCAGTACCAACCCCAACTCCAGTACCAACTCCAACTCCAGTACCAACTCCAACTCCAGTACCAACTCCAACTCCAGTACCAACTCCAACTCCAGTACCAACTCCAACTCCAGTACCAACACCAACTCCAGTACCAATACCAACTCCAGTACCAACACCAACTCCAGTACCAACACCAACTCCAGTACCAACACCAACTCCAGTACCAACACCAACTCCAGTACCAACACCAACTCCAGTACCAACTCCAACTCCAGTACCAACACCAACTCCAGTACCAGCACCAACTCCAGTACCAACTCCAACTCCAGTACCAACTCCAACTCCAGTACCAACACCAACTCCAGTACCAACACCAACTCCAGTACCAACCCCAACTCCAGTACCAACTCCAACTCCAGTACCAACTCCAACTCCAGTACCAACACCAACTCCAGTACCAACTCCAACTCCAGTACCAACACCAACTCCAGTACCAGCACCAACTCCAGTACCAACTCCAACTCCAGTACCAACACCAACTCCAGTACCAACTCCAACTCCAGTACCAACACCAACTCCAGTACCAACACCAACTCCAGTACCAACACCAACTCCAGTACCAGCACCAACTCCAGTACCAACTCCAACTCCAGTACCAACTCCAACTCCAGTACCAACACCAACTCCAGTACCAGCACCAACTCCAGTACCAACTCCAACTCCAGTACCAACACCAACTCCAGTACCAACCCCAACTCCAGTACCAACTCCAACTCCAGTACCAACACCAACTCCAGTACCAATACCAACTCCAGTACCAACACCAACTCCAGTACCAACCCCAACTCCAGTACCAACTCCAACTCCAGTACCAACTCCAACTCCAGTACCAACACCAACTCCAGTACCAGCACCAACTCCAGTACCAACTCCAACTCCAGTACCAACACCAACTCCAGTACCAACCCCAACTCCAGTACCAACTCCAACTCCAGTACCAACACCAACTCCAGTACCAACACCAACTCCAGTACCAACACCAACTCCAGTACCAACTCCAACTCCAGTACCAACACCAACTCCAGTACCAACTCCAACTCCAGTACCAACTCCAACTCCAGTACCAACACCAACTCCAGTACCAACACCAACTCCAGTACCAACACCAACTCCAGTACCAACACCAACTCCAGTACCAACACCAACTCCAGTACCAATACCATCTCCAGTATCAATTCCAACTCCAGTACCAACACCAACTCCAGTACCAACTCCAACTCCAGTACCAACACCAACTCCAGTATCAATTCCAACTCCAGTACCAACTCCAACTCAAGTACAAACACCAACTCCAGTACCAACACCAACTCCAGTATCAATTCCAACTCCAGTACCAACTCCAACTCCAGTACCAACTCCAACTCCAGTACCAACTCCAACTCCAGTACAGGCACTAACTCCAGTACCAACACCAACTCCAGTACCAACTCCAACTCCAGTACCAGCACTAACTCCAGTACCAACACCAACTCCAGTACCAACACCAACTCCAGTACCAACACCAACTCCAGTACCAACTCCAACTCCAGTACCAGCACTAACTCCAGTACCAACACCAACTCCAGTACCAACACCAACTCCAGTACCAACACCAACTCCAGTACCAACACCAACAACAGTACCAACACCAACTCCAGTACCAGCACCAACTCCAGTACCAACCCCAACTCCAGTACCAGCACCAACTCCAGTACCAACACCAACTCCAGTATCAATTCCAACTCCAGTACCAACTCCAACTCCAGTACCAACTCCAACTCCAGTATCAATTCCAACTCCAGTACCAACTCCAACTCCAGTACCAACACCAACTCCAGTATCAATTCCAACTCCAGTACCAACTCCAACTCCAGTACCAACTCCAACTCCAGTACCAACTCCAACTCCAGTACCAGCACTAACTCCAGTACCAACACCAACTCCAGTACCAACTCCAACTCCAGTACCAACACCAACTCCAGTACCAACACCAACTCCAGTACCAACTCCAACTCAAGTACAAACACCAACTCCAGTACCAACTCCAACTCAAGTACAAACACCAACTCCAGTACCAACACCAACTCCAGTACTAACTCCAACTCCAGTACCAACTCCAACTCCAGTACCAACTCCAACTCCAGTACCAACACCAACTCCAGTACTAACTCCAACTCCAGTACCAACTCCAACTCCAGTACCAACTCCAACTCAAGTACCAACACCAACTCCAGTACTAACTCCAACTCCAGTACCAACACCAACTCCAGTACCAACACCAACTCCAGTACCAACACCAACTCCAGTACCAACACCAACTCCAGTACCAACTCCAACTCCAGTACCAACTCCAACTCCAGTACCAACTCCAACTCCAGTACTAACTCCAACTCCAGTACCAACTCCAACTCCAGTACCAACACCAACTCCAGTACCAACACCAACTCCAGTACTAACTCCAACTCCAGTACCAACACCAACTCCAGTACCAACACCAACTCCAGTACCAATACCAACTCCAGTACCAACTCCAACTCCAGTACCAACTCCAACTCCAGTACCAACTCCAACTCCAGTACCAACTCCAACTCCAGTACCAGCACTAACTCCAGTACCAACACCAACTCCAGTACCAACTCCAACTCCAGTACCAACACCAACTCCAGTACCAACACCAACTCCAGTACCAACACCAACTCCAGTACCAACACCAACTCCAGTACCAACTCCAACTCCAGTACCAACCCCAACTCCAGTACCAACACCAACTCCAGTACCAACTCCAACTCCAGTACCAACTCCAACTCCAGTACCAACTCCAACTCCAGTACCAACTCCAACTCCAGTACCAACCCCAACTCCAGTACCAACACCAACTCCAGTACCAACTCCAACTCCAGTACCAACACCAACTCCAGTACCAACACCAACTCCAGTACCAACACCAACTCCAGTACCAACACCAACTCCAGTACCAACACCAACTCCAGTACCAACACCAACTCCAGTACCAACTCCAACTCCAGTTTCAACTCCAACTCCAGTACCAGCACCAAATCCAGTACCAACACCAACTCCAGTACCAACTCCAACTCCAGTACCAACACCAACTCCAGTACCAACACCAACTCCAGTACCAGCACGAACTCCAGTACCAACACCAACTCCAGTACCAACACCAACTCCAGTACCAACACCAACTCCAGTACCAACACCAACTCCAGTACCAACTCCAACTCCAGTACCAGCACCAAATCCAGTACCAACACCAACTCCAGTACCAACTCCAACTCCAGTACCAACACCAACTCCAGTACCAACACCAACTCCAGTACCAACACCAACTCCAGTACCAACACCAACTCCAGTACCAACACCAACTCCAGTACCAACACCAACTCCAGTACCAACACCAACTCCAGTACCAACTCCAACTCCAGTACCAACACCAACTCCAGTACCAACTCCAACTCCAGTACCAACACCAACTCCAGTACCAACTCCAACTCCAGTACCAACACCAACTCCAGTACCAACACCAACTCCAGTACCAACACCAACTCCACTACCAGCACGAACTCCAGTACCAACACCAACTCCAGTACCAACCCCAACTCCAGTACCAACACCAACTCCAGTACCAACTCCAACTCCAGTACCAACACCAACTCCAGTACCAACTCCAACTCCAGTACCAACACCAACTCCAGTACCAACTCCAACTCCAGTACCAACACCAACTCCAGTACCAACACCAACTGCAGTACCAACACCAACTCCAGTACCAACACCAACTCCAGTACCAACACCAACTCCAGTACCAATACCAACTCCAGTACCAACTCCAACTCCAGTACCAACCCCAACTCCAGTACCAACCCCAACTCCAGTACCAACACCAACTCCAGTACCAACTCCAACTCCAGTACCAACACCAACTCCAGTACCAATACCAACTCCAGTACCAACTCCAACTCCAGTACCAACCCCAACTCCAGTACCAACCCCAACTCCAGTACCAACACCAACTCCAGTACCAACTCCAACTCCAGTACCAACACCAACTCCAGTACCAATACCAACTCCAGTACCAACTCCAACTCCAGTACCAACCCCAACTCCAGTACCAACTCCAACTCCAGTACCAACACCAACTGCAGTACCAACACCAACTCCAGTACCAACACCAACTGCAGTACCAACACCAACTCCAGTACCAACACCAACTCCAGTACCAACACCAACTCCAGTACCAACACCAACTCCAGTACCAACTCCAACTCCAGTACCAACTCCAACTCCAGTACCAACTCCAACTCCAGTACCAACTCCAACTCCAGTACCAACCCCAACTCCAGTACCAACACCAACTCCAGTACCAACACCAACTCCAGTACCAATACCAACTCCAGTACCAACTCCAACTCCAGTACCAACTCCAACTCCAGTACCAACTCCAACTCCAGTACCAACTCCAACTCCAGTACCAACCCCAACTCCAGTACCAACACCAACTCCAGTACCAACTCCAACTCCAGTACCAACACCAACTCCAGTACCAACACCAACTCCAGTACCAACTCCAACTCCAGTACCAACACCAACTCCAGTACCAACACCAACTCCAGTACCAACTCCAACTCCAGTACCAACTCCAACTCCAGTACCAACACCAACTCCAGTACCAACACCAACTCCAGTACCAACTCCAACTCCGGCACCAACACCAACTCCAGTACCAACACCAACTCCAGTACCAACTCCAACTCCAGTACCAACTCCAACTCCAGTACCAACCCCAACTCCAGTACCAACACCAACTGCAGTACCAACACCAACTCCAGTACCAACACCAACTCCAGTACCAACACCAACTCCAGTACCAATACCAACTCCAGTACCAACTCCAACTCCAGTACCAACCCCAACTCCAGTACCAACCCCAACTCCAGTACCAACACCAACTCCAGTACCAACTCCAACTCCAGTACCAACTCCAACTCCAGTACCAACTCCAACTCCAGTACCAACTCCAACTCCAGTACCAACCCCAACTCCAGTACCAACACCAACTCCAGTACCAACTCCAACTCCAGTACCAACACCAACTCCAGTACCAACTCCAACTCCAGTACCAACCCCAACTCCAGTACCAACACCAACTCCAGTACCAACTCCAACTCCAGTACCAACTCCAACTCCAGTACCAGCACCAAATCCAGTACCAACACCAACTCCAGTACCAACTCCAACTCCAGTACCAACACCAACTCCAGTACCAACACCAACTCCAGTACCAGCACGAACTCCAGTACCAACACCAACTCCAGTACCAACACCAACTCCAGTACCAGCACCAACTCCAGTACCAGCACGAACTCCAGTACCAACACCAACTCCAGTACCAACACCAACTCCAGTACCAACTCCAACTCAAGTACAAACACCAACTCCAGTACCAACACCAACTCCAGTACCAACACCAACTCCAGTACCAACTCCAACTCAAGTACAAACACCAACTCCAGTACCAACACCAACTCCAGTACCAACTCCAACTCCAGTACCAACTCCAACTCCAGTACCAATTCCAACTCCAGTACCAACACCAACTCCAGTACCAACTCCAACTCCAGTACCAGCACCAAATCCAGTACCAACTCCAACTCCAGTACCAACACCAACTCCAGTACCAGCACCAACTCCAGTACCAACTCCAACTCCAGTACCAGCACCAAATCCAGTACCAACACCAACTCCAGTACCAGCACCAACTCCAGTACCAACTCCAACTCCAGTACCAACACCAACTCCAGTACCAACCCCAACTCCAGTACCAACTCCAACTCCAGTACCAACACCAACTCCAGTACCAACACCAACTCCAGTACCAACACCAAATCCAGTACCAACACCAACTCCAGTACCAACACCAACTCCAGTACCAACACCAACTCCAGTATCAATTCCAACTCCAGTACCAACACCAACTCCAGTACCAACTCCAACTCCAGTACCAACTCCAACTCCAGTACCAACACCAACTCCAGTACCAACACCAACTCCAGTACCAACACCAACTCCAGTACCAACACCTCCAACTCCAGTACTACACCAACTCCAGTCCAACTCCAACTACCAACCTCCCAACTCCAGTACCAAATCCAACTCCAGTACCAACACCAACTCCAGTACCAACACCAACTCCAGTACCAACTACCAACTCCAGTACCACACCAACTCATTCCAACTCCAGTACCAACCCCAACTCCAGTACCAACTCCAACTCCAGTACCAACACCAACTCCAGTACCAACACCAACTCCAGTACCAACTCCAACTCCAGTACCAACTCCAACTCCAGTACCAACACCAACTCCAGTACCAACACCAACTCCAGTACCAACACCAACTCCAGTACCAACTCCAACTCCAGTACCAACACCAACTCCAGTACCAACACCAACTCCAGTACCAACACCAACTCCAGTACCAACACCAACTCCAGTACCAACTCCAACTCCAGTACCAACACCAACTCCAGTACCAACTCCAACTCCAGTACCAACACCAACTCCAGTACCAGCACCAACTCCAGTACCAACACCAACTCCAGTACCAACACCAACTCCAGTACCAACACCAACTCCAGTACCAACACCAACTCCAGTACCAACTCCAACTCCAGTACCAACACCAACTCCAGTACCAACTCCAACTCCAGTACCAACACCAACTCCAGTACCAGCACCAACTCCAGTACCAACACCAACTCCAGTACCAACACCAACTCCAGTACCAACTCCAACTCCAGTACCAACTCCAACTCCAGTACCAACACCAACTCCAGTACCAACACCAACTCCAGTACCAACACCAACTCCAGTACCAACTCCAACTCCAGTACCAACACCAACTCCAGTACCAACACCAACTCCAGTACCAACACCAACTCCAGTACCAACTCCAACTCCAGTACCAACACCAACTCCAGTACCAACTCCAACTCCAGTACCAACACCAACTCCAGTACCAGCACCAACTCCAGTACCAACACCAACTCCAGTACCAACACCAACTCCAGTACCAACACCAACTCCAGTACCAACTCCAACTCCAGTACCAACTCCAACTCCAGTACCAACACCAACTCCAGTACCAACACCAACTCCAGTACCAGCACCAACTCCAGTACCAACACCAACTCCAGTACCAACACCAACTCCAGTACCAACACCAACTCCAGTACCAACTCCAACTCCAGTACCAACACCAACTCCAGTACCAACACCAACTCCAGTACCAACACCAACTCCAGTACCAACTCCAACTCCAGTACCAACTCCAACTCCAGTACCAACACCAACTCCAGTACCAACACCAACTCCAGTACCAGCACCAACTCCAGTACCAACACCAACTCCAGTACCAACACCAACTCCAGTACCAACACCAACTCCAGTACCAACTCCAACTCCAGTACCAACACCAACTCCAGTACCAACACCAACTCCAGTACCAACACCAACTCCAGTACCAACTCCAACTCCAGTACCAACTCCAACTCCAGTACCAACACCAACTCCAGTACCAACACCAACTCCAGTACCAGCACCAACTCCAGTACCAACCTTACCATCTCCTCATTACAATCTTCAATCTCTTCAGTTTTCTTCGTTAACGTCGTCATCAATATCATCATCACTTTCTGAGCAAGTTGTTGTTTCACTTGATCCACTGAAATTCACAGACAGACAGACAGACACATTTCTGTTTATTTGCCACGAGGGCACAAAAGAAAGGGACACATACATGGGGAGAGGGAGGTTACATAGAAATCGAGTAAAAATGTAATAACAAATAAAATTATAACAAAAAGGTCCTCAAAAGGGAGGGATCGTTTTGGGGTCACACACACCCCCGAAAAAAAAATGTGCGACCCTTCTCCACGGGAGCACAAAGAGCGGGTGCTCCGTTCTTCCTCCATCCTTTTTCTACCTACAGGCTAAGATAGAGAGAAGGCCCATTCACACAGGCCATTCTCGCAACTTTCACCCACCTTTCATAAAACTGGCTGGGGTGGAGCACCTCTATCTCCATCCTGATCCTTCTTCCGAAATGGTATCGGAAGAAAAGGACCAGTTGTTGGCCGGAAAGAAAGGTGTCCGACCTCAGCCCTTTTAGACGCGTCCACCATACAACCTCTTTTACCATGGCTATTACACAGAGGAAGACCGCTTCTACTTCATTTTTGAAGCGGGGAGGCGGCTTGATCGTTGCAATGGACTCGGTGGTCAACCTAATTGGTCCCACCCGTGACAGCATTTGTTTGACATAGCCCCACAGATCGGCAACGCCGGGGGACTACACCAATGTGCGCGCGACGGTTTCCTCGTCGCGCACGCATCTGGGACAGGTCTTTTTCGAGGGGTCCCTACCCGGTCGCCCGTGTCTGTAGAGCTTATCCTGCCAGGCCAAGGACTTCTGGAAGTTGTTCATAGGTCCCGGGACGAAAGTCCTACCAAATAGACTGGCCAGTTCGTCCTCCTCCATGCCTAGGGGTTCTCCGAGGGCGTCGTCGCACCTGCTAACCACCAGCCCTCTATAGAATAAGGAGGTGGAGTCTCCACCGATAGCCGGGTCCGCCTGCCAGAGAGCCGTGAGCGCCTGGGCACACTCGGTGTGCCAGTCGCCCAGTTTTCTCGGTCTTTGCTTCACCCAGGACTGCAGCTCGGTGAGCGAGACGAGCCTCGGGAAGGCTCGCCTCACAAACGGGGCCCACACCGGTTGACCGGTAAGGAATACCTGGAGGTGCCATAGCCTCAATGCGTGTTTACGCATTTTTAGCCACGGCATCCCCAGCCCTCCTTTCAAAGGGTGTTGACAGCAGATGGATCTCCTCACCAGAGGAGACCTCTTCTTCCAAAGGAAGTGAAAGAGAGCGCGCTCCATTTTGGCGAGGATCTCACCCGGGCAAGGCACGACAGTCAAGCGGTAATAGATGACGGACGCTATGTAAGCGTTCGCCCTCCGCCCGACCTTTCAGGGATAGTTTGCACTCGGCCCACTACTGGGTTAGTGCAAACACCCTATCCGTCACCTCACCCCAGTTTTTCTCCACCTGGAGGTCCGGTCCGAACCAGACCCCAAGCAACTTCACCGGGCCCACCGTCCACCGTCGGAAGACATCGGTTTGCCCCTCCACTCGCCGAGTTGCAAAGCGACTGACTTGTCCCGGTTCTGCTTAGCCCCTGTCAACCTTTCGTACTCCTCCAGTAAGGTGCCGACTGCCCCGATTTCCGCGGTGGTCGACACCATTACTGTTACGTCATCGGCGTAGGCCGACACCGCTTTGCGCAATCCCGGTTCCAAAGGGATGCCCTGCAACAACTCCAACTTCCGCAGTAGTGGCTCGGAAGCCAATACATACAGAAGGGAGGAGAGAGGGCACCCCTGTCGAATGGAGCGGGTGATTTCGAACGTCTCCAAGATGTAGCCGTTGACCTTGACTCTAGAGCAGATGCGGCTGATATGCATGGCAGTGATCGAGCCCCTGAAAACGGGTCCGAAACCAGCCGCCGCTAGCACCGCATCCAGATAACCATGGTCCACCCTATCGAAAGCTTTAGACTGATCTAAATTTATCAGGGCCCCACCAAAGCCGGGTTCGTTCCCAACCCTCTCTATGATGTATCGCATGAGGTGGAGGTTGTCGTGGATGGACCTGGACGGGATAGCGCATGTCTGCGCATCTCCCACCAGGCTACCCACGACAAGCGCCAACCTCTTCGCTAATACCTTGGCCAAAATCTTTAACTCTGCATTTAGCAGAGTTATGGGCCTAAAATTACTAATGTCATCCTCCTTGTTCTCGTCCTTCCTCACTAGCGAGACTACGCCCTTGGTCACAGAACAGGGAATTCTCCCGTTCTGTTGCCAGTCGCAGTAGACCGCCTCGAGGAGATCGGGGAACAAGTCCGGCATATTAATATATAGTTCGTAGGGCAGACCATCGAGGCCTGGAGATTTGCGTTTGCCGCATAGGCTTAGCACGTCCCCTATTTCAGCAGCTGAGATCGGCCCGTCGCAGGACTTCGCCTCCTCGTCCGAAAGACGCGGCAGGCCGTCGAGGTATGGACCGAAATCCCCATCCCCAACCGGCCCCCCGCCCCTCCCGAACAATCGGGAAAAGTGCCTTTGAAAGGCCTCGCACATTTGCTTAAGTTCAAGGATCACCCGTCCATCCTGGTGTCGCAAGACCGGATAGTGGATCTAATCCCACTTTTGGCTTCTGTCACGCGGGCTCAGCTAACAGCTTTGGTCCCCTCGTTTCCCAGAGCACGTATTTTGCTTCGGACAACGCAGCCTTCGTGTTTCGCGTCGAAGAACTGGTTCAAGGCCGTTCTCGACGCTTGCACTCTGGCCACGTTGCCGCTTCTCATTGCCTCTTCAACATTAACTACCAACTCCTTTTCCTTCCTATTTCTATCTGAGGCTAACTCCTTACTAACTCCTATTGAAAATATTCTAATCTCTCTTTTCAGAGAGCCCTACCACCTGCTGTTGACGATGGCGCCCGTCAACCGCTCCTTAACTAAGGTTCTAATCCGGTCCCTGTAAGCTCTACTTGCCGGTAAGGACAAGTTGAGCTTCCAGTAACCTGGTCCCTGCCTATGCGTTCTATCAAGGTGGACTATGCAGGTCACTAACTTGTGGTCTGAATAGCCCACCATGAGCATTTCGGGACAACTTAAAAAGTACCTCTGCTTAATTCTAACTAAGAACCTATCTAGGTACGATCTAGATTGACCGCTGAGGTTTGTCCAAGTCCAGGTTAGCACAGTCGGAAAATCTAGTCGATATCTATCGGCCAGGTCAAATGGGCCGATTAACCCCTTGAGGTTGTTACACCCCCCTCTATCGGGACATGCCCCTACATAGTCCCAACGTGCATCTAGGATACCATTCCAGTCCCCCACTAAAAGCAAGGAGCGGGACGTCCCTAGAAAAGTCTCCAGACGATGGAAGAAGTCCGACCGTATTGCCCCAAAAGGGGCGTAAACGGCGACAAGCCTAAAAGCTTCGCCTTCACCACTGCCAAGGTCCAGAACCACCAGTCGACCCCTCGGGTCCAAGTGTACCGTCTGTGTAGCGAGACCCAGATGTTTTTGCAGCAGAACGACAACCCCCATCTCCGGGATGACAGAGAGATGCGTACATCTCAAAGTCATCAAAGGTGGGGGCTAGTTGTCGCACGCTGCTGATCCGGGCCTCGCAAATAACCATCACATTTATACATCGTGACCTGAGGTTCTTTAGAAGTTTAGCTTGCTTCCAAAGTGAGCCCAGGCCACGCGAATTTAGACAACCTACTCTTAACACAGCCATGTTGGTGGTAAAGAAAGAGGCACTTACCTCTCTGCGTCCCGGGGTCCGGGCTGTTCAGTTTCCATGGGGGTGTTGGAGGGGTTGTTCGGTAGGGTGGTGGTTTGTGGTGGTGTGGGGGTATTAGTGTGTGGAGGGGTTGGGGTGTTTGGAATTGTGTGGGTGTTTGAGGAGGGGAGGAGAAAACCTTTCAGGAGGACGCGGTTGAGTGGCCTGGTGCAGGGTGGCCCCACGTCCTCAGGGTAAATGTTTTTCAATGTTTTAAAAATGTCAAGTGGGACCTTCACCATTTTCAGGTTAGGGAGTCCCGTTGCCATTGTAAAATTCGGCCCTTCGGTTATTGTTTATTTTGTCTATTAAGTTTTTATTGTTTTTGTTTATGTATGTGTAGAGTTTTTGTGTTGTGTTTGTTTTTGTTTGTTGTTCTTGAGTGTGCTTGCGTTTTGTTGTATGTGTTGTGTTGACAGGTGGGGTTATTTTTGTTTGTGTGGTGTGTGTATGTTTTTTTCTTTTGACTTTTTGGAAGGGAGCTCCCACGTCTTCCGAGGATATGAGCTCCTCTTCCGTATTGGAGAGGAGGGGTATATTACCAGGTTGTGTTTGCACTGCGTGTGTTTTTGTATTTGTGTTCTGTGGGGAGGGGATGGGTGGGACCGTGTTTTGGGTTGTTTTCTTGAGCTGTTGTTGTTGATGTTGTTGTTGTGGTGGTTGTGGTGGTGTTGTTATTGTTTGTGGTGTTTGTAATAATGGTTTCTTTTTTATCAGTTGAGGGCATGCCCTCTGCTTACGCAGTGGTAACACGCGGATCGCCTACCCTCAACTGAAATATTTATGTAGATCTCTCTATCTAAATGAATTCTCTGTGGGATCTTCACTATCCTTTCTGAGCTCATCTGCACCAGAAGTTCTACGCTGGTCCCACTAAAGACCTCTCTGGGGGACTTTCCAACCGAGATTACAATGTCTTGGTCAAGGTCTAAAACGCCACAAAGTAGCCACCAAGTGTCTACTTTGGGTCTTATGCAGTGGAATTTTATTTTTTGAGACCTTCTTCCCATGTAAGACGGGAAAAAGGTGAAGTGGGTGGATACAATGGGCGCAATAGAATGTTTTTGCGCCGTTTCTTGGTCATTCATAAGCACCGAGATGCTACCGAAGAGTTTTCCTTTTTGAATGAACAAAATGCTTTCCATTTGGTTCCTTAAAACCAGCTCTATCTCACTCTGAGACGGTTGTACTGGGGTTTTTGTAGCATTCGAGATTGTCCTGAACACCACCGTGCTCGTGGCAATTTCTCTTTTTATTTCTTCTGGGGAATTAATGCTGAATGAACAATCGGGTTCGAAAATCACATACCTTTTTGCTTCTTCTAACTTTTGCTTTGCGTTGGTTAAATCCAAAGGTAGGAACACTTGTGTTTCTTTTACAGTTTCCGCAAAGGAAATTTTGTTGTCGTTGTCTTTCTTGTTATTGTTGTTGTTGTCGCTGTTCACTTTGGTGTTCGTATTGGTATCGATAATTTTTCCGTTGCTGGTATTATTTCCAATTTTTGTCTTTTCGGTTGTTGTCTGTTGTTCCTTATTAACGTTTTTCGTTAAAGGAAGGGGGGGGGGGGTGCTGGGGACTTTGTGCTTTCATTTTTCCTCGAAGATTTTTTACTCTTTGGGGAGCGTGGCACTATGACTTGTATTAATGCCGTCCATTACTACAAGCTGAGTTCACAAAATTGTAAGAAGAAAACTTTCACCCCGAAAAGGGGCGAAAATAATAATAACCCCAACGTCTGCAGGCCCAAACGAGGGGTTAAAGTATAACACAATAGAAAAATAAATCCCAAAACTCACTCTTTACAAGGCAAAACCAATGTAAAACACAGAGCTCGTTAATACACGTCTACCTCTGTCGACAGACACACAGACATACAGACTGACAGACTGACAGACAGACAGACACACACAGAGACAGACACACACACACACACAGAGGCACACAGACAGACACACACACACATATATATATAAAACATCTCCAACTCCAATTTCTCTGCCTCCATATAATCTGGTCTCCACCAATCTAATCTCTTCTGACTTTACCTACTCGTTCAATAATGTTGTTTTATTTATTGAAATATTGATTTATTTACTATTCACTGATCCATTCATTCATTTATTTATTTATTTATCTATCTATCTATATCTACAGGCACGGACGCCCTGGCAGAGATCCTGCCATAAGGACCTGTCCAAGATGCGAGCAGGACATCGAAACCGTTCTGCACGCAATTGTTCAGTGCTCAGGGGTGACCGACACGTGGAATTATGTCGAACAGCTGCTGTCACGTGTGGGACGCATCCAGTTGTCAGCCGAGTTCATCGTGAGGATCACCCCGCCGCCTTCATTTAAGAACGAAGAAGAGGCGGTTTTCCTCTGTCTGGTGGCTATGGCCAAAAAGGTAATATGGTGGACGAGGTTAAAAGGACTGAGGGCAAACACCTTTCTCTCCGGACAACAACTTATCCCCTTCTTTAAGTATCACTTCAGAAGGAAGGTGAGAGTGGGGAGAGAGAGAGAGGTGCTACACCCCAGTAAATTCGCCGAAAGGTGGGTGAATGTGGCAAAAATGTCCCGAGTGAATGGGCCTTCTCTGTATATAAACCTGTAGGTTGAGGAAGATAAACAGAGGGAAGACAGGAGCACCTACAAAACGTGTTCCTGGTTGTTCTATCCACGGGGTGTAAAACAACCCTGCAGTAACGTTCCCCACCCCCCCTATTGGGGATTTCAATTGTTATTTTATTATATATAGTTTATTGTTATTTATTAATGTTAAAGTTATTTTTATGTAAAACTACTGCCGTCTTGTAATGTCCCATGTTTGTGCGCCCCTGTGGCAAATAAAGAAAGATATCTCTCTCTCTCTCTATCTCTCTCTCTCCCCTCTCTCTCTCTCTCTATATATATATATATATATAGAGAGAGAGAGTATATATATATATATACTCATCTCTTTCCTGTTTGATGTAGGACTTACATAATGTTTTTTTTTTCTGCGAGACTGAATTGGATTTAATAATATAAAAAGAACTGTAACATTTTCTGATGCAGGAGAGAGAGAGAGAAGAGAGAGAGAGAGAGAGAGAGAGAGAGAGAGAGAGAGAGAGAGAGAGAGAGAGAGTAAGCTTGAGAAAGAAAGAATGAGTGGGAGAGTGTAAGAGATAATAAGGAGTGAAAAAAAAACGGGGATTAAGAGAGAAAGAGAGAGATAATAAAGGAGAGAGTCATTGGGAGAGACAGAGATTAAGTGAGAGAGAGACAGAGAGATTAAGAAAGAGAGAGAGAGAGAAGTAGAGTGAGGGAGAAAGAGAAAGAATGAGAGTGAGATAGAATACCATAAAGAGAATATATATATATATATATATATATATATATATATATATATATATGCAGAGATTATATTTAATTTGTTGGGATTCAACAAGCTTAAACATTTTTATATCTGATACAAAGCACTCAACAAGTTAGTGGAGTAAATACACAATATATTAATAAATGGAAACTATATTTATAAAACCATATTTATTTCATTATACATATTTCAAGGGCAACCAAGGCAAATTATGGTGCGCTTTCATCAGATAAAATTCAGATTTGTTTTATAAATAAATATTGACATACCCGGAAAAAAGACAACCTTAACTGTTGGAGCTTCCTGGATATATATATATGTATATATATATAGAATATATATGTATAGAATATATATGTATAGTGATTACATATATAGAGAGAATATACATATATAGAGAATATATATATATATAAACAAATTAACTTGAAAATAAAGTTTTGAGACGCGACTGTATAGGATTCTCAGGAAATGGGAAAACTCGGTGTATGGAAGCTGTTAAAATAGCAAAATACTGTGGAAGTGGCGTTGGGTAAACTATTACCTGGAAGGAAGGAAGAGGTAAAATATTACCTGGAAGGACAGAGATCAGGGGCTAGATGTGAGTTGACTGGAAGGAAGGAAGAGGTGAAATATTACCTGGAAGGACAGAGATCAGGGGCTAGATGTGAGTTGACTGGAAAGAAGGAAGAGGTGAAATATTACCTGGAAGGACAGAGATCAGGGGCTGGATGTGAGTTGACTGGAAGGAAGGAAGAGGTAAAATATTACCTGGAAGGACAGAGATCAGGGTCTTGATGTGAGTTGACTGGAAGGAAGAGGTAAAATATAACCTGGAAGGACAGAGATCAGGGGCTTGATGTGAGTTGACTGGAAGGAAGGAAGAGGTAAAATATTACCTCGAAGGACAGAGATCAGGGGCTAGGTGTGAGTTGACTGGAAGGAAGGAAGAGGTAAAATATTACCTGGAAGGACAGAGATCAGGGGCTAGGTGTGAGTTGACTGGAAAGAAGGAAGAGGTAAAATATTACCTGGAAGGACAGAGATCAGGAGCTAGGTGTGAGTTGACTGAAAGGAAGGAAGAGGTAAAATATTACCTGGAAGGACAGAGATCAGGGGCTAGATGTGAGTTGACTGGAAGGAAGGAAGAGGTAAAATATTACCTGGAAGGACAGAGATCAGGGGCTAGGTGTGAGTTGACTGGAAGGAAGGAAGAAGTAAAATATTACCTGGAAGGACAGAGATCAGGGGCTAGGTGTGAGTTGACTGGAAGGAAGGAAGAGGTAAAATATTACCTGGAAGGACAGAGATCAGGGGCTTGGTGTGAGTTGACTGGAAGGAAGGAAGAGGTAAAATATTACCTGGAAGGACAGAGATCAGGGGCTAGAAGTGAGTTGACTGGAAGGAAGGAAGAGGTAAAATATTACCTGGAAGGACAGAGATCAGGGGCTAGGTGTGAGTTGACTGGAAGGAAGGAAGAGGTAAAATATTACCTGGAAGGACAGAGATCAGCGGCTGCATGTGAGTTGACTGGAAGGAAGGAAGAGGTAAAATGTTACCTGGAAGGACAGAGATCAGGGGCTAGAAGTGAGTTGACTGGAAGGAAGGAAGAGGTAAAATATTACCTGGAAGGACAGAGATCAGGGGCTAGGTGTGAGTTGACTGGAAGGAAGGAAGAGGTAAAATATTACCTGGAAGGACAGAGATCAGCGGCTGGATGTGAGTTGACTGGAAGGAAGGAAGAGGTAAATTATTACCTGGACGGACAGAGATCAGGGGCTAGAAGTGAGTTGACTGGAAGGAAGGAAGTGGTAAAATATTACCTGGAAGGACAGAGATCAGGGGCTTGATGTGAGTTGACTGGAAGGAAGGAAGAGGTAAAATATTACCTGGAAGGACAGAGATCAGCGGCTGGATGTGAGTTGACTGGAAGGAAGGAAGAGGTAAATTATTACCTGGAAGGACAGAGATCAGGGGCTTGATGTGAGTTGACTGGAAGGAAGGAAGAGGTAAAATATTACCTGGAAGGACAGAGATCAGGGGCTTGATGTGAGTTGACTGGAAGGAAGGAAGAGGTAAAATATTACCTGGAAGGACAGAGATCAGCGGCTGGATGTGAGTTGACTGGAAGGAAGGAAGAGGTAAATTATTACCTGGAAGGACAGAGATCAGGGGCTTGATGTGAGTTGACTGGAAGGAAGGAAGAGGTAAAATATTACCTGGAAGGACAGAGATCAGGGGCTTGATGTGAGTTGACTGGAAGGAAGGAAGAGGTAAAATATTACCTGGAAGGACAGAGATCAGCGGCTGGATGTGAGTTGACTGGAAGGAAGGAAGAGGTAAATTATTACCTGGACGGACAGAGATCAGGGGCTAGAAGTGAGTTGACTGGAAGGAAGGAAGTGGTAAAATATTACCTGGAAGGACAGAGATCAGGGGCTAGGTGTGAGTTGACTGGAAGGAAGGAAGAGGTAAAATATTACCTGGAAGGACAGAGATCAGCGGCTGGATGTGAGTTGACTGGAAGGAAGGAAGAGGTAAATTATTACCTGGACGGACAGAGATCAGGGGCTAGAAGTGAGTTGACTGGAAGGAAGGAAGTGGTAAAATATTACCTGGAAGGACAGAGATCAGGGGCTAGATGTGAGTTGACTGGAAGGAAGGAAGAGGTAAAATATTACCTGGAAGGACAGAGATCAGGGGCTAGATGTGAGTTGACTGGAAGGAAGGAAGAGGTAAAATGTTACCTGGAAGGACAGAGATCAGGGGCTAGATGTGAGTTGACTGGAAGGAAGGAAGAGGTAAAATGTTACCTGGAAGGACAGAGATCAGGGGCTAGATGTGAGTTGACTGGAAGGAAGGAAGAGGTAAAATGTTACCTGGAAGGACAGAGATCAGGGGCTAGGTGTGAGTTGACTGGAAGGAAGGAAGTGGTAAAATATTACCTGGAAGGACAGAGATCAGGGGCTTGATGTGAGTTGACTGGAAGGAAGGAAGAGGTAAAATATTACCTGGAAGGACAGAGATCAGGGGCTTGATGTGAGTTGACTGGAAGGAAGGAAGAGGTAAAATATTACCTGGAAGGACAGAGATCAGGGGCTAGATGTGAGTTGACTGGAAGGAAGGAAGAGGTAAAATATTACCTGGAAGGACAGAGATCAGGGGCTAGATGTGAGTTGACTGGAAGGAAGGAAGAGGTAAAATGTTACCTGGAAGGACAGAGATCAGGGGCTAGATGTGAGTTGACTGGAAGGAAGGAAGAGGTAAAATGTTACCTGGAAGGACAGAGATCAGGGGCTAGATGTGAGTTGACTGGAAGGAAGGAAGAGGTAAAATGTTACCTGGAAGGACAGAGATCAGGGGCTAGGTGTGAGTTGACTGGAAGGAAGGAAGTGGTAAAATATTACCTGGAAGGACAGAGATCAGGGGCTTGATGTGAGTTGACTGGAAGGAAGGAAGAGGTAAAATATTACCTGGAAGGACAGAGATCAGGGGCTAGATGTGAGTTGACTGGAAGGAAGGGAGAGGTAAATTATTACCTGGAAGGACAGAGATCAGGGGCTTGGTGTGAGTTTACTGGAAGGAAGAGGTAAAATATTACCTGGAAGGACAGAGATCAGGGGCTTGATGTGAGTTGACTGGAAGGAAGAGGTAAAATATTACCTGGAAGGACAGAGATCAGAGGCTTGATGTGAGTTGACTGGAAGGAAGGAAGAGGTAAATTATTACCTGGAAGGACAGAGATCAGGGGCTAGATGTGAGTTGACTGGAAGGAAGGAAGAGGTAAAATATTACCTGGAAGGACAGAGATCAGGGGCTTGATGTGAGTTGACTGGAAGGAAGGAAGTGGTAAAATATTACCTGGAAGGACAGAGATCAGGGGCTTGGTGTGAGTTTACTGGAAGGAAGAGGTAAAATATTACCTGGAAGGACAGAGATCAGGGGCTAGGTGTGAGTTGACTGGAAGGAAGAGGTAAAATATTACCTGGAAGGACAGAGATCAGGGGCTTGATGTGAGTTGACTGGAAGGAAGAGGTAAAATATTACCTGGAAGGACAGAGATCAGGGGCTTGGTGTGAGTTGACTGGAAGGAAGGAAGAGGTAAATTATTACCTGGAAGGACAGAGATCAGGGGCTAGATGTGAGTTGACTGGAAGGAAGGAAGAGGTAAAATATTACCTGGAAGGACAGAGATCAGGGGCTGGATGTGAGATGACTGGAAGGAAGGAAGAGGTAAAATATTACCTGGAAGGACAGAGATCAGGGGCTTGATGTGAGTTGACTGGAAGGAAGGAAGAGGTAAAATATTACCTGGAAGGACAGAGATCAGGCGCTTGATGTGAGTTGACTGGAAGGAAGGAAGAGGTAAAATATTACCTGGAAGGACAGAGATCAGGGGCTAGATGTGAGTTGACTGGAAGGAAGGAAGAGGTAAAATATTACCTGGAAGGACAGAGATCAGGGGCTAGATGTGAGTTGACTGGAAGGAAGGAAGAGGTAAATTATTACCTGGAAGGACAGAGATCAGGGGCTAGATGTGAGTTGACTGGAAGGAAGGAAGAGGTAAAATATTACCTGGAAGGACAGAGATCAGGGGTTAGATGTGAGTTGACTGGAAGGAAGGAAGAGGTAAAATATTACCTGGAAGGACAGAGATCAGGGGCTGGATGTGAGTTGACTGGAAGGAAGGAAGAGGTAAAATATTACCTGGAAGGACAGAGATCAGGGGCTAGATGTGAGTTGACTGGAAGGAAGGAAGAGGTAAAATGTTACCTGGAAGGACAGAGATCAGGGGCTAGATGTGAGTTGACTGGAAGGAAGGAAGAGGTAAATTATTACCTGGAAGGACAGAGATCAGGGGCTAGATGTGAGTTGACTGGAAGGAAGAGGTAAAATATTACCTGGAAGGACAGAGATCAGGGGCTTGATGTGAGTTGACTGGAAGGAAGAGGTAAAATATTACCTGGAAGGACAGAGATCAGGGGCTTGATGTGAGTTGATTGGAAGGAAGGAAGGGGTAAAATATTACCTGGAAGGACAGAGATCAGCAGCTAGATGGGAGTTGATTGGAAGGAAGGAAGAGGTAAAATATTACCTGGAAGGACAGAGATCAGGGGCTTGATGTGAGTTGACTGGAAGGAAGAGGTAAAATATTACCTGGAAGGACAGAGATCAGGGGCTTGATGTGAGTTGACTGGAAGGAAGAGGTAAAATATTACCTGGAAGGACAGAGATCAGCAGCTAGATGGGAGTTGATTGGAAGGAAGGAAGAGGTAAAATATTACCTGGAAGGACAGAGATCAGGGGCTTGATGTGAGTTGACTGGAAGGAAGAGGTAAAATATTACCTGGAAGGACAGAGATCAGGGGCTTGATGTGAGTTGACTGGAAGGAAGTGGTAAAATATTACCTGGAAGGACAGAAATCAGGGGCTTGATGTGAGTTGACTGGAAGGAAGAGGTAAAATATTACCTGGAAGGACAGAGATCAGGGGCTAGATGTGAGTTGACTGGAAGGAAGGAAGAGGTAAAATATTACCTGGAAGGACAGAGATCAGGGGCTGGATGTGAGTTGACTGGAAGGAAGGAAGAGGTAAAATATTACCTGGAAGGACAGAGATCAGGCGCTTGATGTGAGTTGACTGGAAGGAAGGAAGAGGTAAAATATTACCTGGAAGGACAGAGATCAGGGGCTAGATGTGAGTTGACTGGAAGGAAGGAAGAGGTAAAATATTACCTGGAAGGACAGAGATCAGGGGCTAGATGTGAGTTGACTGGAATGAAGGAAGAGGTAAATTATTACCTGGAAGGACAGAGATCAGGGGCTAGATGTGAGTTGACTGGAAGGAAGGAAGAGGTAAAATATTACCTGGAAGGACAGAGATCAGGGGTTAGATGTGAGTTGACTGGAAGGAAGGAAGAGGTAAAATATTACCTGGAAGGACAGAGATCAGGGGCTGGATGTGAGTTGACTGGAAGGAAGGAAGAGGTAAAATATTACCTGGAAGGACAGAGATCAGGGGCTAGATGTGAGTTGACTGGAAGGAAGGAAGAGGTAAAATGTTACCTGGAAGGACAGAGATCAGGGGCTAGATGTGAGTTGACTGGAAGGAAGGAAGAGGTAAATTATTACCTGGAAGGACAGAGATCAGGGGCTAGATGTGAGTTGACTGGAAGGAAGGAAGAGGTAAAATATTACCTGGAAGGACAGAGATCAGGGGCTGGATGTGAGTTGACTGGAAGGAAGGAAGAGGTAAAATATTACCTGGAAGGACAGAGATCAGGGGCTTGATGTGAGTTGACTGGAAGGAAGGAAGAGGTAAAATATTACCTGGAAGGACAGAGATCAGGCGCTTGATGTTAGTTGACTGGAAGGAAGGAAGAGGTAAAATATTACCTGGAAGGACAGAGATCAGGGGCTAGATGTGAGTTGACTGGAAGGAAGGAAGAGGTAAAATATTACAGGGGCTAGATGTGAGTTGACTGGAAGGAAGGAAGAGGTAAATTATTACCTGGAAGGACAGAGATCAGGGGCTAGATGTGAGTTGACTGGAAGGAAGGAAGAGGTAAAATATTACCTGGAAGGACAGAGATCAGGGGTTAGATGTGAGTTGACTGGAAGGAAGGAAGAGGTAAAATATTACCTGGAAGGACAGAGATCAGGGGCTGGATGTGAGTTGACTGGAAGGAAGGAAGAGGTAAAATATTACCTGGAAGGACAGAGATCAGGGGCTAGATGTGAGTTGACTGGAAGGAAGGAAGAGGTAAAATGTTACCTGGAAGGACAGAGATCAGGGGCTAGATGTGAGTTGACTGGAAGGAAGGAAGAGGTAAATTATTACCTGGAAGGACAGAGATCAGGGGCTAGATGTGAGTTGACTGGAAGGAAGAGGTAAAATATTACCTGGAAGGACAGAGATCAGGGCCTTGATGTGAGTTGACTGGAAGGAAGAGGTAAAATATTACCTGGAAGGACAGAGATCAGGGGCTTGATGTGAGTTGACTGGAAGGAAGAGGTAAAATATTACCTGGAAGGACAGAGATCAGGGGCTTGATGTGAGTTGACTGGAAGGAAGAGGTAAAATATTACCTGGAAGGACAGAGATCAGCAGCTAGATGGGAGTTGATTGGAAGGAAGGAAGAGGTAAAATATTACCTGGAAGGACAGAGATCAGGGGCTTGATGTGAGTTGACTGGAAGGAAGAGGTAAAATATTACCTGGAAGGACAGAGATCAGGGGCTTGATGTGAGTTGACTGGAAGGAAGAGGTAAAATATTACCTGGAAGGACAGAGATCAGGGGCTTGATGTGAGTTGACTGGAAGGAAGAGGTAAAATATTACCTGGAAGGACAGAGATCAGCAGCTAGATGGGAGTTGATTGGAAGGAAGGAAGAGGTAAAATATTACCTGGAAGGACAGAGATCAGGGGCTTGATGTAAGTTGACTGGAAGGAAGAGGTAAAATATTACCTGGAAGGACAGAGATCAGGGGCTTGATGTGAGTTGACTGGAAGGAAGAGGTAAAATATTACCTGGAAGGACAGAGATCAGGGGCTTGATGTGAGTTGATTGGAAGGAAGGAAGAAGTAAAATATTACCTGGAAGGACAGAGATCAGGGGCTTGGTGTGAGTTGACTGGAAGGAAGGAAGAGGTAAAATATTACCTGGAAGGACAGAGATCAGGGGTTTGATGTGAGTTGACTGGAAGGAAGAGGTAAAATATTACCTGGAAAGACAGAGATCAGGGGCTTGATGTGAGTTGACTGGAAGGAAGAGGTAAAATATTACCTGGAAGGAGAGAGATCAGGGGCTTGGTGTGAGTTGACTGGAAGGAAGAGGTAAAATATTACCTGGAAGGACAGAGATCAGGGGCTTGGTGTGAGTTGACTGGAAGGAAGAGGTAAAATATTACCTGGAAGGACAGAGATCAGGGGCTTGATGTGAGTTGACTGGAAGGAAGAGGTAAAATTTTACCTGGAAGGACAGAGATCAGGGGCTTGGTGTGAGTTGACTGGAAGGAAGAGGTAAAATATTACCTGGAAGGACAGAGATCAGGGGCTTGATGTGAGTTGACTGGAAGGAAGAGGTAAAATATTACCTGGAAGGACAGAGATCAGGGGCTTGGTGTGAGTTGACTGGAAGGAAGAGGTAAAATATTACCTGGAAGGACAGAGATCAGGGGCTTGATGTGAGTTGACTGGAAGGAAGGAAGAGGTAAAATATTACCTGGAAGGACAGAGATCAGGGGCTTGGTGTGACTTGATTGGAAGGAAGGAAGAGGTAAAATATTACCTGGAAGGACAGAGATCAGGGGCTAGATGTGAGTTGACTGGAAGGAAGAGGTAAAATATTACCTGGAAGGACAGAGATCAGGGGCTAGGTGTGAGTTGACTGGAAGGAAGGAAGAGGTAAAATATTACCTGGAAGGACAGAGATCAGGGGCTTGGTGTGAGTTGACTGGAAGGAAGGAAGAGGTAAAATATTACCTGGAAGGACAGAGATCAGGGGCTAGAAGTGAGTTGATTGGAAGGAAGGAAGAGGTAAAATATTACCTTTAAGGACAGAGATCTGGGGCTTGATGTGAGTTGACTGGAAGGAAGAGGTAAAATATTACCTGGAAGGACAGAGATCAGGGGCTTGATGTGAGTTGACTGGAAGGAAGGAAGAGGTAAAATATTACCTGGAAGGACAGAGATCAGGGGCTTGATGTGAGTTGACTGGAAGGAAGGAAGAGGTAAAATATTACCTGGAAGGACAGAGAGCAGGGGCTAGGTGTGAGTTGACTGGAAGGAAGAGGTAAAATATTACCTGGAAGGACAGAGATCAGGGGCTAGGTGTGAGTTGACTGGAAGGAAGAGGTAAAATATTACCTGGAAGGACAGAGATCAGGGGCTAGATGTGAGTTGACTGGAAGGAAGAGGTAAAATATTACCTGGAAGGACAGAGATCAGGGGCTTGATGTGAGTTGACTGGAAGGAAGAGGTAAATTATTACCTGGAAGGACAGAGATCAGGGGCTGGATGTGAGTTGACTGGAAGGAAGGAAGTGGTAAAATATTACCTGGAAGGACAGAGATCAGGGGCTAGGTGTGAGTTTACTGGAAGGAAGGAAGAGGTAAAATATTACCTGGAAGGACAGAGATCAGGGGCTAGATGTGAGTTGACTGGAAGGAAGAGGTAAAATATTACCTGGAAGGACAGAGATCAGGGGCTTGATGTGAGTTGACTGGAAGGAAGGAAGAGGTAAAATATTACCTGGAAGGACAGAGATCAGGGGCTAGGTGTGAGTTGACTGGAAGGAAGAGGTAAAATATTACCTGGAAGGACAGAGATCAGGGGCTAGGTGTGAGTTGACTGGAAGGAAGAGGTAAAATATTACCTGGAAGGACAGAGATCAGGGGCTTGATGTGAGTTGACTGGAAGGAAGGAAGAGGTAAAATATTACCTGGAAGGACAGAGATCAGGGGCTGGATGTGAGTTGACTGGAAGGAAGGAAGAGGTAAAATATTACCTGGAAGGACAGAGGTCAGGGGCTGGATGTGAGTTGACTGGAAGGAAGGAAGAGGTAAAATATTACCTGGAAGGACAGAGATCAGGGGCTTGATGTGAGTTGACTGGAAGGAAGAGGTAAAATATTACCTGGAAGGACAGAGATCAGGGGCTAGGTGTGAGTTGACTGGAAGGAAGAGGTAAAATATTACCTGGAAGGACAGAGATCAGGGGCTAGGTGTGAGTTGACTGGAAGGAAGAGGTAAAATATTACCTGGAAGGACAGAGATCAGGGGCTAGGTGTGAGTTGACTGGAAGGAAGAGGTAAAATATTACCTGGAAGGACAGAGATCAGGGGCTGGATGTGAGTTGACTGGAAGGAAGAGGTAAAATATTACCTGGAAGGACAGAGATCAGGGGCTTGATGTGAGTTGACTGGAAGGAAGAGGTAAAATATTACCTGGAAGGAGAGAGATCAGGGGCTTGGTGTGAGTTGACTGGAAGGAAGAGGTAAAATATTACCTGGAAGGACAGAGATCAGGGGCTTGGTGTGAGTTGACTGGAAGGAAGAGGTAAAATATTACCTGGAAGGACAGAGATCAGGGGCTTGATGTGAGTTGACTGGAAGGAAGAGGTAAAATTTTACCTGGAAGGACAGAGATCAGGGGCTTGGTGTGAGTTGACTGGAAGGAAGAGGTAAAATATTACCTGGAAGGACAGAGATCAGGGGCTTGATGTGAGTTGACTGGAAGGAAGAGGTAAAATATTACCTGGAAGGACAGAGATCAGGGGCTTGGTGTGAGTTGACTGGAAGGAAGAGGTAAAATATTACCTGGAAGGACAGAGATCAGGGGCTTGATGTGAGTTGACTGGAAGGAAGGAAGAGGTAAAATATTACCTGGAAGGACAGAGATCAGGGGCTTGGTGTGAGTTGACTGGAAGGAAGGAAGAGGTAAAATATTACCTGGAAGGACAGAGATCAGGGGCTAGAAGTGAGTTGATTGGAAGGAAGGAAGAGGTAAAATATTACCTAGAAGGACAGAGATCAGGGGCTTGGTGTGAGTTGACTGGAAGGAAGGAAGAGGTAAAATATTACCTGGAAGGACAGAGATCAGGGGCTAGAAGTGAGTTGATTGGAAGGAAGGAAGAGGTAAAATATTACCTTTAAGGACAGAGATCTGGGGCTTGATGTGAGTTGACTGGAAGGAAGAGGTAAAATATTACCTGGAAGGACAGAGATCAGGGGCTTGATGTGAGTTGACTGGAAGGAAGGAAGAGGTAAAATATTACCTGGAAGGACAGAGATCAGGGGCTTGATGTGAGTTGACTGGAAGGAAGGAAGAGGTAAAATATTACCTGGAAGGACAGAGAGCAGGGGCTAGGTGTGAGTTGACTGGAAGGAAGAGGTAAAATATTACCTGGAAGGACAGAGATCAGGGGCTAGGTGTGAGTTGACTGGAAGGAAGAGGTAAAATATTACCTGGAAGGACAGAGATCAGGGGCTAGATGTGAGTTGACTGGAAGGAAGAGGTAAAATATTACCTGGAAGGACAGAGATCAGGGGCTTGATGTGAGTTGACTGGAAGGAAGAGGTAAATTATTACCTGGAAGGACAGAGATCAGGGGCTGGATGTGAGTTGACTGGAAGGAAGGAAGTGGTAAAATATTACCTGGAAGGACAGAGATCAGGGGCTAGGTGTGAGTTTACTGGAAGGAAGGAAGAGGTAAAATATTACCTGGAAGGACAGAGATCAGGGGCTAGATGTGAGTTGACTGGAAGGAAGAGGTAAAATATTACCTGGAAGGACAGAGATCAGGGGCTTGATGTGAGTTGACTGGAAGGAAGGAAGAGGTAAAATATTACCTGGAAGGACAGAGATCAGGGGCTAGGTGTGAGTTGACTGGAAGGAAGAGGTAAAATATTACCTGGAAGGACAGAGATCAGGGGCTAGGTGTGAGTTGACTGGAAGGAAGAGGTAAAATATTACCTGGAAGGACAGAGATCAGGGGCTTGATGTGAGTTGACTGGAAGGAAGGAAGAGGTAAAATATTACCTGGAAGGACAGAGATCAGGGGCTGGATGTGAGTTGACTGGAAGGAAGGAAGAGGTAAAATATTACCTGGAAGGACAGAGGTCAGGGGCTGGATGTGAGTTGACTGGAAGGAAGGAAGAGGTAAAATATTACCTGGAAGGACAGAGATCAGGGGCTTGATGTGAGTTGACTGGAAGGAAGAGGTAAAATATTACCTGGAAGGACAGAGATCAGGGGCTAGGTGTGAGTTGACTGGAAGGAAGAGGTAAAATATTACCTGGAAGGACAGAGATCAGGGGCTAGGTGTGAGTTGACTGGAAGGAAGAGGTAAAATATTACCTGGAAGGACAGAGATCAGGGGCTAGGTGTGAGTTGACTGGAAGGAAGAGGTAAAATATTACCTGGAAGGACAGAGATCAGGGGCTGGATGTGAGTTGACTGGAAGGAAGAGGTAAAATATTACCTGGAAGGACAGAGATCAGGGGCTGGATGTGAGTTGACTGGAAGGAAGGAAGAGGTAAAATATTACTTGGAAGGACAGAGATCAGGGGCTTGGTGTGAGTTGACTGGAAGGAAGAGGTAAAATATTACTTGGAAGGACAGAGATCAGGGGCTGGATGTGAGTTGACTGGAAGGAAGAGAAGATAGGAAGGAGGAAAAAGGGTGGATGAAAGTGAACAGGTGACAAATATTAAAATATGCTCCTCAGATCTCAACCATCTGCAATTTCGACCGATATATATATATATATATATATATATATATATATATATATATACAAGGATCGGAATTAGAGTATTCCGCAGTTCACAGTAATAATAATATTAGCTCAAAGAACAGAGAATTTTCAACTGACCTCAAATACAAATATATGGCACAGAGAGAAGTGTGTTACAGAGTGAGATGTGTGTAAAGAATTATTACATGTGAGTTTAACCGTTACTGTATGGAAAACAACACCTACAGGTTAGCAATTAAATAGAAAGAACACTTAAGTCAGAATCAAATCTCCGAAGTAGAGTTTTAAATTACCAATCTTATATCTATAAGCTTGCTGATACGAATCTATTTCATTTCGCCATATTCGTATCAGCAAGCTTATAGTTATAAGGTTGGTAATTTAAAACTCTACTTCGGAGATTCGATTCTGACTTAAGTGTTCTTTCTATTTAATTGCTAACCTGTAGGTGTTGTTTTCCATACAGTAACGGTTAAACTCACATGTAATAATTCTTTACACACATCTCACTGTGTCACACACTTCTCTCTGTGTCATATATTTGTATATATATATATATATATATATATATATATATATATATATATATATATATATATATAGAGAGAGAGAGAGAGAGAGAGAGAGAATGATTATATATATGTATATATATATGTAGATAAATCTACCAAAAGTTTACGGTAGTGTCCAATCCGTATGAAGAACTCAATGTAATCCGGATATCATGAAAAGAAGAGATGCATTCAAAAATCACTTTCGGTGAAAGATAAACGGAATACAGAGTCAAGATAAATTATTAAAAAAATAATGAATAAACAAAGAAACAGTTCCTTATATTAAACAAAAAAAGTTCATTATTTTACGATCGTTTCTAGGACATATATGTGTTAGAATTGGTATGTATATTCAATATAGAGAGAGATTATATATATATATATAAAGAGAGAGGGAGAGAAAGAGAGAGAGAGAATATATATATTTCCAGGTGACACAAATGTAAAGTATTTAACCTGTAAAACCTTACTGGAGTGTTTCCGCCATGACACACTGCTCTTTCAGTTCTTAAGTACTTAAAAAATAAACAGAAGGAAATCTTTTACAGTCACTTCTAGGTGATCATCTTAGAATTTAGTGTTGGTATTTATGGCACGGTTGGAACTCAATATATGACACACTTCATTGCTGTCTCATTGTATGTTCTTCTGGTTTTTATAATTTTATAAATTTTTACCAATAGAGAGAGTCGGTTTCATTAGAATTTACACATCAACAAGTATGTATGTCTGCATGCGTGCGCATGTGTGTGCAGGTATGGATGTTACTGTATGTGTGGATGCATATGTTTTGAGTTGTATGTGTGCATGTGTATACGCTTTGTATCTGTACATGTGTATATGGAGTTATTAAATGCAGAATTTTTGGAATGTTTTACATATTTATATTGGTCAATTAATGGATTGTATTTGTCATTTCTTAACTAGTTATTGAGGCAGTTACTAACATATCCCAGAGCCCCAATAATCACAGGTATAAATCTGAAGGTGTAATCAGGGTGGAGTATCTGCAGATTTCTCATTAGTTCTGCATAAATATTCTCCTTTTCGCTAATCTTTGATATTATATTGGCATCTGCTGGGCAGCTAATTTCCACTACTGTGCATGCTTTCTTCTCCCTGTCCCATATCATAATATCTGGTCTGTTATGCCTGTATTTTATTGGGGTTTTTACTAGAACATTCCACCAGTACTCTTTCATATTATGTATGTCTTCCACATTGCTGTAACTTTTAATATGTTTATTGTCGGGGCTGTCTTTTCTACGGATTGCATTGTACAATGTTTTGGCCACTACATCATGCCTCATAGGTAGTTAGTATCGCGATGACATCTTTGGACAGCTGCTTATGACATGGGTGACATCTTCAAAGTTAATTCTGCAGCGTCTGCATTTGTTGTCACATCTAGGTGTTTTGCATGCATCCCTATCTCTTTTTGAATCAGGTATTTTGTATTGATTTCCTGTTCTTGGATTGCAAAAGCATATCCTTCAAAATGGGAGCCAATATAGCGGTTGTTGGTCCAAGATAGACTACTTTCCTTATCTATATTACTCTCACACTGGAGCTCCCTGGCAACATATCCTGGATTCACTGTGGGATTCATCATGCAGGGAGTATCTTTCAAGGAGTTCCTTCCCAACTCTCATGATCTTATCTGTCTCATGCAGACAGACTTGCTCAATAGATGGACTCCTATCCTTCGAGGTTCGTAGATGTTGTCGGAGGGATATGATGCGACATTCAAATGCTGTCTGGATTGATGTTGTACAAGAATAGGCAAGGTTGTAAAAGAAAAGAAATTGTCATCCCTTGAATCGCAAGAATGTTTTGCAAATCTTGAAGGTGTCAGATATCGCAGCTATTTGTAGTCTATGAATTAGGGAGCTGGGCTCTTTGTCCACAAATCCAAGTTCAGTTATACTTTGGTCCAAGCGGGTTGGTATATAACCTGTAGCTCCAATAATGATGGGTCTGAAGCTGAAGGTGTATCTTGGATACTGGATCTGCAAACTCCTCATCAATGGTCCGTAGATGTCCTCCTTCTCCTGTATTTTTCTGACAACGTTTACATCAAGTGGGCAGCTGACCTCCACAACAGAACACGTTTTCAATGTGTGGTCCCAAACAACAATATCAGGCCGGTTGCGGTTTAATTTAGTGACCGATTTTATTTTCAGGTTCCACTAGTATCCTTTAGTGCCATCTATCTCAACATATTCCTCCTCATTTGTTTTTAATTTTGTTTTCCTTAGTGAATTCCAGATGGTACTAGCTGTCCCATTGTGTCTCATAGGGAGGTAGTAACAAGACAACATTCTTTCGCAGTTGGCAACAATGTGGCTAACATCTTCAATCTTTGTTTTACAAAGCCTACATTTATTGTCGACTGATGGCCCTCCTCTTTTGTGTAGCAGATATTTGGTAGGGATTTCTTATTCCTGTATTGCATATAGATATCCTTCAAGGTGGGATGTTATAAACATACCAGGCTTTTTGAATGATTTATCCCCTCTATGGTCTGTGCTTTTCGTTGCAGGTATCCATGCACAACTTTCTTTGTGAATTGGTCCATTTTTTTTACCTTCGAACACTGAATAGGATCTTCCAATTTCCCTGGGAGAGAGATTTATATCAGGCCTTATTCCATATCTCTCCTCCAGATCAGTGGCTATCCTAATGATATTATTTCCTTCCTGCTCCACCTAGGCGGTGAATTGGCAGTATCGGTAGAGGGTTGGACGCCATGCTTTCTAGCATAGTTACGTCCCTTTACGGTCTGAGTTCAAATCCTGCCAAGGTTAACTTTGCCTTTCATTACGGGGTCGATAAAATAAAGTACCAGTAATGTACTGGATAATTGCTGGCCTTGTGCCTAAAGTAGAAACAATTATTTTCTTCCTGCTCATAAACCTGGCCAAGATGGCTGCTGACCTTCTTCTGTTGAAGATGTTGCTTCAGTGTTACTATCCGGGTCTCGTATGATGTTAATATGGACTTTAGACCCCGGCCACCTTCCTTGCGTGAGAAGTATAGACTATCTACATCACCCTTGATGTTAAATTTACTTCTCTGAGATAGAGAAAATTCTTCAGTTGTTGAATTCTTAGACACGTATTAACACAAGAAATATTGGTGGAACATTCCTTTGAGGAAGGAAACATCAATCGACAGATCACAGACCCCATTCGTTACCGAGTGGGATGGAGCTCGTCAAATTGGACCGAGGAAACAATGTTTCCATTGGTCTTGCCATTGCTGATAGTATCTACCGTTTGCAACTCCTGGCAGAAAGAGCAACGTGAAATATAGTGTCTTGCTCAAGGATTTAACGCACTGTTCGATCTGAGAATCGAACTCGCAACCTCATGATTGTAAATCCAGTTATATAACCACTAAGCCACGCGCCTTTACTCAGAAATTAACGTGTAGTAAGGTGTATACTCCACAGGCACGAGTACCCTAACTTAATTCCGAAACCGAGTCAGTGTGGCACAGTATATAACAAAGCCGGATCTTTGAAATATAGGTATAATCCAACGGTCGACTACCTCCATTTTCTCCATCCAATTCTGCTAACTAGGCTAAGGTTGACCAAAGGCTAAGGTTGACCAAAGCCTAAGGTTGACCAAAGCCTAAGGCTGACGAAAGGCTAGGGTTGACTAAAAGCTATGGTTGACCAAAGGCTAAGGTTGACCAACGCCTAAGGCCGACGAAAGGCTAGGGTTGACTAAAAGCTATGGTTGACCAAAGGCTAAGGTTGACCAAAGCCTAAGGTTGACCAAAGCCTACGGTTGACCAAAAGCTAGGGTTAACCGGAATAAAGACAATTGCGCAAGATGCCACGTATTGAGCCGAACGTTGAACCTTATAATTGCGAAACGTACTTTTAAATCAGTCGGCCATGCCTGCATCTAAATGTTTAAAATACAATCACGAACAACTGGATTTTACAGACAAAGAACGTTAACAGTTAAAATGAAATTTGATAATGGCTTCTGATTTAGGTACAAGGTCAACAACGTTTTGGGGCGGGGAAAGTCGATTAAATCGACCCCAGTGTGTTACTGATACTTACTTTTATCGACACTGTAAGGATGAAAGGCAAAGCTAACTTCGGCGAGATTTGAACCCAGAACGTAAAGAGACGTAACTATATGCCGCAAAGTATGTTGTCCGACACTCTACTGATTCTGGTAACCCACCGCTCTAAAATGATAATATAATTAACAAGAGGCACTGTAAAAATATGTTATACAAGACAAGTCTAAACTTTCTACCGCCTACTAGTTCAATTCCAGTGAACTTTATTAGAAAGCTGGTATTGCTACATCGGCAGAATTCAATATATTAAAAAAGACTACAGACACATTGACATTTAATCGAACGAAAATCGAATCCCATGTATTGGTGTGTAGGATTAATTTGGTTGATTTAAGATTTAGTTTGTCGCATGACGTGTGTTTCCTTTGCTGTTGTTGTGATTGTTGTTGTTGTTGTTGTTATATTGAAATTGTTGTTTCATAGTAAAAAAATATTGTAGTGGGATAAATATTTCTATTTATTTGCCACCAGGGCATCAAAGATTGGGACAAATACAAAGGGGGGAGTTTACATACATTTAAAAAGACGTGTAAAAAAACATATAACAAATTAAATTTAACAATCGATGTCCTCAATAGGGAGGGGCGTTGACATGGGTCGCACACCCCCCCGAAAAAATGTGCAACCCTCCTCTTCAGGAGCACAAAGAGCGGGTGCTCCCTTCCTCTTCTCATTCTTCTCCTCTCTCACCTACAGGCTGATATAGAGAGAAGGCCCATTCACTCGGGCCATTCTCGCTACTTTCACTCACCTTTCATAAAACTTGCTGGGGTACAGCACCTCTCTCTCCATTCTGATCCTTCTTCTAAAGTGGTACTTGAAAAAAAGGACCAGTTGTTGGCCGGAGAGAAAGGTGTCTGACCTCAGCCCTTTCAACCTTGTCCACCACACAACCTCTTTCGCCATAGCTATCACACAGAGGAAAACCGCCTCTCCTTCGTTTTTGAAAGGGGGAGGCGGTTTGATCGTGACAATGTTCTCGGTGGTCAACCGGATTGGTCCCACCCGCGACAGTAGTCGTTCCACATAGCCCCACAGGTCAGCAACGCCCGGACAGTGTACAAATGCGTGTGCGACGGTTTCCTCGTCATGCACGCATCTCGGACAGATCTTCTTCGAGGGGTCCCTACACGCCCGTGTCTGTAGAGCTTGTCCCGAACGGGTAGAGCTCCTCGGTAACATTGTCAAGCCAGGGACTTTTAGAAGTTGTCCATCGGTCCCGGGCCAAACGTCCTACCGAACAGACTGGCTAGCTCATCTTCCTCCATGCCTAGAGCCTCTCCGAGAGCGACGTCGCACTTACTGCGCACCAACCCTCTATAGAATGTTGAGGTTGAGTCTCCACTGATTGCCGGATCCGCTTGCCAGAGGGCCGTGAGCGCCTGGGCACATTCAATGTGCCAGTCGCCCACTTTCTCGGTCTTTGCTTGACCCAGGATTGCAGCTCGGTGAGTGAGACGAGTCTCGGAAAGGCTCGCCTCACAAACAGGGCCCACACCGGCTGACCGGTGAGGAATACCTGGAGGTGCCGTAGCCTTAATGGGTGTCTAAGCATCGTCAGCCACGGCATCCACAGCCCTCCATTCGAAGGGTGTTGACAGCAGATGGATCTTCTCACCAAAGGAGCCCGCTTCTTCCAAAGAAATCGGAAGAGCGCGCGCTCCATTTTGGCGAGTGTTTTCTCTGGGCAAGGCACGACAGTCAAGCGGTAGTAGATGACGGACACTATATAAGCGTTCGCCACCTCCGCTCGACCTTTCAGGGATAGTTTGCACTCGGCCCACTTCTGGGCGAGTGCAAACACCTTGCCCGTTACCTCGTCCCAGTTTTTCTCCACCTGGAGGTCCGGTCCGAACCAGACCCGAGCAGATTCACCGGTCCCTCCGTCCAGCGTCCGACGATGCCGTCGGAGGGCGTCGGTTTGCCCCTCCACGTCCCGAGTTGCAAACCGACTGACTTGTCCCGGTTCAGCTTGGCTCCTATGAACCTTTCATATTCCTCCAGTAAGGTGCCGATCTGCCCGATTTCCGAGGCGCACGACACCATTACTGTCACGTCATCGGCGTAGGCCGGCACCGCTTTCCGCAATCCCGGTTCCAAGGGGATGCCCTGCAACAGCTCCAGCTTCCTCAGTAGTGGCTCGAGAGCCAGCACATACAGAAGGGAGGAGAGAGGGCATCCCTGTCGGGTGGATCGCGTGATTTGGAACGGCTCCGAGAGGTAGCCGTTCACCTTGACCCTTGAGCAGGTGTTGCTGCTGTGCATTGCAGCAATCCAGCCCCTGAAAACGGGTCCGAAGCCTGCCGCCGCGAGCACCGCATCCAGGTACCGATAGTCGACCCTATCGAACGCCTTAGATTGAGCCAAGTTGATCAGGGCCCCACCAAAGCCGGGTTCGTTCCCTACCCTCCCTACGATGTATCGCATGAGGTGGAGGTTGTCGTGTATGGACCTGGACGGGATTGCGCATGTCTGCGCTTCTCTCACCAGGTTCCCGACGACAAGCGCCAACCTCTTCGCTAACACCTTGGCCAAAATCTTTAACTCTGTGTTTAGCAGAGTTATGGGCCTGAAGTTATCTATGTCATCCCCCTTGTTCTCGTCCTTCCTCACCAGCGTGACTACGCCCTTGGTCACAGAACTGGGAATTCTCCCGTTCTGTTGCCAGTTGCAGTAGACCGCTTCGAGGAGACCGGAGAACAAGCCCGGCATCGCTACATAAAGTTTGTATGGTAGACCATCGAGACCCGGAGATTTGCGTTTGCCGCATTGGCTCAGCGCTTCCCCTATTTCAGCGGCTGAAATCGGCCTCTCGCAGGACTTCGCCTCCCCGTCCGAGAGCCGCGCCAGACCGTCGAGGTATGGACCGAAATCCATGGCCCTACCCGGCCCGCCGCCCTGCCCGAACAGTCGTGCAAAGCGCCGTTGAAAGGCCGCGCTCATCTGCTCAGGTTCAAGGATCACGCGTCCATCCTGGTCCTTCAAAGACCGACTCGTGGACTTGTTTCCACTTTTTGCCTCTGTCACTCGGGCCCAGCTAACAGCTTTGGCTCCCTCGTTACCCAGAGCACGTATTTTACTCCTGACAACGCAGCCCTCGTGCTTCGCATCAAAGAACTGGTCTAGGGCCGTTCTTGACGCCAACACGCCGGCCACGCTGCCACTCCTAATCGCCTCTTCTACTCTATCTATTAATTCCCTTTCAGTTCTATTCCTATCTGATGCTAATTCTTGACTAAAACCTATCGATTCTATTCTAATTTCTTTCTTGAGAGAGCCCCACCACCTGCTGTTGACAATTGCCCCCGCCAACCGCTGCTTAACTAGTGTGCTAATCCGCTTACTGTAAGCTTTGTTTGTCGGTAAAGACAAGTTTAGCTTCCAGTAACCGGGTCCCTGTCTATGAGTTCTATCAAGGTTGACCACTCCGGTCACCAACTTGTGATCCGAATAGTCAACCATGAACATTCGTGGACAGCTTAATATGTCCCTACCCTTATTTCTAACTAGGAACCTATCTAGGTACGACCTAGATGTTCCGCTACGATTACTCCACGTCCACAGTGGAAAATCTAGTCCATATCTATCGGCCAGATCAAATCGGCCGATTAATCGTTTGAGGCTGTTATACCCCCTCTATCGGGGCATGCCCCTACATAGTCCCAACGTGCATCAAGGATACCATTCCAGTCCCCCACTAAAAGCAAGGAGCGAGACGTTCCCAGGAAATTCTCCAGGCGTCGGAAGAAGTCCGGTCGCGGTGTCCCAGATGGGGCATACGCCACCAGCCTGAAAGCTCCACCTTCACCACTGCCGACGTCTAAAACCACCAGTCGACCCTCCGGGTCCAGGTGTACCTTCTGTGTGGCAAGACCCAGGTATTTTCGCAGCAGAACGACAACCCCACCCCCACCCCCACCCCTCGGCTGACAGAGAGATGCGTAGATCTCAAAGTCGTCGAAGATGGGGGGCCTGTTGGCGCTCGCTGCTGATCCTGGACTCGCAAATAACCATTACATCCACTCTGTGCGACCTGAGGTCATTTAAGAGTTTTCCCTGTTTCCAGGACATCCCCAGGCCGCGCGAATTCACACATCCAACTCTTCTATTGGCCATGTTGGTGCTGAAGAGTTAAAAGGAAGAGGAAAGGAAATTACTTACCTCTTCGTCTCCTGGGGACCAGGTTGCACAATTTCCATGGGGGTGTTAGAAGGGTTGTTTGGTGGGGTGGTGGTTTGTGGTGGGGTGAGGACATCAGTGTGTGGTGGGATTAGGGTGTTTGGTGGGGTGTGGGTGTCTGGTGTGGGGGTGGGGAAACATCTCAATAGGACGCTGTTAAGTGGTTTGGTGCAGGTGGTCCCCACATGCATTGGATGGTTCTTTTTCAGAGTTACATAGGTTTCCGTTGGGACCCTAATCATCATTAGGTGCGGTTTGTCCGCTGCGTAGGTGAAAGTGATCCCTTCGGTTTCCACCGAAGGGTTATTGTCTATTGCTTTCATCAAAGTTTTATTGTTCTTGTTAATGTATGTATAGAGTTTTTGTTGTGTCGTGTTTGTTTTTGTTTTTGTTTGTTGTTCTTGTGCGTGTTTGCGTTTTGTAGTATGTGTTATGTTTTCGGGAGGGGTGGGTTTTTTTGTTTGTGATGTTTGTTCTGTTTGTGCTGGTGGTTGTGTGTTTGTTGCATTTTTGTTAATGTGGTGCCTTTTTTTTCCCTTTTCACCTGTTGAAAGGGTTCTCCCTCGTCGTCACTGGTTGACGTTGATACGGAGTCCTCTTCCGTGTTGTTGGGGAAGGGTATATTTTGGGGTTTTTGTTGTGGTTGCTTTTGTATTTGTTTTAGGTGGGGAGGGGTTGGGTGGAACAGTGTCTTGTGTTGTTATTTTTCCGTGTTGTTGTGGTTGTTGTTGTTGTTGTTGTGGTGGTGGTGGTGGTGGTGGTGGTTGTGTTGTTGTGTTCGGGGTTGGCAGAAGAGCCTTTTTTTTTTACTCGTTAATTGAGGACAGGCAGCCCTCAGGTGACCCCTGCTTAAGCAGTGATAACATGACGGCCGCCTTCCCTCCACTGAAATATTTATATAAGTTAGCCCGTCCAGAGGCACGCGTTGTGGGATATTCGCTATTCGTTCTGGGCTCATTTGCACCAGAACTTCTACGCTGGTCCCACCAAATACACCTCCGGAGGACTTTCCTACTGAAATTATCCTGTCTTCATCAAAGTCAATGAATCCACATAGTATCCACCAAATATTTACATTTGGTGTGATACTCATTATTTTTATTCTTTGTGTCCTTTTTTCACTGTATGTGGGGAAAAAGGTGAAGCGGGGGGACACAATGGGTGATACAGAGTATTTTTGTGCTGTTGGCTGGTTATTCATTAGCACCGAAATGTTACCAAACAGTTTTCCTTTTTTGATGAAAGTTATGTCCTTCATTGCATCTTTTAGAACCAGCTCAATTTCATTTTGTGATAATTGAGCTGGTTTTCTTGTTTCGTTAGATATTGTCCTGAAAACCACAGTTTTCAGGACAGCCTCTCTACGTAATACCTGTAGTGAATTGATGCTAAAAGCACCGTTTTCGCCAAAAGTCACGAATTGTTTTGCGTCTTGTAGTAGTTGTTTAGCATTTGTTATGTCAATTGGCGTGTATAGTTCGTTTTTTTACAGTCTGTGCGAACGTTGTTTTGGTGTTGTTGTCTTTTTTGTTGCTGTTGTTGTTGTCACTGTTGTTGATATTGTTCATATTTTCCTTGGTGTTGTTATTGTTGCAGTTGTTGGTTGTGGTGTTATTGTCATTGTTCTTGTTGTTGGTGCTGGTATTATTTACCGGGTTTGGTTCCGTGGTTTCAATATTTTCAACGTTTTTCGATAATGCGAGGGTGGAAGGCTGCAAGCTTTGTACTCCTACCTTCCCTCCACCACTTTTCTTAGTGAACGTGGTACTTACGACAGTGTGCGAGGTTGAAATGGCATCCATTGTTGACTACACAGTTTTGAGATGAAAATGAAAATTTTGCCCCAGAAAGGGGCGAAAATTAGTTGACTCAACGTCTGGAGGCCCAGGCAAGGGGTTAAACTAAACAATGCTAACAAATTGAACAATGAACTCACAGTTTTTTTTAACAATAATCCGTAAAAATCCGGAGCGAAGTAATACACGAGTTTGTTGGTTTAGTGAGAGAGTGAAACAGAGTGAGTTATGTAGTGGGATAGAGGGGCAGAGAATTTAGTGCTCTAGTGAGAGAGGGGGAATTGTGGGAGAGTGAGGTATATAGTGGAATACAGAGAGGGGGAGAGAGTTTATTGGCCTAGTGAGAGAGGGGGTATTGTGTGAGTGAGAGAGAGAGAGTGAGGTATATAGTAGAATATAAGGAGAGGGGCAGAAAGTTTGGTGGTCTAGTGAGAGAGGAGGAATTGTGGGAGAGTGAGGTATATAGTGGAATACAGAGAGGGGGAGAGAGTTTATTGGCCTAGTGAGAGAGGGGGTATTGTGTGAGTGAGAGAGAGAGAGTGCAGTATATAGTAGAATATAAAAGGGGGGAAAGAATTTAGTGCTCTAGTGAGAGAGGGGGAATTGTGGGAGAGTGAGGTATATAGTGGAATACAGAGAGGGGGAGAGAGTTTATTGACCTAGTGAGAGAGGGGGTATTGTGTGAGTGAGAGAGGGGAATTGTGGGAGAGTGAGGTATATAATGGAATACAGAGTTTATTGGCCTACTGAGAGAGAGGGTATTGTGTGAGTTAGAGAGAGAGAGTGAGGTATATAGTAGAATATAAAGAGGGGGAAAGAATTTGGTGGTCTAGTGAGAGATGGGAATTGTGGGAGAGTGAGGTATATAGTGGAATACAGAGAGGGGGAGAGAGTTTATTGGCCTAGTGAGAGAGGGGGTATTGTGTGAGTGAGAGAGAGAGAGTGCGGTATATAGTAGAATATAAAGAGGGGGAGAGAGTTTAGTGGTCTAGTGAGAGAGGGGAATTGTGGGAGAGTGAGGTATATAGTGGAATACAGAGAGGGGGAGAGAGTTTATTGGCCTAGTAAGAGAGGGGGTATTGTGTGAGTGAGAGAGAGAGAGAGTGCGGTATATAGTAGAATATAAAGAGGGGGAGATAGTTTAGTGGTCTAGTGAGAGAGGGGAATTGTGGGAGGTGAGGTATATAGTGGAATACAGAGAGGGGGAGAGAGTTTATTGGCCTAGTGAGATGGGTCTAATTATGAGGGTGGGTGAGGTATGTAGAGGGATACAGAGAGGGGGAGAGTATTTGATGGTTTAGTGAGTGAGGGTGAATTAAGAGAGTGAGTTATGTAGTTGAATATACAGAGGGGGAGAGAATTTGGTGGACTAGTGATGGAGGGGGAATCGTGAGAGAGAAGGAGATATGTAGTGGGATATAGAGAGGGGGAGATAGATTAGTGGTCTTGTGAGAGAGGGGGAATTGAGAGAGAGTAAGGAATGTAGTGGTATAAAGTGAGGAGGAGAGAGTTTGTTGTTTTAGTGAGAGTGAGGTATGTAGTAATATAGAGAGGGGGTGTGAATTTGTTGGTTTAGTGAGAGAGGGGGAATTGTGAGAGAGAGAGAGAGAGATATGTAGTGAGATTTAGAGAGGGGGTTAAAATTTGGTGGTCTAGTGAGATAGGGGGAATCGTGAGAGTGAGTGAGATATGTAGTGGGATATAGAGAGGAGGAGAATTTGTTGGTTTAGTGAGAGAGAGAGAGAGAAATGTGGTATGTAGTGGAATATAGAGAGGGGGAGAGAATTTGCTTCTCTAGTGAGAGAGGGGGAATTAAGAGAGTGAAAGAGAGTGAGGGATATAGTGAAATATAGAAAGGGTGATAGAATTTAGTGGTCTAGTGAGAGAGAGAGTGAGGGATGTAGTGGTATATAGGGAGGGTGAGAAAGGTATAATGTTTTAGTGAGAGAGAGGTAATATTGGTCTAGTGAGAGAGTGAGGAATGTAGTGGTATATAGGGAGGGTGAGAGAGGTACAATGTTTTAGTGAGAGAGAGGTAATATTGGTCTAGTGAGAGAGAGAGAGTGGGGAATGTAGTGGTATATAGGGAGGGTGAGAGAGGTACAATGTTTTAGTGAGAGAGAGGTAATATTGGTCTAGTGAGAGAGAGAGAGTGAAGGATGTAGTGGTATATAGAGAGGGTGAGAGAGGTATAATGTTTTAGTGAGAGAGAGGTAATATTTTGAGAGAGAGAGAGTGACAAAATAATTGTTGAAGGGAAGAAAAATGTTTTAATATTCACAGTAAAGTGGCTGCGTATATGTGTGTGTGTTTATATGTATATGTGTGTGTGTGTTTATATGTATATGTGTGTGTGTGTTTATATGTATATATGTGTGTGTGTTTATATGTATATGAGTGTGTATGTTTATATGTATATGAGTGTGTGTGTTTATATGTATATGAGTGTGTGTGTTTATATGTATATGAGAGTGTGTGTTTATATGTATATGAGTGTGTGTGTTTATATGTATATGAGTGTGTGTGTATATATGTATATGAGTGTGTGTGTTTATATGTATATGAGTGTGTGTGTTTATATGTATATGTGTGTGTGTGTTTATATGTATATGAGTGTGTGTGTTTATATGTATATGTGTGTGTGTGTTTATATGTATATGAGTGTGTGTGTTTATATGTATATGTGTGTGTGTGTTTATATGTATATGAGTGTGTGTGTTTATATGTATATATGTGTGTGTGTTTATATGTATATGTGTGTGTGTGTTTATATGTATATGAGTGTGTGTGTTTATATGTATATGAGTGTGTGTGTTTATATGTATATGTGTGTGTGTGTTTATATGTATATGAGTGTGTGTGTTTATATGTATATAAGTGTGTGTGTTTATATGTATATGAGAATGTGTTTTTATATGTATATGTGTGTGCGTGTTTATATGTATATGTGTGTGTGTGTGTTTATATGTATATGAGTGTGTGTGTTTATATGTATATGTGTGTGTGTGTTTATATGTATATGAGTGTGTGTGTTTATATGTATATGTGTGTGTGTGTTTATATGTATATGTGTGTGTGTGTTTATATGTATATGAGTGTGTGTGTTTATATGTATATGAGTGTGTGTGTTTATATGTACATGAGTGTGTGTGTTTATATGTATATACGTGTGTGTGTTTATATGTATATGAGAATGTGTTTTTATATGTATATGTGTGTGCGTGTTTATATGTATATGAGTGTGTGTGTTTATATGTATATGAGTGTGTGTGTTTATATGTATATGAGTGTGTGTGTTTATATGTATATGAGTGTGTGTGTTTATATGTATATGAGTGTGTGTGTTTATATGTATATGAGTGTGTGTGTTTATATGTATATGAGTGTGTGTGTTTATATGTATATGAGAGTGTGTGTTTATATGTATATGAGTGTGTGTGTTTATATGTATATGAGTGTGTGTGTTTATATGTATATGAGTGTGTGTGTTTATATGTATATGAGAGTGTGTGTTTATATGTATATGAGTGTATGTGTTTATATGTATATGAGTGTGTGTGTTTATATGTATATGAGTGTGTGTGTTTATATGTATATGAGAGTGTGTGTTTATATGTATATGAGTGTGTGTGTTTATATGTATATGAGTGTGTGTGTTTATATGTATATGAGTGTGTGTGTTTATATGTATATGAGTGTGTGTGTTTATATGCATATGGGAGTGTGTGTTTATATGTATATGAGTGTGTGTGTTTATATGTATATGAGTGTGTGTGTTTATATGTATATGAGAGTGTGTATATATATCTCTCTGTGTGTGTATTTATGTATATATATATATGTGCGTGTTTGTATGTTTCTATATATATGTGTGCGTGTGATTGTTTATATATGTGAGTATGTGTGTTTATATATATTTTTGTGTTTATATATATATATATATATATATATATATACATATATATATATAAACATATATTAATATGTGTAGAAGTAAACCCAGTAAACCCGTGTCTACAATTACGAGGGTAGATTACACCACAAATGTTATATATCATTCAACCTGAATCATATGGGATGTTACAAGATTTCTTACAAGATTTCTCACACATACCATATCAATAACCATATCATACATACTATATCAATAACCATCTCACACATACCATATCAATAACCATATCATACATACCATATCTATAACCATATCATACATACCATATCAATAACCATCTCATACATACCATATCAATAACCATCTCATACATACCATATCAATAACCATTCATACATACCATATCAATAACCATTCATACATACCATATCAATAACCATCTCACACATACCATATCAATAACCATCTCATACATACCATATCAATAACCATCTTACACATACCATATCAATAACCATTCATACATACCATATCAATAACCATTCATACATACCATATCTATAACCATCTCATATATACCATATCAATAACCATCTCCTACATACCATATCAATAACCATCTCATACATACCATATCAATAACCATATCATACATACCATATCAATAACCATTCATACATACCATATCAATAACCATCTCACACATACCATATCAATAACCATCTCATACATACCATATCAATAACCATCTCACACATACCATATCAATAACCATCTCACACATACCATATCAATAACCATTCATACATACCATATCAATAACCATATCATACATACTATATCAATAACCATCTCATACATACCATATCTATAACCATCTCATATATACCATACCAATAACCATCTCATACATACCATATCAATAAACATCTCATACATACCATATCAATAACCATCTCATACATACCATATCTATAACCATCTCATACATACCATATCTATAACCATCTCATACATACCATATCTATAACCATCTCATATATACCATACCAATAACCATCTCATACATACCATATCAATAAACATCTCATACATACCATATCTATAACCATCTCATACATACCATATCTATAACCATCTCATACATACCATATCAATAACCATCTCATACATACCATACCAATAACCATATCATACAAACCATATCAATAACAATCTCATACATACCATATCAATAACCATCTCATACATACCATATCTATAACCATCTCATATATACCATATCAATAACCATCTCATATATACCATATCAATAACCATCTCATATATACCATACCAATAACCATCTCATACATACCATATCAATAACCATCTCATATATACCATACCAATAACCATCTCATACATACCATATCAATAACCATCTCATACATACCATATCAATAACCATCTCATACATACCATATCATTAACCATCTCATACATACCATATCAATAACCATCTCATACATACCATATCTATAACCATCTCATATATACCATATCAATAACCATCTCATACATACCATATCTATAACCATCTCATATATACAATATCAATAACCATCTCATGCATACCATATCAATAACCATCTCATACGTACCATATCTATAACCATCTCATATATACCATATCAATAACCATTCATACATACCATATCTATAACCATCTCATATATACCATATCAATAACCATTCATACATACCATATCTATAACCATCTCATATATACCATATCAATAACCATTCATACATACCATATCAATAACCATATCATACATACCATATCAATAACCATCTCATACATACCATATCTATAACCATCTCATATATACCATATCAATAACCATTCATACATACCATATCAATAAGCATCTCATATATACCATATCAATAACCATCTCATACATACCATATCTATAACCATCTCATATATACCATATCAATAACCATTCATACATACCATATCAATAAGCATCTCATACATACCATGTCAATAACCATCTCATACATACCATATCTATAACCATCTCATACATACCATCTCATATATACCATATCTATAACCATTCATACATACCATATCAATAAACATCTCATACATACCATATCATATATACCATATCTATAACCATCTCATACATACCATATCTATAACCATATCATACATACCATATCAATAACCATTCATACATACCATATCAATAACCATCTCATACATACCATATCAATAACCATTCATACATACCATATCAATAACCATCTCATACATACCATATCAATAACCATCTCATACATACCATATCAATAACCATATCATACATACCATATCAATAACCATATCATACATACCATATCAATAACCATCTCACACATACCATATCAATAAGCATCTCATATATACCATATCTATAACCATCTCATACATACCATATCAATAACCATCTCACACATACCATATCAATAACCATCTCATATATACCATATCAATAACCATCTCACACATACCATATCAATAACCATCTCATACATACCATATCTATAACCATCTCATACATACCATATCAATAACCATTCATACATACCATATCAATAACCATTCATACATACCATATCAATAAGCATCTCATACATACCATATCTATAACCATCTCATACATACCATATCAATAACCATCTCATATATACCATATCAATAACCATCTCATACATACCATATCAATAACCATATCATACATACCATATCAATAACCATCTCATACATACCATATCAATAACCATATCATACATACCATATTAATAACCATCTCATACATACCATATCAATAAGCATCTCATACATACCATATCTATAACCATCTCATACATACCATATCAATAAGCATCTCACACATACCATATCAATAACCATCTCATATATACCATATCAATAACCATTCATACATACCATATCAATAGCCATCTCACACATACCATATCAATAACCATTCATACATACCATATCAATAACCATCTCATACATACCATATCAATAACCATTCATACATACCATATCAATAACCATTCATACATACCATATCAATAAGCATCTCATACATACCATATCTATAACCATCTCATACATACCATATCAATAACCATCTCATACATACCATATCAATAACCATCTCATATATACCATATCAATAACCATCTCATACATACCATATCAATAACCATATCATACATACCATATCAATAACCATCTCATACATACCATATCAATAACCATATCATACATACCATATTAATAACCATCTCATACATACCATATCAATAAGCATCTCATACATACCATATCAATAACCATATCATACATACCATATCAATAACCATCTCACACATACGATATCAATAAGCATTCATACATACCATATCAATAACCATCTCATACATACCATATCAATAACCATCTCATACATACCATATCAATAACCATTCATACATACCATATCAATAAGCATCTCATACATACCATATCAATAACCATCTCACACATACCATATCAATAACCATCTCATATATACCATATCGATAACCATTCATACATACGATATCAATAACCATTCATACATACCATATCAATAGCCATCTCACACATACCATATCAATAACCATCTCATATATACCATATCAATAACCATTCATACATACGATATCAATAAGCATTCATACATACCATATCAATAACCATCTCATACATACCATATCAATAACCATATCATACATACTATATCAATAACCATCTCATACATACCATATCAATAACCATCTCACACATACCATATCAATAACCATATCATACATACCATATCTATAACCATGTCATACATACCATATCAATAACCATCTCATACATACCATATCAATAACCATCTCATATATACCATAACAATAACCATCTCATACATACCATAACAATAACCATCTCACACATACCATATCAATAACCATCTCATACATACCATATCAATAAACATCTCATACATACCATATCATATATACCATATCAATAACCATCTCATTTATACCATATCAATAACCATCTCATACATACCATATCAATAAGCATCTCATACATACCATATCAATAACCATCTCATACATACCATATCTATAACCATCTCATATATACCATATCAATAACCATATCATACATACAATAACTATAACCATCTCATACATACCATATCAATAACCATCTCATACATACCATATCTATAACCATCTCATATATACCATATCAATAACCATCTCATATATACCATATCAATAACCATCTCATATATACCATATCAATAACCATCTCATACATACCATATCAATAACCATCTCATACATACCATATCAATAACCATCTCATACATACCATATCAATAACCATCTCATACATACCATATCTATAACCATCTCATACATACCATATCAATAACTATATCATACAAACCATATCAATAACCATCTCATACATACCATATCAATAACCATTCATACATACCATATCTATAACCATCTCATACATACCATATCAATAACCATCTCATACATACCATATCAATAACCATCTCATACATACCATATCAATAACCATTCATACATACCATATCAATAAGCATCTCATACATACCATATCTATAACCATCTCATACATACCATATCAATAACCATCTCATATATACCATATCAATAACCATCTCATACATACCATATCAATAACCATATCATACATACCATATCAATAACCATCTCATACATACCATATCAATAACCATCTCATATATACCATATCAATAACCATTCATACATACCATATCAATAGCCATCTCACACATACCATATCAATAACCATCTCATACATACCATATCTATAACCATTCATACATACCATATCAATAAGCATCTCATACATACCATATCTATAACCATATCATACAAACCATATCAATAACCATCTCATACATACCATATCAATAACCATCTCACACATACGATATCAATAAGCATTCATACATACCATATCAATAACCATCTCATACATACCATATCAATAACCATCTCATACATACCATATCAATAACCATTCATACATACCATATCAATAAGCATCTCATACATACCATATCAATAACCATCTCACACATACCATATCAATAACCATCTCATATATACCATATCAATAACCATTCATACATACGATATCAATAACCATTCATACATACCATATCAATAGCCATCTCACACATACCATATCAATAACCATCTCATATATACCATATCAATAACCATTCATACATACGATATCAATAAGCATTCATACATACCATATCAATAACCATCTCATACATACCATATCAATAACCATATCATACATACTATATCAATAACCATCTCATACATACCATATCAATAACCATCTCACACATACCATATCAATAACCATATCATACATACCATATCAATAACCATCTCATTTATACCATATCAATAACCATCTCATACATACCATATCAATAAGCATCTCATACATACCATATCAATAACCATCTCATACATACCATATCAATAACCATATCATACATACCATATCTATAACCATTTCATACATACCATATCAATAACCATCTCACACATACCATATCAATAACCATCTCACACATACCATATCAATAACCATCTCACACATACCATATCAATAACCATATCATACATACCATATCTATAACCATTTCATACATACCATATCAATAACCATCTCACACATACCATATCAATAACCATCTCACACATACCATATCAATAACCATCTCACACATACCATATCAATAACCATATCATACATACCA